>CM076719.1:17008331-17558331 GCA_038501795.1 Pseudopleuronectes americanus | reverse complement strand
ATCAGCGCGAGTGAGTATTAATAAGTTGAAGCAAAACCTATGCATCGGAAGAAAATATCTTGCAGAATGTTTTGAGAATCTGTTCAGGTAGCAAGACGTTACCATGGTTTACGTTGACACAGTCAGTGGACTTCAGGTCCTGACCTTGACGATGTACCAAGTACAGAGTTCTATAAATATGATCTTTAACAGGTCCCACCGAGATTTGAACTCGGATCGCTGGAGTCAAAGTCCAGAGTGCTAACCATTACACCATGGAACCCTGCTTATCTGGGATATCTTAGGCTCAACACGGATTTCATATGTAAATGGACAGTGGGTAATGTCCCCAATTGAATAGCTTTTTCTCTCAACGCATCGCTACCTCTTAAAATCAGGTCACAACAATAAATAATCAGAGAAAGAGTGGCAGATAACTACCACTTTGCTACACTAGGTCAGGCAGAGTAAAATAAGTATTGTGATATTTGCAAGGTGGAAGGTACCCCTACAAACAAATTCCACTGAAGATAAGAAGGACAAAATATCTGAAGAGGGATAGCACTTTTTGACAATGAGGTCCGGAATACATTGTGTTGTTTGAGGTTGGCAACAACAATACTTGCATGTGTTAATTGGTCCTCCATTGCCATCCAGTCAGGACCAAACGTAATTAATGGAAAGCTGTCAGAAGTGGGATTTGAACCCACGCCTCCAATGGAGACTGCGACCTGAACACAGCGCCTTAGACCGCTCGGCCATTCTGACTGCGAAAGCTGATAACATTGGAATTCAACCGCGCAAAGACATCAGCGCGAGTGAGTATTAATAAGTTGAAGCAAAACCTATGCATCGGAAGAAAATATCTTGCAGAATGTTTTGAGAATCTGTTCAGGTAGCAAGACGTTACCATGGTTTACGTTGACACAGTCAGTGGACTTCAGGTCCTGACCTTGACGATGTACCAAGTACAGAGTTCTATAAATATGATCTTTAACAGGTCCCACCGAGATTTGAACTCGGATCGCTGGAGTCAAAGTCCAGAGTGCTAACCATTACACCATGGAACCCTGCTTATCTGGGATATCTTAGGCTCAACACGGATTTCATATGTAAATGGACAGTGGGTAATGTCCCCAATTGAATAGCTTTTTCTCTCAACGCATCGCTACCTCTTAAAATCAGGTCACAACAATAAATAATCAGAGAAAGAGTGGCAGATAACTACCACTTTGCTACACTCGGTCAGGCAGAGTAAAAGAAGTATTGTGATATTTGCAAGGTGGAAGGTACCCCTTCAAACAAATTCCACTGAAGATAAGAAGGACAAAATATCTGAAGAGGGACAGCACTTTTTGACAAGGAGGTCCGGAATACACTGTGTTGTTTGAGGTTGGCAACAACAATACTTGCATGTGTTAAATGGTCCTTCGTTGCCATCAAGTCAGGCCCAAACGTAAATAATGGAAAGCTGTCAGAAGTGGGATTTGAACCCACGCCTCCAATGGAGACTGCGACCTGAACGCAGCGCCTTAGACCGCTCGGCCATTCTGACTGCGAAAGCTGATAACATTGGAATTCAACCGCGCAAAGACATCAGCGCTAGTGAGTGTTAATAAGGTGAAGCAAATCCTATGCATCGGAAGAAAACTATCTTGAAGAATGTTTTGAGAATCTGTTCAGGTAGCAAGACTTTCCAAGGTTTACGTTGACACAGTCAGTATATTTCAGGTCCTGACCTTGACTACGTAGCAAGTACAGAGTTCCATAAATATGATCTTTAACAGGTCCCACCGAGATTTGAACTCGGATCGCTGGAGTCAAAGTCCAGAGTGCTAACCATTACACCATGGAACCCTGCTTATCTGGGATATCTTAGGCTCAACACGGATTTCATATGTAAATGGACAGTGGGTAATGTCCCCAATTGAATAGCTTTTTCTCTCAACGCATCGCTACCTCTTAAAATCAGGTCACAACAATAAATAATCAGAGAAAGAGTGGCAGATAACTACCACTTTGCTACACTAGGTCAGGCAGAGTAAAATAAGTATTGTGATATTTGCAAGGTGGAAGGTACCCCTTCAAACAAATTCCACTGAAGATAAGAAGGACAAAATATCTGAAGAGGGATAGCACTTTTTGACAATGAGGTCCGGAATACATTGTGTTGTTTGAGGTTGGCTTCAACAATACTTGCAGGTGTTAATTGGTCCTCCGTTGCCATCAAGTCAGGACCAAACGTAATTGAATCTAATGACATTGAATCCAACCGGGCAAAGACATCAGCGATAGTGAGTGTTAATAAGTTGAAGCAAGTCCTATTCATCGGGTGAAAATGTCTTGCCGAATGTATTGAGAATCTGTTCAGGTAGCAAGATGTTATTAAGGTTCATGTTGAAAATTCACTGGAAATGTGAAATGTAAATACAATTAGGTTAGCTTTAATCTTGCAGTGCTTACACACACATTGCCAACATGTATATATTGCAGATTATTGTCTGCAGGGGACTAAGAAGATCTGTACCCTTCTGTGCCTGCATGTGTAAATGAGCACGTGTTTGAGAGAGAGAGAGGGTGTGAGTAGGGGTGGGGGGGGAAATAGAAGGGAGGAGTGGCTGTAATGTTTCTGCGAATCATTTATCATCATAGTTGAAATACTGCTTCAACACTTTTTGACATCTGAACTTCACAGGTCACAGTCAAAGAGAAGGTAAATTCTGTTTATTTGTTTGGACTGTACAGCTAGCCTGTTTTTAAACATTCATTTATTTTTGTTCTCCACATGCCATCCTACTCCTCCCATTCTCTATTTGGGTCAACCCTATTGGCCACATTCTCCCTCTCTCCTCCACTTGCTCCCCTATTGCTTCTCTTTGGGTCTTCATGGCTTATCTTGTTCTTTCTCCCTGTCTTCAGGCAAACACCGACCAGGTTCAGGCAATTGATACCAGGAATGGCCCTGCAGTGGCAGGCTGTCAGCTGCTACTCCAGATCCCCTCTGCTCTGGTTCATCAGTCATACTACACTACTACTACTAGTACTATTTTGATCGTGGCATTTCTGGGGTCATTTATATTACTTTTATCTTTTGAAAGATTAATTTTCTTTTGGTTTATTCTACTGTTATCTACGCGCAGTACACAAGAAAATAGGCGTCGTCTCTAGAAGAACAGCATGGCTACAGCAGCTGAATCACAGCCAGTGTACCAGGTCTTTTCTTTAAACAACACAAAAAAGTGTTCCACAGCCGGTGTGACCCGGGCATAAGAACTCACTTGATCCACTGGCAGTACCTTTGACCCACCATGGAGAAACAATGTCTTCTTCATCTTATTTCTTCCTCTTTAACTATAAATGCAAAATAAACACATTTCAAGTCAGTATGCGTTCTGAAGTTGGTTTTTTTTGTCACTTCTTTTTGACGGTAATGCTATTTTTTGTAATGTATTTCTTTGTGTTTTCTTTAGCCATTAGGGTTATGGTTAGGTTGAATGCATTTTTATCGTGACAATCAATAGGATTAGGACTTCTATTCCAAATTTATTATATTATTAAAATTACAAATTTTCCTTTGTCTGTTTTTGTCTATTGTCTTGCTTCTTTCTTTTAATTATTGGCACCTTTTTTTTTAGTTGATTCACGTATTCTGACCCTGATACACAAATAATGAATAAAGTAATCCTGTGTTGAATCTAAATATGACACCTCCATATGTGCATGTAGAATATGTAGCAAAGATCAACCAGCACACACACACACCGAGCCCACATAGTAAGATTTCCTTCGATTAGATTTGTAAATCGAAACCAATACATATAACATGCAAGAATTAATTTGTTTTATATTCCTTGGTTACATTTTTCGTGGAAGACATTTGGAAGATTTAGAACGTATTTGTGCCTGCTGCTACCCACCATTATATGCTTCAATTCATACATCTATTTGTGAGCTCATAAAACAGGCATTGACTACCCATGTAAATTGTGTTCTCTACAATAAATTATATGCATACTTGCAAAAATACATAACTGCTGTCGGTCTCTCTGCTCCATGTCACCGGCATACTAATAGCGCCGTGCTAGGAGGCCAATGATGCCATTTCCATTATTTTTCCATTTAGCCATAATTTTGCGGAGGAAGTCAAGAGTTGTGGAAATTGCCTCCCTCTGCTTTCCATGTGCCTGATTACCACCAGCCTTGCTCCTTGTTTCTCAGGCTGGCTCTATTTCTCCCAGTCTCCATTTTTCCTCTCTCCTAATTCAGCTTCTGAGGCACTTGGGGGATTGTTTTCATCTTTGAGAGTAGATAGAAAACGCCGGTGACCTGAACTAGCCTTCATGTCAGTGGGGGATTCCTCAAGCTGGGCGGCTACAAGCTCGGGGTTACGGGTCAATTCAGCCAAGTGTGAAATGGTCACATAGCGACAATGATGCAACCAAGTTGATTATCTTGTTATTAATCATATCTCCACTTTTCTACTTAAAATGTTTATATATATCAACAACAATGGGCACATGTCTTGTGTTAATTGCTGCCTCCATTGGCCTCCTGCTGAACAAACGTCCAGTAACGGCAGTGCACATTTCAACAAAGATCCACAGTATGTACTGTAACAGTCAAGATGCAGATGCTCACAAAGATTTCGGATCTTTTGTGGTGTAGATATAACTTAACCTGGATATAATTAGCTTTCGCTTAAAGCAAGGGTTGAAAAAGCTAGCAGGTATAAGCTACTCTTTGAAAATATGCAAGCAAGGCATCCGACCCCCTCCCATCTGTCCTCTCGTACAAGTTACACCCTCAAAACACATGAAAGCACAGTACATCGCTAATTTCTCTCCTTCAGTGGTTTAAGTCTCTCTAGTTCGTGAAGATTCCGGTCATGCGCAGGGAGAGCACGGGTAGGTCGTGTGCAGGTTGGCAGGTCAGTTAGTGACAGACAGGTGCACCAGCCAATAATTTCATGCCAAATGCTTTTGGGACGTGAGGATTATTAACAAATAAGATAAAACATGTTGCAGAAATAAATCACCAACTCTGACTTTTAACATTCTACTGTCAATAACCCATAAATAAAGTGTGATGATGGATTTAGATTTTTGGGGCATTTTTATTAAAAAAAACATGCTAACATTTGCATTTAAAAAAGTTGGTTATGTCTGTCAAACCCATTGAGTCCATTGGGAAACCCTGCTGAGTCGTCATGACCTGAGACTGTGGTATATCCCGGTATAGGATCATATGTTGTGTGACCTTCTGTTGCCAGTCTGTTGTGTAGCATGAACGCACACATGCAAGACTCCCAATCACATGACAGCAACTAGTGTAGTGTGAACTGCCCAGCAATTTTACAACTTTGAAAGTTGCTTAGTTTGAACTTTGCATAATAAATCCTGAACATCACAGATTTTACATTGCAAATTAATGACTAATGTGAGTATAGCTGCACTTTAGTGGTTTATTAATGCACATTTACTGTATGTACACAGCATATTTCAAGAGACTGTTATACAGGTTAGTATAGTGGTAATATATGAATATAATTTAAATGTGAAAGTACAAAATAGTTTGTCTTGAAATAAGAACATCCTTAGGACAATACAATGTGCTGGGCAAGATGTGCGTGTGTGTGTGCATGTGTGCGCGCCTATCTGTGTGTCTGAGTGTGATTGTTAATTGATGCAGGATGGTCAGCAAGGAGAGTTTACATAGTGCAACTGAGGACTGAAGGTCACCAGAAAAAACACACACTCTCTCGAGTTGTACGCACATTCACGTGGGCACACACACACATACCCACAGACACACACACATGCGCGTAGAGCTCTCTCACAGCTCTTACGGTCGCTGAAAACCAATAAAATTGCAAATTTTTCTTCATATTTTCACAATATCCTAAATAAACAGCCGCCTACCTTTGCACATCCTCCTCTCTCTCTCCTCCCAACATTAAATATTAATCCATATGTGGCTAGGATGACTCCAATCAGTAGAGGGTTGACAGAGAGATGGTGGCTGCCCCTCTCTGGGTAAACAGTGAGGAGATTGTTAACTCCCCACACATACACCACCAGAAACACCACCACCTCCATCTCAATCTCTCAGGACAAATTCTCTTCTTAATTACACAAACCTTGCCTCTGTGGAAACTAGGAAAGGAACATGTCAGTGCAGACTGGTATGGACCCTGTTCAAAGGTCTCATTAGAATAAATCAATGGTGACAAACAACGTTGATCAGCTGTACAATGGAACATTTTGCACAGTTATGAAGATCAACGTAAACTTCATCTTTGTGGGATGCAGATTAAGCCTGAAGCACAAAGAATAAGAATTGTCAATTTACAGTGTGATAGATATGCTAGAGAGATAGATGTGACCATATTCATATTTCTGATAGCTAGTAAATTCTTAGGCAGCAAACATTTTAAATATTCAAATTCCAGATTGAGTTGATTGTTGAAGTGAAAGAAAGTGAATTGCCTCATCAAAGCCCATCCCCAAATGCTAATCCATCTAAAGTTTCAACTTTTAAGTTAAGGGTTCTGAGGTCTGCTGTGGGTCATTGTCCTGGAGCAGGTAACAGCCTCTTTTCAGTTTCACTTTCTTGACTGACTGCAGAACTCTTCGAATCAAGAATCCATTATATCTGTGTATTATTCATGTATCATATATATACAGTCACATGTTTTTAATTTATATCAAATAAATTAAAAACATGTGACTGCCATATATATATATATATATATATATATATATATATATATATATATATATATATGGCAGTCACATGTTTTTAATTTATTTGATCAAATATTGTTCTATTTAATCTCTGTTCAATCATTTTGTGATTGAGGCCAAATAACTCAATCTTACAAAAATATAATTCCCCTTAAATATTTTAACCACAACAGGCTCTGCACTGAAGTGTTTGATCTGAGTCTTCAGAAATAATTTTACTGCCCTAATATAATAATAAATAAAAAAATCACCAATCCAATAGAGCAGTTTTAACTACCTTAAACTGCAGCAGTAGTAGGTAAAACGTTCTAGACTCAGCTGATATAATGGATCACTACTGAACAGAGTTTTCATGTCCATTAAGTGCAACCCCTCCTTTTCTTTTCACAGTAGTGCATGCGTGACTCAACCATGTTATGACTCCACAAGGGGCAGCAGAGGTACATGTTCCAAAACCTGCAGCTTCAAACACTGTGATCAGGTAAAGCAGCTTTCTTTTTTTCATCTATTAAAGAACGAAAGAAAGAAAGACAGACAGACAGACAGACAGACAGACAGACAGACAGACAGACAGACAGACAGAGGGAGAGAGAGAGAAAGAGTGAGAGAGAAGAGAGAAGAGAGAAAATAGTGAGCAAACAAACACATCTATGAAGATATGCAACAAAGCGGGAAAAAGACAAAGCAGGACAGAAACAAACACATTTAATAAGACAGAAATAAACAAGCAGTGGCCAAAATACAAACAACAAACCAACACGAAAGAAGAACAAATAGAAATCAATGCATCAGAGAGACAAAAAGCAGAAGCAAAGAAAAACAAACAAAATCTGGAAAAATCACAAAGAAAAGCAGAGTGTGGCGACCACAAGAAAGGGGGGGGGGTAAACAAATTAAGGAAAAGGGCAAATCAACAACCAATGCCCTGTTCAGATTTTGTACTTCATATTTTTACAGCTTTATTTATTAACAAACAATTGCAAAATAACAATATATTTGATCCAGGTTCTAAAATATAACGGAAATAAACCTGCATATGAAAGCCTCCTTCAAAAACTGAAGATCAAAACAAGAAGATTAAAACAATTTCTCTGGATGAAGACCAGATTTTTTATATGGCTTTCAGATTTCTCGGGTATAGAGTGAGGGGCTATATCATTATTCAACAACCTGTAGCAGTGGGGTTGCATAACCTACATCATAAGCCTACAGGTTACAACCTGTTGGGGCGACAGCATCAACAGAGATGGCCGAGGTAACTGGGGTGGGCTTCTTATGATTTTCTCTTGTTTTGTTCTGTTTCTGATGCTGGTGGAGATTGTTGAGAGTGGATACAACATTAAGAAACTTAAAAAGACTAGTGGTCTCCTTTTCATTGACAAATCTAACACTGCAAACCTCCTGCTGACCGTAATCGAGGCTCTGCATGAATTCATGGAAGTAAATGCAGTGATCGTGCGGCAGCTCTTATTCAGAATCACAAAGTAAAAAGAATGCAGACACAGTCACTATGGGGAGTATTTAGCATTATATGGCCTAATTATGCATGTCCAACTTTGCAGAGGTTGCATCTATGGGTGACATCTGACACCTTAAACTACAAATCAAAACCTACACCGTTGGTTCCTACTATAAAGCTCTCCCGTAGAGTATAAATCCACTTTATGTTATGAATAACGGGTGTGATGTTTGAACAAAATATGACATGCTGCGGGCAAAGTCTGTTATCTGTTCACATCTGATTTATCTAACATGCTTACATCTCTGAACTGTAAAGACATATACCTAACCAGTGTCTGAGGATGAAGTCAAGAAATGGTTTTATTGAGCTTTCCAATTCTTGACCAGTTAATCTTGATATGATCTCTATGATGTCTATCCATGAAAGTATTTGGATTCTTTCAGTGTTTCAGAGTTTTAATCCCATCCATACTAACATGCTTGAAAATGCATATCACGTGACCACTAATTTACACTGGACATGTGCCTGCACGTGTAGACAGGAAGTATTTGGTTGTTGGTTGCAGAAAGAGCTTCTCTCCAAATGATAATAGTTGTATAATTTTAAAATGCAGAATGAACTGTACAACAGCTGTTGGGAAAGACAACAGGGTCAGCAGCTCTTGTAATGGATTCACCTTGTTGTGTTCTACACTGCTAGCCAACATCTTTATTTCTGCCCGTCCAGACTAAAATGCAGACCTGCAGTTTTCCAAATGAAACGGCATATCTGTAGCCAGCTCCCTTGCATTTTTCAAACGAAAATGTAGTAGTGTGGATGTAGCCTAGTTTTCTCAGCAGATGGAGTTTGTTCTGTGTTCTCTCATTTTTCTTTCAGTTTTAACTGCTGGGACTTCTTGGGGATTTAGGCGAAAGGCCAAGGTGACTTTTTATTTTCTCTAAAATTATTAAAAACAATATGTCTGAGTTGTCTCTCTCATTACATTCGGACCTGATTTTTGTTCACGCAGAAGAATTAAGTAATTTGTTAAATATAGGTCGTTTTCAACATTGTAGAGAATGTGTGTGATACGTTCTTTGGGACCCGACATCAGAAAAACACATTTGCTGTCCTTTGCTTTGTCACTGTCTTCCCAGATACACGTACATGTTCCCAGAACTTCTTTCAGTTCATACTCTATCCATCCTCATTTTCTCCTTTTTTTCCTTACAACGATATTCCTCCTATTTTTCTCACCCCTCCCTCCATGTGCGACTCCCATTCTCACTGTGGACAGCTCAGCTAAACCTGGCAACACAAACACACACATCATACCCACATGCTCACATTAAGTCAGGGAACCAGAGTCCCCTCCCCTCCTCCATGATGGACTGGGATTGGCTCCCACTGTCACAGTGTGTGATTGCGACCTCTGTTTGACCTGCTGGGGATATATGGCGTCCCCGGGTTATCTACATAATGCACAGGGAGAGGGGTGAAGAAAGCCATCTTCGAACAAGAGAGGAGGGAGAGCAGGGGGAGAGAAAGGGAGAGGGAGTCTGGATGAGAAGATATTGCAGGGGACAGTTTGATTAGATAGACAATAGTGTTTGCTAAATGAAAGAGGCAAATGTTGCTTTTTTATTGGAAGCCAAGAGCAGCCTAACGTGTGTGTTTATGTGTGTGTGTGAAAGTATAGCGTATTCATTTTTAATGGTGTTTCAAGGACAGAAATGTATTTGTTACATCCTAGAAACAAATAGAGAATTCTCTTTTAGTGTTTCTGTCTGTCTTCCGATTTTCTGCTGATCTGATCGACTACAAACTTGCTGAGAGTATTTCCGAGAACCCCTGGAAGAGCCATGTCATCTATAAAGTGATTTGGACGAGCAATTAGCTTTACAGTGAACTTTCTGATTAAATCTGAGAACACCAAATCTGCATAGAATTAAACTACTATGGCCACCAGGGGCTCACCAAAAAAATAATAAATAAAGCATTTTAAGTATTCACAGAAATCGTTAAAAAGTGTACTCTGAACCAATGAACATAATAAAGGGAAAAGTAAAAACTGAAAAGGTTGAGGTATTTTAAATGATATACTAAAAGGGTAACTGTTTATCCACTCACAGAAACTACTGACTACTGTAGTTCTTTCAGGAAATTATTACCCAACTTTACCTACATCCGTGGTAATATGCTTCCTATTGTAACTATTTTCACATCATGAATTCTTAGATTTTTGGTTGTTACTGTCTTAACTTTCTCATTATTATTTACATTACTTGATTACATGGAGCTCTGTGGATTTTATGTATATCAATTAATACATGTGAAATTAATTCTAAAAGGAAAATGTTACAGTTTAAACAGTATTTTGTCTCAATTTATCTTCAATGAGTTTTTTCATTTAGACTCTGCATTTATGCTTTCTGTCCGAAAAAGGTAAGTTTTTTATCTATTATAGGTTTTATCTGATCTTATTTTTTCTAATCAAATTTTCACAATTGATGATTGAGTTCTTCAGAACAATTACTCAAAACAACAAGTTCTCTGTCATGTTGCAATATCCAAATATTGGAATTGAAAATTAATGAATATGTGGCTTTTGTACCAACCCTTAAGAATAGATGTGCGGCATCATGTGTTCCTTTTTGTATGCAGTAAATACTCAGGCCCACCACACCTCATTCGAATTTAAAGTGACCGACATACAACAATCTTCACATACAGAAGGTAAAAGGCTAACACACACTCAGATACACACACACACACACACACACACACACACACACACACACACACACACACACATACACACACACACAGAGACAAACACACTGAGGGAAATGTTCTCAGCAGCCTGTGCTCAGCTAGTCACTAGGCTGTTGGAATTAGCCGGTCTGCTCCTGACTGTCTGCACACTCACAATAAATACTCCCTGTGGAGCAGCATGTTCAGTCACGCCAGAGCGGTGCTAAAATTAGCTCATTTCAATCCAAAGTTGGAGGCAAACTGATGTCAGAGCCTCTCTGTCTGCGTTTGCTGTTGGTGTGGGAAGAGGCTGCAGGCAGGGGAATGTACCTCCGCCTTCGCTTAGATTACACACCTTGCGATTGGCAGAACGGAGAAAAGAAAATGTGACATAAATCCACCAATGACCTACATTCAAACTATAGTGAGAAGTGTCAGTCTGACCTAAATAAGAAGCTAAATACCATAATTACAATCCATATAATTGATTTTTTTTTCTTTTGTATTGGGGATTGATAGGTTATTGATGATTAACACAAACAGTCATATGGTGGCATTACATCATTCTGAATAACGGTCCCTGTAACAGCATTATGTTAGTACACTGTTATTACAATACATTACTGCACTAAACTTTATCATTGCAATAACAGGTCATAATTTTTGATGAAGCTGGTCCAATTGGCATAACCAAACATGGTGTTTTTAGCTATATATTCTATGTAGTCATCATAAAAGATATTATTATATTAATATAATATTAGATAATGTTATATAAGGCTGTTCTGTGTGGAGTTTGCAAATTTTTACCCATCTCTGAGTGGGTTTGTATCTGAGTACTCCAGCTTCCTCCTACAGTCCAAAGTCTGTAGGCTCTAAATTGTCTGTAAGTGTGAATGTGATTGTGAATTACTATTGTGTCTGTAGTGATACGGTATACGCTATACCAATTTATATAAAAGATGGATGGATTATGTATAATAATATGTAAAATAAGATCTTAATATTTCCTACAAGAAAAAAAAATCTGAAAACAATTAACACTAATCAGATAAATACAGTGGCAACAAATGTGCGACTGAAACCCTCCTACAAACTACCTGCACATTTTAATTAGCTGTACTATGAAATGGAGAATAAGGAGTAGGAAGAGATTGTCATCATTGAAAACTAAAGTCATGTTTTTTTCCTGAAAAAGGACTCGGCCTTTATCTATTTGAACTTTTTATTGAGGAAATTTTTTTCAACTGCTGTAAATGTACGGTTTCTGTAAAAAAAAATTACAGCGGTGTGAATGTTTGATGTTAAGTGTTTCCTGAAAAGTATTTCACGTTGTCATAATGTTTATTCGTCACATGTGTATGGGCCTTAAAGCTCCTTTCTGTCATTGGGGGAAAAAAATCAGCTCACTGGCAATAGAGCCCAATGCTTAGAATGTGAAAATGCCAGTAAAGAAATAAGTTATCTTTCCTGCAGAATCGTAGAGTGACTAATAATCAACAGAATATTTCCTTGGGTGAAACTATATTCTCTTTAGCATGGCAGAGCAAAAGATTCATAATTACAAGTGTATCTCTGGAGTGTTATATTGAATAACAACATGTACTATTGTTTAAATAACTTGAATCAACTAGGCTGTTGTTTTACAAATATTGTTAAGCTTCTTTTCTATCTTTCATCAGAGGGAAAATTTACGACACAAGTCATGTGTCTTGAAAAACGTCTGGCATTTTCCTCCCATAATACCTTAATACGTGGCATATTACACTGTGACATATTGTGCTCAAGAAGAGCAGGAATTATTTGTACGCTGAGCCCTTAAACGCCAACTAAAAGCCTCAGGTCATTGATCATCTTCAAACATTGCACAATGATGCATAATCCCTCCCCATAATACCCTCTTCATAATCATCATGACAACTGGCAGCTCCCCACACAAATAAAACAGCCTTGGAAAAAAACAGGGGCATTTAAGAAGTGGACCATTATGACACAGTCCCTCTCCTTTTATTTTTTTATGATAGCAAACGATCAATTATCCAGATGGCAAGAGTTGTGGAGGGGCGGCTGGGATTGTCCTGAAACACACATATGCAGGCACACACAAACACAAACACACACACACACACACGCATACACACACATACACTATTTTAAACAATCAGAGAGATAAACAAAGATCTATAAATTCAAAAACAGAAAACACACCCTGTGACACATGCACACAAGCTCTCTCTCACACACACACACACACACACACACAGAAGTCATAAACATCTGTTGTGTTGTACAAGCAGGTATCCCGCCATGCTGCCTATAGCAGCAGCAAGTGCACAGATGAGGCATGCAGCTGCTCGATGGTTCCCAGTGAGAGTACAGCACCGCTGTGATGGATAAGGTGGGATTCTTCTAATTGACAGTTTGTGGGGAAACAGATGGTTTATTTGCTGGCATTTATCACATCTTTACGACCAACAGAAGATAACGTCACAGCAAAAGGAGATTTCTTATTGGAGCATGTTACAAGTCTTTTAGTATCAATACCGTAAAGCATCCGTCCATGGACCCAGATGCACAGTGCACAGTTTTTAAATGTTTTGGGTGGGTATTTCTTTGGTACATTAAATATAACACCTTAATAATATGCTGGTTTTTTAACAAAGAATATGATCTGCCCCTCAACCTCTACCAGGTAGCTTTGGCTGCTAATTGTATTTGTTGTTTCATGTGCAAACATTTGTTAAAGTGAACATGTTGAAGTATCAAACCTTTATTTTGAAGGGTTTCCTCCATATCGCTCTTAATCCTCGAGTGTGTCATAGGACTTGTGCATCTCCAAGCACCTGTAGACATGCGTGAGTGTTTGTGTATACTGAGTTGGGGGGTTGTATCCCTCAGCCTCCTGACCTCCTGCAGTTTTCATTATGCCTGTGACCATTCTACAAAATGGAGGTGATATCAGGTGCCATTTCTCCCCAACCTTCCTCATCCAAAATGCATAATTTTCCCACAAATGACACACGCATGATGCTTCAGCAGTGGAAAAAATACCTGCTTTTGCTTATATTAAATAGCGAGGAACCGACAAACCAACATATGAATATGTACTGTAGACAATATCTGCACATACACACACTCCCATTCAGCCAAGGATTCTAGCCAGTGACTGTTCGGCTTCTGTTGAAAAACTGAAAATGCTACTGATGTAACACATATGACATGTACATTCCTACATATGATGATTTTATTACAAAATCGTAAAATCCAGGTTTCTAAGTCATGGATTTAGTCCTCATACTAATCCTCCTGGATTTTATTCCATTTATCACCTGTTGCAACAATCTGATTTATTTTTGTCTAAATGTCCATTGAGAGGTTTATAGTACTTTAATAGCGTCGTGTTACTTCTGCGCTTGCTGGCCAACAACAGTCAGTGTGGAAACGTGATAATAATGCTTGTTTTGAACGTTTATCCACCCTATTCAGATACACACAGTAACAATTACTAGCGGTGTAACATCCTGTCTAGCACCGTCCTCTTGTGTTTCTGTGGGAACTGAAACACATGCAGTGAAATCCGAGGCCACAGGCCCCCCCAAAGTGTCACTGCCCCTACATGACGAGGACCACTTTTGGACCCTCACTGCCCTAACCGCGGCTCAAGTACCATTGCCCCCCACCCGACCTGCCTGCATCAGGGCTCCAAATGCGGGGCTTTATTGACTGGTTTTGGAATCCTCCTCCTCAGGATAGCCTACTTATCCTTGCAGCTCTGCCTCCATCACAAGAAGATAATCTCCTGTGATTACCTTCTATTTCTCATCTGTTCGCTCTATCTCTTTCCCTCTCTCTGTTTTGTCGCTTTCCACTCCACTCTGTTCTGTTGTTAAATGACCGCCACCGACCCTCCCTCCTCCAGACACTCACACACACACACATCCCCTTGCTTTCTTTTCTGCTTTTCAGCTCTTTTTTTGAGTTTGGATGTAGCAATGGTGAATAGAGAAGGCCTCATCTCCAGCACCGTCTCACTGTGTGTTCTTTTGTACAGGCGGTCCTCGGCCAGCTGCCTATTCACACAGCCCTGCCAATTAGGACCCCATTCAGAGATCATGAGAGAAGACATGAGATGAGATTACGTACCTCCCCAACACACACACACACACACACACACACACAAACACACACACCACCTGATGTAGATAGGGTTTGGTTTTAAAGCCTCTTCTTCCCTGACTCAACTTCATCTATGATCCCTTGATCCTGTATCCAGCATTTTCGTGAATGTGCTTCATCTCTTGCAGGACCTGAGCAGTAATGGTTTTTGACACTTGATACTTACAGACATATTTCTTGATTGAGTTTTGGATTGAACTGTGTGCCATATTTACTGCATTTAAATACAAAATAAAGGCTTCACTGTTGTGGTTAGAGTAGCTGGTTAGAAGCAGTTAGCTTCTAATTTGATAAAACACGCATTTACCTCATAAAATGGATCAGTTTATCCCAATAGAAACAGAAAAATGTGTTTCATCATAAAACATCTTTTACAAAAGTGAGCTACTGCTGCCGATGTTGCTTTTAAGGCTGTGATAACAAACTTCTTTAAACCACATCACTCCTTTATATCATGTTTTTCTTCCCATGCCCCCCGAAACATGCCTTGACATGCCATATGTCACATTTGACATCTTTAATCACAATACATAATAATGGTAATAAACTTATTCTACATCACCTTTCATACAAGACATGTATACAAGACATGCACCTCAAACAGCGTTACAAAGAAGTTGTTCAAAAAGAAGAGTGCTTAACGTGACATAGAGTGAACATAAAACATGACAGAATGCCATGTAACATAACATTGAAAATAAATCCCTCTTTGTAACAATAATAATAGTAGGATAAAAATATTGACAATTGACACAGAATGCATTAGGAATGCAACTAAATAACATAAATAAAAAACATAATCAAACAAAATCATGTTGAGCATTTTTTATAAAAATAATCCATATAAAAAGGGCATGACTAAACTTAATGTTTTTATCATGAGATTTTATATAACTTTTCAAACATTTAGCTTTAGGTGGCTTCTCTAATATATGTGGCATCTGGTGTAGTTTCAGATTGCGACAGAGTTGGATATTAATTCAGATTTATTCTAACTTCCCACAAAAAAACTGGTTTCAGTCAGATTTTAGTTCTATCAGCCAGGTCAGGTTTGGTTGTTCCAGATCGTGTTGAGGGCTCAGATGTATCGGCGTTTCTTAACATAGACAAATCTTTCCTTAGTTGGCTCTGACAGTTGCTGATGTTTCTGACCTCTGTGTTGCTGGAAAACTCATGTGCTACAAAGCATATTTGCGTCACCGTGACAACCTGCAACTGTGGGCTGGCATCACCAGCCTTAGCTGATAACTGCATCCTTTATAATATGACAAAGACTGAAGTCATTGTTCATTGCCTATTTCTCCAGTTTTAATGGTATGTGCACACATTAAATTACAATTCTCCACATTAAATAATCAACTTATTAAAATGTCAATAAAAAATGTAAACCTATTTAAAAGTAAATCCAAAGTAAATTCCAAATGTTTATTTTTTTCTAGACTTTATTTTCCTTTCTTACATGTTGTTTCACTATTCAATGTGCTGTTTGCTTAGGTGAAAATAAAAACAAGAAGCCTATTTATCACATTTCCAGAATAAAGAGAATTTAATAATCTCATCAACAAGCAATATATTTCTGTTACTTTTTATGTTCAGTTTATGACTATAGTAGAATAAAACTTGAATCAACTTGTGATTCAGTCTTTACTTCTACTTACTTTATATAATTTAATTTTTTCTTGATGCCTTACAAAATTTGAATTCTAACCAATCAAACATTACATCTATAACATTGTGTTCTTATGATGAAAAAATGAATACCTCATAACGAGTGTGATGTATATGCATATATATTCATGATGCCATGTTTTTCTTGGGGGGCCATTATGTCAAATGCAATTATCCCAGGAGTCTTGTGCACCATTTCAGGACACAGCCACACAATTTGGGATCTAGCGTAGCAAGTAAAACGACCTTTTGTGCGTTACTATAATGGTTAGCCATGCATGTGCTCGTAATGATGGGCCGCAGGTGGGTCTGGCAGGGTTGGAGAGGTTAACTCAAGGAGGCAATTTTGGTACTTTTACATCCTGAAGGCTTTAATCAACTCAGACACCAAGTTACACATTTGCTTCCTTGTGTTGGCTGCCACACTCAAACTCACCCCCACTACAATGGCCCTCTAATCTCGCTCTGTAGAGCAATCATTAACAGGCCGATTCCACTGTGGCTGAGATGGGTGGAAGAAAAAGAAAGAGGAATGTTAAGAGGGGAGCAGAGGAGGGGCCTGTAATGGATACTATGGCCAGTAATTAGGCATCAGGTCCCGTGTTAAAGTGTCGTGACTTTGGGAGAGCTATTTAGCCTGCTAATGAGTCTCTAACAGTTTATTGATGCCACTTCTCCCATCACTTTTCTGACGCTTGCTTCCCTTCAGCCCATTTTTCCTTCTGCCCTGTGGGACTCCCCAAGCAACCATTGTCGCTAATTAATTGAAATTAGGACAGATCAAATGCATTCCAACTTTTCTCATATGAGCAGAAGTACCTGGGGGAATGAAATTCCAATTTGGAAACTTGGGGATTTCTGGTCCGCCCCTTGAACAGTGGTAAACGAGGATTCTTAATATGTGCATGAGGCACTAATGCATCCTAGTAATAGACGCTAATCTCGGGGCCATTGTGGTCCAACTTGATTCATTGTGATACAGAGGCATTTGTATCAAAGTGGTACTATAGTTTGGGGCTTTATTGCGTTGCCTTAGGGCACTTTTTTCTCAATGCATTCTCTCCAGAGAGGTAATGAATTAAGACTTGATTACAGTAACTTAACGTGTTTCGTTTTCCTTGGCCGTCTGGTCCTTTTCTAAAGTACACCACAACACTGTATTGTACTTTTGTCTGTTTGAAGCTGAAAACTGAAACTCACCTGTTCTTTTCTTAGCTTTTCCCGAGTGCGTCTGGAAAGTATTCTTCCAGGTTTGGGGAGCTCTCACAGCAGACTATATATTTCCTACATATCAGCTGTTTACTGATACGACCTAATGCTGATGTTCTTTTGCAACAAGATTTTTTACACTGTGTGAGATTTTGTTTATTTCCCTGCAAAGAAAGTTGAAAAAAACAGTTATGGCATTGCAAGAACAGCAGTCCAGGAGGTGCAACCCTATGAGAAGTTCCAAATACTAAATTGGAGGTGAAGGTCAGCAATGATGAAGACCTGCTCAGTGCAGTGGATCAGCGAGTAACACTGTTGTCTAGTGTAAGCAGACAATTCCTTTAGAGTTTTACATTAATGGTTGTCAAACAGGTGATGATTTCTGGTGATGCTGCTGCCCCATATATATAAAAAAACATGTTAAGTATACATTGCAGTTTTATAATCAGTCTGAAATTTGTTCAAAAAGTGTTTATGATGGAGCGACAATATTATCAAATGGATGTCTATTAAGCAGTGACCTTATAATGCTTCACAGTCTGAAAAGAGGTGTGTTGGTGGTGCAAGCTTGTGTAGGTCATCTAAGTCATAACATTGTACTTTGTCTTTATTTAACTCATCAGTGTTCCAAAGTAAGTTGGGTGACATTGTTTAGTGCAGTTGGATTATCATTTCCAGTAGTGCAAAATATATTAATAAATTGATAACATGCAAGTTACTCATCAGGTACTGCAGACCACTACAGCAAATAGCTCTGGATCAGGAGGAAAGACCCCAACTGGGTCCTGAGTTCTTAGGGACACATACACAGGTCGGATCTACCTGTGGTGGACCTGCCTTAGAAGAGGGTGTCTTGTGATTAAAAGACACAAACACCCGAAGATGATACACAAGAGATGATACGTCCCGAACATCGGCCAGTGTTTGCTAATACGTGCTGTTGATCACTGAGACCTGCTGGTGGTGGGCAATTTAAAGGGATAGTTCACCGGAAAATTCACTCATTATCTATTCACCATTTTGCCGATGGCGGGGTGGGTAAAGTGTTTGAGTCCAAAGAAAACTTTTGGAGATTCAGGGATAAACAGTGTTTCAGCCAAAGTGAACTCTTCTTCAGATGTAAAAAAAACAACATGCCTCCATACTGCTCGTGTGGTGTCAAGTGTCCTCAAGCCCCAACATTCTAATTCTCCAAACAATCTGCCAATCAGTCAATATTTTGTAATATATTGCTTATACAGCAACACACTGTCACACTGTTAAGTTGTATTTCACTCTTCCAGTGTGGGCCATTTAACACAAGTTATAACTGGGTTCATGCCCTGCCTATATTTGTAGGGGTTGAACACATTATTACTTTTTCAGTATCCACAGCCTTGTTTGTGAAGATTTTATCGGTCTATGTAGCAAAATAAAAAATGTATCTTGACTGTGTGAGTTATGAAAATATATCACTAAATCATTTTATCAGAAAGAAATATTTGATTATATAGCACATCATAATAGTATTATGTATGTAATTTTTTCCTGAAAGCAAAATTCATATATTTAATTTATTCTAAAGTGAAATGTATGTAGATCTTTAGCAATGAGTGTAACATTTCTGTTGTCTGTAATGTTACTGTCAATATCTTTCTTGTAGCTTAAAAGGTGTTTTAATCTCCAACATCTTTCTGCCAGGAAGGCTTGAGGAATCCAGGTGAGGAAGAGTAGCTGTGTCCCCACATTGAGCCGGTGGACAAACATGTCCAACTCAAGACTTTTCACCCTTTGGTTTAGAGAAAAAAAAAGATTGAATCTCCTTTTTTCCTATGTGGGTTGGGGCACTCCAGCCTCTTGTGGCTGAAATGACTACTGCAACAACAAACAGGTATTAAAAAAGAAATCGCTTGAGAGGAGAAAGGAGAAATATATCACATGTTTTAATAGAAATATTTTCCTGCATGATTCCTTATTTTTTTGCATGTCAGGCTTCTCTTAAATTTCTCTACATACAAATACTTACATACATTTTTATTCATGTTATATTTTATTCAAGAAATGTATATGAACATTTTATTAGAAAGTTAAAATGGGTTGATCTAACTGAAATGATGAGCATGCATCATTCTGGACTTCTGATATTATACTGGAGTTGCTCTTTACTGGTGCTCTAATTATACCCAAGACCTAATGATATCATTAAAAAATTAAGAAGGAATGAGCCTGATTATTAATACATGCATAATAAAGAAAAAAATTATTGTCTTTTGGGGAAATAGGGGAAATTAACAATTATGACGCAAATTTACACTTTTGAAAATTTTTGTGTAAGGCTAGAGGACGAAGCCACCAGCGAAAATCAAACATAAACACATATAACAATGTTCTGAAATCTCTGTATTGGTTAGGAGTTAAGGCCCTTTAACATAGGCTGCAGGCTAATAAACAGAAACACAGATATTGTGTGACAAGTCATATTAAAATAGCCCGCTCCCACTAGATCTTTATATTTCAGATGTGAAACATGAAAATCTGTTGATTCACGTTTGAGTCGCAAACAAAACATTTTATTATTGATCTATTACATTTTTTTTAACTCTATAAGTAAGCACTGTGAACGGCCAGTGTGAATGGAATCTGTACTATTTAAACAAATTTGATCCCATCACCCCTATTGAGCCGTTTCTTCATGTTTGTGTTCATCCAGAGTCAGCCATACAGGGAAAATTAAAGGAGTCAGCACAGCACAGAGCGAATGGCTCCACTGGGGTTGAAAGAAAGCAGGGCCGTATGTCTTCTTTAAAAGTCAATCTCTCCCTCTTGTGTACTGATTAAGAGGCCTTATTGGCATGTACATCTGTATTAACACAGCTATCGGTGACCTTCTGCGCGTGTGTGTGTCTGGCCAGGCGAGGCGCGAAGAGCCCCGCCACATTGATTCACAAAAGGAAAGGGCTGCTTCACGCTTGTCACAGGGACTTTGGGGGCTAAAAACCCCCTCAGGGTGGAGGCTGGGACTCAACACCCACCCAGCCAGAGCACGGGCACCCAGCAAGAGAAAAGTGTCACCCCTTTGTCCGGCTGACTCCCTTTCTCTCCCCCATCCCACTCACACCAACACACAAACACACCACAGGGACTAGGATTAACCCACGAGAGGTCCACAATAGGCGCACATGTGTCCCCCTCGGCCTGCCTGGACCCATTCAGGTCCTCTGTTACTCACCATCCTAACAGGGATTAGGCTTAATGAACTGGAAGGAGTTAACAATAAATGAATCAGGGCCCATAAGCAGCCTCCTAATTCCATTTTGTGTTCTGCTGCTTTTCTTTCCTCTCTTTCTGTTTGAACACAAGGTGTAATCCACTTGACTATCAAAGGTGCAGGGAGAGTATGAATTGAAACTAGCCCTGTCAAACACACACACAAACACACACACACACACACACACACACACACACACACACACACACACACACACACACACACACACACACAAACACACACACTGCCCCTGATGCAGCTTGCTGATACCATCTGCTCCCATCAATACTGACTGGAAAGCACACACACTTTGCAAGACAGAAAAACAATTCAACAATTTACAAATATATTTTTCATATTCTTCTCTAATTAAACCATTACATACTCATTCAAAGAAGCTACTGGAGAATGGAAAAGCTAATTAAATGCATTATTATTGTATGCAGCCTTCTGTACAGTTAGTGTTGATGTAGCCTGCAGGGGAATATAATATGTTTGTTGTTCCTGTTTGCATTGCACATTTGGGCACTTTAAAAAAAAATCCTCTGTAATTATGCCTTTTCCAGGGCTTTGACAAGAAATATTCCGACATCTCACTAAGAAATCAACTTGTTATTTTGATGATTTACAACTCAATTAGTCTGTTCACAACATGTAAAAAAAACACTTAAGACAAGGAAATAAAGGACTAAATAAGAACAGGCTTGATGGGCTCTCTTGTCTGAGGGATTCAGTCTCTGTTTTTTACTTGTTTTGCTGACTGTTTGTGCGTGTATTCATTCATGTGTGTGTGGATGTGTGTCTCTGTGTGTTTGCAGCTACATGTGCATCAGTGCAGTGAGCTCCTTGCCTGCATCAGCGTGTCCTTCAGTGTTTGTATTGACTCTGGTCTCTGAGGAAAAAACCTGCACATTCCTCTTCCCTGCCCATGTTTTTTAATTGGAGTGGCTGTAGTGACACAAGCGCACAGACACATACACACACACACACACAGACAAATGTACACACACACACGCACACAAACACACACCCACACACCCACAAACACATACGCACACACACATACGCACACACACAGAAACATACACACACATAAACACACACAGACACAAACGCAAACGCACATGCACACACACAGAGACAGACACACACATGCATACAGGTATGACTTTGTGCATAAATGGTTCTTTTCAAATTTATTTAACAAAAGTTTCACTTCTTTAATCTTTAAATTATCAGTTGTTTCATTAAAGTGGTGGAAAAATGGAAATGAAGAAATATTCAAATCAATGCATTTATGCAACCAAACTGTTACTGTGCAGGGGGAAACTTTTGTCATATCTCCAAGACACAGCTTTTCAGGACACAATATCAGTGATCATTCAATGTGGGGCTGCATTAGAGGATTTTACTGGACAAGATAGAACTATGTAGAATTATATATATATATTTATATAAATGTTGTCTGAAATAGTACATGCCGATTTATATGTTGATTGAAATGGGTAATTTGAGTTGTCCCGTACCCCACATGTACAGTTTTACATATAGTTTTTGATATGGACTGAAATGCATGATATAATAAGCTATAATCACTTTTCTAAATTTGTTAGAGATTTATCAAGGAAAAATGACCAAAAAATGTGGAGGTAGCCTTAAAATGCAAGGCATATAAATCTTTAGTCTAATTACATAATATCTGAAAAAAAGGAATCATATCAGGATCTTAGTGACATGGTTTTCATTTGGCTTAATAAAAAACAACTGTATTTCAAATACAGTAATCAACAAAACAATTCAGTGACTTGTTTGTGGTATTCTATATATCATACAACCATTAATGTTAGTTAACAATAATGTTCCATATTATTCTCATTTCAATGATTAGTATTCAGTATGTATTTAAAATTCCACGATTATTTCATCTACAATATACATTTTAAGATTCTCAACAATCATCTGAAATTAGCTATTCCATTAACTGAAGTGTGTTTACAAACAAAAAATATACAAAGAAATAATTTCAGATAAAAAAGTTTCTCTACACATTTGAAAAAGTATTCTTTAATTCAAACTACACTCCATTCATTATATCATTTGTGAATCAATAAGTGGACCAGATCCCTTATTTTATTAAAAATACAATTTCAGTCTCATTTTCAGTCTTACCCGGGATATTCAAGCCTTCATGTAAAAATGATTTACACTATAATTTTGTAAGGTCTCGACTTTAATATTTGTAAGCACATGTGGGTTTGGATGAAAGTTGTGTTTTAGCAGAGTTAGTAAGTCTGTTAGTAGGTTGCCTCATTTAGACATTTGATTTCATTCTATTCTAAAGACCCTTTCTCACTAACACTACTCCATCCCAAAACCTCCCCGGGGACACTGTTGATACTAGTGTCATTCATTACAGCGGACAGAGCTTCAAAACGATTTTGTAGAGCTCTGTTTAACCCTAACCCTATGCTTCATTAATGTTTGTTCATCAAAATTGCATTCGCTGCTTAAAGGCTCAGTGTGTAGAATGTAGTGGTGTGGTGTCAAGTGTCACCCTCCCCCTCCCCTTCCAAACATGAAAGAGAACTTCGTAGATTCTTCAGTTGTAATAAAAACTCAAAAGGTGTTTAGTTTGTTCAGTCTGGGCTACTGTAAAAATCCTGGCAGCCTCCATAGAGAATAACCGCTCCCGATGTTTTTTTTTACAATTCAGATGATTACCCACTGGTGAAAACACCACTAGGATTATTTTCACCTTTCACCTAAATCTTACACATTATTTCACACTATCTATGAAAAAGAGATCATGTGCTGTGTGTGGGGTGTGACTGTTGTGACATGTCTGGGGACTTGTTCAGATAAACATCTTCTGCCCCCCCTTTTCTGTGTGGGGAGGGGCTTGAGAATATCACTGAGGAAAGGCATCGGTACACTCTGTATAGTTACATTCCTTTAAAAAAAATCGAAATTTGTTTAATAGGTGACTTAATTAGTGACCTTTCTTCTCACACTACACAAAGGATATGCTACATGAAGGGTATAAGAAAGAGTGTCGCCTCAACAACACACACACACACACACACACAAACACACACTTCAAGAGGTCAGCATTCAGCATCTTTCACTGTATTCCTGTCTCCACTAGGAGCAGAAATGCATCCTGGGCTCACAGAGGTTGTGTAGGAGGCTTCACCTGATAAGTGTCTGCAATTCCAGAGGCAATCACATCTAAAAATAACATGTGCGTGAAGCTCAGTGGCAGGTCGGGGCCAAGCCGGGTTCATCTCCTCGCTCCAGCCTCCATGACACCTGGAGTATCCAGTGTAATTTTCGGTCGACACAGTGGTGCATTAGCAGCTGCAGTTAACGTCAAGTTTAAAAGTGGCTGATCAGAGCAACATACTGGATCAAGAGTCTTTTTGTTTTTTTTTGGTGAGTTGACATCTCAGGGAGGTTTTTCCACATTTTTTCTTGCCATTTTATATCTTCATTTCATTAGCTACCAATCTGCCTCACTGTGTCATGAATGATAACTGTATGCTTAATAATTGGGACCAGTTTCGATGTTCGTTGTGCTCATTGACAGCCAGCTCGTAACAAATCAGAGACAGGGACTGCTCTGTTCGATGGTTTGGGTCTTTGGATGTGTTTTCTCAGCTTTTTCACTTGATAATTTGAAATCCAGATGTCCACCGACCAAGATCCATCCTTTGGATAAAACATTTGGTTAAAAATTACCAAAATAAAATGTTAAATGTTCCTTAAAACTGTTCAGTGTCCGTTGACATTATATAGAGATACAAAACCACTGACAGGCAACAGTATGAAAGAGCATAACATTGATTAAATTTACAGGTATATATATATATATATTTATACTGATGATTATTATTATTATAAATTTAGTTATTATAAATATATATTTGATCTTAGCTCCTTATAAATCAAGTTGAGGCGTAAGTCTGATTTGAAATATTTGTGGGGTCAAACCTTATTCTGCCTGCAATCAAAATTCAAAGCTGAGGGCCTGAGTTGAAAACTTGAGATCACCCTTTAAAATAAATTTAAATATCTTTACTCTCCAGGAAGGAAAAATCAGTGATGGTTTTGTCAACATGGAGTGTGTTTCCCCACAATCCAAACCCAATCCTAAATCTGTGTGTGTGGATTGACAGTGTGGTCACTCCTAGAATCTGGTGAGGCCTCTCATCTTCCTCAGAGCCCTGATGAGGACTCATCCGCAGACGCATCATTAGAATATGAAAGAAGAAATAAGGGGTCAGAAGTTTCCTGGATGGCTTTCATGAAAAGTTTTCTTGATTGGGACATTTTGTGACTGTCATCTCCTCCCCCATCCTGTTGACGATTTGAAGCGTCTGGTGATTGTTTGGCGGTGTCCGAGGCGATCCCCCCACACGTTCTCCTGTTGGCTCAGTGGATGGGAAGCGGCCAAATCAATCCTGAACTGTCAGAGGCGACGTGGTGCAGGTGTGTGAAAGTGGGAGGATGGGGGAGGGTGTAGAATTTACATTTATATATGAATGTAGATGCCTGCAGCGGCGCTCCCATCAACATGTTAAGACGTTGACATGCTAATCACTGGGCTCAGGGATGCCACCTGTCCAGTGAGGTGAGGGAAAAAGGCGGCCAGGACACACACACACACACACACACACACACACACACACACACAAGGTAACATGTACGTCCTGCTCCTACAGATAACTACCTGCACTAGCCGTCACTCCTCTGACAACACACAATATTATGCAAATAGGTGTCTGTGTGACAGCGTTGCTGCTGTCTGTGTTGCCCACTCTGCTCTGCTGACTGCTGATCAGCCTTACTTACATTCACTCTGTGTCTGCAGCCTGTCTCTCCCTCTTTCCAAACATCTGGTTCCTCCAGTGCAAATTTGCCTCTCCCCCCCTTCTGTTTCATAGTCTGAATAGTCTTCTCCAGGACATCACAATCTGCTGCTCAGTCTTTCACAACCCTCATACCTGGCACCTCGAAGTTAGAGCCAACTTGAGTCAGAATTGAATTTTCCTGGCTCCATTATCTTTTGGGCTATTTGTTCAGCAGTGTGACCTTTGACCTATTGATGTAGCCACTCCCTTCCACTCGTACATGTACTGTAGCTATCAGTGAAACCAAAGCATCAGCCCAGACTGATAAGACTTGACTCCAGACTGACCTTTAAACCTCTGAACTCTCAGGTGACCTCAAAGTGCACAGAGCCAGTCACAACAATCACAGCTGGAGCAGTTTTTTTGGGGAAATTAGTTGGGGAGGGGTTTTAAAAGCAGAAACCTGACAAATGTACCGTACGGCCATAAGGTAAATCATACTTTTTCACACATTTAACATGTAAATAAAGTTTATTTTCTGCTTTTTAATAGCTCATATTTTTTAGATGACAACAATTTTTAAACCATATTCATAGCTGTGTTTGAAATATTTGAGTTATAAGAAAACTTATATTCTAGCATCTTTTACTTTCACTGTAACTGTTGTTTCCTGTTTGGTTGTCCCTGGCAACAGCTTTTGTAGAGAGCATCAGAGACAGCTGGTATGATAACAGACTGGAATCAGTGTGAACTTCCCTGGAATGTCATCTCTATATGGAATATGATCCTCCACAACTCTTACAGTCTGCGGCAGGGTGGCCCACAGTTGAACCTCACACAGTACAGACAGGCCGATGGGCTGTAGTGATTACATCTGTCCCTAGAGCAGGGCCAGAAAAATGGCCCTTTTCCACATTTCTATTATCACATTTGACCTTCCTCATCCTCCCTGGCCTGATGAAATGAGCATTTAAGGCACACTTATTAAACATAATCTAGTGAAGTTATTAAAACAAGCCAGTTTACTGAGAGATCTGCCACAATTCAATTACCTGTATAGCTGGAGGGAGAAGCGGCCAGAGAGGGTGACGAGTCTTCTGCTTTTATAGAGCGCGAGGAATGGTGTAGTTAGCGTGGCTTCAATTAACACAATGGGGCTGTGGTGGTAATGAGCGAGTTTGCAATTGGCTTAGAGGAGAGTTGGAGGTTGGTGGCTGTCTGCCGTCGGCGCTGAGGGCAGTGTCAGGGCCACGGTGAGCTCATACTTCCTTGTCACTCACTTCCTAGTTAGTTCCTGGATTGTGGTTTTTCCATTAAAGCCCGAGTCAAAGATATGACACTGTCATTACAGTGCAGGGATGGAAAAAAAACTGCAAAGACAATTTATTTCATTTTTTAGAAGGTCTCTGTTATAAATTACTGTCATTTGCTTGTTTAATTATCTATTATCTCACTTTATGCTATTTTTAGTTTCCTTTCCTTCTTTCATCACTGTCGATCTTGTCGTTTATTAAAGGAGCTTTTCCCTCATCTTATCATTTCTGCCTTTTAGGCATGACACTTGCAGGTATGTTAACAAGATACTAGAACAGTGACACTGTAGCTGCATCAGGGCATAAAGAGCAGCCTCCACAATTGTGCATGGAAATGTTCAAATTCCTTCAAAGCAGAACTATCACATCTGTTATTTTGTCCTTGAGGATGTTATTGTAACAGTGAAGGCTCCGGGGCCCAAATGATCTTCAGAGGAACAAGTGAAGTAAAAGTTGTTTCACAGACAACAACACTCCAGAGGTTAAAATCGCCGGAAAAATGAAAGACAATAGCGTGTTGAGAATTGCATGTAGATCATGTAGATTGTTATGTTATGAAAGACAGGCTTTCAAATATATCCTAGAAACAATATCAGAGTTTACAAGACTTTTCCACTCACCCTGATCAGCACATAAGGTTTAGATGACAAGCATTTAACTTTTATTTCTTGACACAAATTAGTCGTCTGCCATTTAAATCGGTTTGTTCATTTCCCAGAGCCCCAGCAAAGGTGATGTTATAGTACTGTATAACATGTAGTGGACCACAGCATGTGTGGGTAAATGAACCGTTTTTAAATAGTTGATGGACCACGCACAACGTTTCACAGTGAATTTGTCATTTACACTGACGACGCAGCATCAGGAGTAGGTAAGTGTCTTGCTCAAGGACACTTTGAAGTATTCTCTGAAGAAGCCAGGGATGGAACAGAGAACCTTTTGATTACTAGATGGCCGCACTGTGTGTGTGTGCAGTGAAGTGATGGAGCATTGTATTGAAGCTGCTGTATGTGTTCTGGTAACATTTCTGTCATATCGGATGAATCGCCAGTTCAAAGAGTAGCCACAGTAAAGCAGATAGAGCTAAATCACCATAGCTTCAGCTCCAACCAGAGCCATAACTATCCTGTTGCAGCCCTTTCAAAAGGAGTAATGAGCGATGAATGCATAATGTAACATATCACATGATTTCTCTTTACGCTAGAATTCGCAGACACTTACCCTAAACATATTATTAACTGAATTGGACCAATACACTAACTATTCCTATGGATCGGGGCAGATGCAAAAAATAATGCAAGGGGATGTGACAGCATATGCAAGGAAAAAGTGCTTCAGCCCCTCCTCCCGCAAAAAAAAAGGGTTTTCAGGGACTCTAGGCAGCCTTCTCTCTCATAGGGGGGCTGGCAAAATTGACAGGTTGTCAGGGGGATGAATCCCCTCTTATCCCCCTAGAAATCATCGACTGACAATGTCAAGCTCCACCGTGATTCATTTTACATTATCATCCTAAAAGTTTTATGCCTTAACGTTATGGTGCGATACATTTATGATTTAACATGATACTGATCCATGTTTTTTCTTTTTCCTATATAGCAATAGGCTTCTGTATTATACACCTCTGAAGTTATACTGGGATTTTAAATTATATCTCAGGACCCATGTTTTATTTTCTCATGTAGGGCAGTCACAAAACCATTGTTGTTGCCTTCTGTTAGAATTACCCACAAATAATAATGTTCAAGATTCAAGATTCAAGATTCAAGATTTTTATTGTCAAATACACAACAATAGCATTAAGCAGTCGCTGGCAATGAAAAGCTTGAGTCACAGGCTCTCTTTTAACAATGCTCAAGTAATACAACCTAACAAATAAAATAGAAATAGTATAAAATAGAATAAAATAGAATATCAAAATATAAAAAAGAGAATAAGGAATATATATCTAAATATATTTAAAAAACAACTGAAGAGAAATAAAACAACAAAAGTGCAGTTTGTGTAATGGTGCAAATTTGCAATGATGTCACAGTGCGGGTTAAGTGTAGTTATTGCAGTTAAGAGGAGTGTGTTTGTGTTTCTGTTTGGGGGGGTTGACTTATAACAGAGTCATGTTTGGTCAGTATGGTCACACAAAAATTGCACAAATGTCAGTTACTACAGAAAAAACATTTGATATAGTTTTCAGGAATGCTGTTAAACCGTTATGGGCTGCTAGTGTAGTTGTAAGATGACCAAACATCAGTGCTTGTAACATGATGGCATCACCTTACATTAAATTTCCTTGCCTGAAAATAAATAATGATATTAAAAAGTGATTATTGTTTGATTAGTCATATTTATTTCATGGGCTATTTCGAATGATATATTATAATAAAAAAGAACAAGCTAGTACTCTTTAAGACTTTATTTCCATGGCAGCAGTGATTCAAAGCATTTGTTTCAGCCCAACGTTACATACAAATGAAATTGTATTGGTCATGACATCAAGAATGTAATCTCAGCTTTTTGTATTTGTAGGTCTCTGCTGAGCAAGATTACCTATTTGTGTGACATTGTTTTCTTTGTGTTCTGTGATGATAATGTGACTAGTTAATTCTGACTATAATCAGTGGTGCTCCTAAAATTATGGTTTCTCCCATATGTCCTTGAACATGTTTGAAACCTGAACCAAGTTCTGAAGCATTTGACAATATTTGATGAAGGTCACATGATCAAATGATACCCTTGAGCAAAAAGACATTGTATTTTTGTCATAGAATTGTATTTGCATATTATAAAAAAAAATGTCATTGTTACTTGTTTGATTGACAGGTGTCTCAGCCTATCATTTCATTGTGGCAGCTCCACCATCCCCTCTTCCCTTTTGACCACCCACTGTAACTGTGACAATACTGAACATATCAATGGATAACAAGAAACCTGTTGTGCTCTTCCTCAGCTGTATTACAATGCAGCTCTGTTTGTCAACTGACAAGCACTTGCCAAAATGTGTCCACATGCATGTGCATGCATCTCTTTCAATGTTCTTCTGTGTGTGAGTGTATATGTTTACCTCTGTTTGTTCCAGTGTTTCCTGCAGCACGCTTGGATCCGTGGGTTATCAGTGTAATTGGATCCCCTCCATGTCATCTTGTCGCAGTGTTTGTTGATAGGCCCTGTTTTAATTTGGCCTTTGTCTCTAATCTGTGGTAGCTGGCCCTCACCGCAGTAATCCCTCAGATAAATGGCAGACAGATTGGGTATCTGAGGAGCAGCAGCCATGTGCCCTGGCCCTGTTTGTAAGCCTCTGTAAATACGAAGGTGGAGGCTATTTAATGGGGAAAGCAGAGTAATATAAACGAGAGGGAAATGGATTAGAGAATATGTTCTGGGGCTGGGTTTCCTGTAAGACGCCACAGACACTTCACTCTAATGTCAAATCAAGGTCAACAGAAGGTATCGGCTAAGGTCAAAAGGGCTCAAAGCATTTTGCTGCTATTCCTCTGGGTGTCACTCCCAGAGAAGACACACAATCTCACTGCCACATATCCGACCATTTCAACCTAATGACCATTACACCTGAGTCATGGAATCCACTGATTGTGTGACTGGCCCTACATGCTTGCATCATGATTACAAATAGTTTCTCTAGTCTGTATCTCTCTTTATGTCAAACTCCCAACGCAAAGCACTATAAAATGAATATAAAAAAAGCAGCTTTAACATGCTTATAGCTTTATATTGTTAGTTATTAATCGCACAGTGAAGCCTTACAGTGTTCTGTTGTCCTGCATCCACCGGTAATGAAATGTGGCAGGTGAGGATTGTAAAGGATGTTGCTGATTTAGCGCCCCTCTCTCAGACACATCATATTACATGTGATGTTCAGCAGGAGAGGAAAACTGTATCATCACACCTCTGACCCGGCCTGAGAACTGCTTAGTGGACGTCTGGCTGACCACTACAGCATCTGGCTCTCAGGGCGTTAGCGTGCAAAGAGGATATGAAGAGGCCAAAGCAATGCAGTCAAAGTTTAGACCCTGCAACCCCAGCTCCTCTCCAGGGGGAAAGAGGGAAGAATCTGCTGTCCCAGGCTCGTTCGGAGAAGAGCCCTAATTGAATTAGGGCAGAATGAGCACATGCAGGAAGAGTTCACATGCTTCGTAAATGCCTGGAGATCCGTTACTTAGTCTTGGCAGGATCCTCAGCTCTTTTAAGCTGACACTAAAACCACTGAGTACACTGAGAAATGACAGCCATCGAGAAGGGAACTAGAGCTCTTCTCCCACCAGGGATTCCAGGTTCATCCCTCTGGCACGCAAACACACTTAGAATGTATGGGCTCTTGTGCACATCACTTTACTTGGGACTGTGAGCACTTTCTCTTTGTTTCATATGCTTTAACTTCTGATCTCAATGATGTATATCTAGTCAAGGTTCTTTATTTACAGTACTTATTCCTGAAACAAGTTTTGACTGTCTATATTGTACAATCCATTTAATGTGTTTTATGTTTTGTGTATAAGGACCAAGTCTCTTTTAAAACAAATCTATGTAATGATCGTGGCTAAACAAACATACAATTTGTATTTCTTTCCCCTCTTGCCCTTTTAATGATAGGCTTGCTTTGGGGTGATTGTTGTCAGCTGTTTCTCCCAGCCCTGCCCTGTGTTAGAAATATGTGTCTCTTAATTTTCTACATCCACCCCAATAAGGAATTTTGGTGGGAATTGTTGTCTTTCATTTCTAAAACAGAAAACAGTGCCCTAGTTTCTCTGGATAATCTTAATAGCTTACTGTCCATGTTTTTCATTTGGGCTATTTCCTGAAAGGAATGGAGCTCCAATGAAAACTGTTGACAGTGGACATTTATAAAAAGAAATGCTGCTGTTGAATTTTTGAATTGTCATTATTCAATGGTGTGGGCACCACAAACAAAAATCCAATTACCTCCTTTGTACAGGGGTGAAGGGAGACATTTTGGAGAGTGATAATACGAAAACCTTGGAAAACCCACTTCAAAAATCTTCTTCTGGTGAAGTCTATGCAGCACTGAGGTTTTACTCTCTTCTTGGGAGTTGACACCTCTGACAGGTAGCTTTGTCTTTGTTCTGTTCTTTGAGCAGCAGTCTGGTTCATGCCATCTCCGGGCCTCCCGCTGCACCGGTCCTGTTTGCCCTGTCCTCTCTAGCAGCAGGGCTCGCTACCCTGTTTGTTTTAATCAGCACAATGTTTGCCAAAGAGCTTACCTCAGGAGATGGGAGTCCTTGTGTGTTCTCCTGTGAACCAGAGAGGACAAGGCCAAGTACAGTTATACTGTAGAGTCCTAGATAGTGCAAGCTTCCACTTTCTGTGCTTTTTTCCCCTCAGGACACAAAGGTGCTCAAAGCCAAGTGTGAATGAAATGGTATCAAAGCATCTCCTCACTTAGCTCCATTGCAAATTTGTTTTCTTTGCTGTCAAAGCCTTCAGGGAAAGATTCCCATATCATTTAGATGCAGCTTATTCAGACTCATAGTTACATTTTACTGTAAGGTGACCTTTAAGGGACTGCAATTAGGATGGTAGCAAAGGAGGGAGGCAGGTGGTACAGTATGAAGAGCAATGAGGTCTGCATTATAATATTTGGTGGATGTATACGTCCACAAGATACAGAACTTTGACACAGACCATTGCTGTTCATCATTACTTGTTGTTGCTTGTTTTTACTATGACCTTTCTACAACCCGAACTTCTTGTTTATTAATGTAACCGCATTGACAATGGTCCTCTTACATTAAAGTGAAGCACATAGGCAAACAACCTATGTGGTCACTGAGGTTGAAGGAACTGCTATTCTTCTCATGCATGTGTGTAGCTGTGGTATTGTTTTCAGTTTTCATACTTGGTTGAGACTGTACAGTGTTTAGTCCTTACCTTATTTTATGTGTAGCTATAATGTTGTGAGCTTCTTACAACTATGATTCTGTGCTGAAGGTCCTATTCTGCTACACAATAAATGCCTCAAATGAAAGCTGTATCTCAATTATCTACAAAGTACCTCCCCAAGAGTTGTTTTTCTTGTAGTTTGATATTAAGAAAAGGACAGTGGTACACATGTTATCGTTCTCTTCTCGAAGGCAACATGGCATCATATGTGTAATTGTCAGACTCTCTACTTTGAAAAATTAGAGAAATTGTTGGACTCACCCCAAGTTTTACCTTCACTAAATAGGTTTTCCACACATGCATCAGCTGACATGAACTTTATAAAGTAACCTCAACAAAAATGCTTCTCAAATAATCTTTCTATCTTTGCATTAAGCCGCAGCATTGCTCTTCTCATCAAGTGTCTACTTTTGGCAGTCGCATGTTCCACGCCTCTCCTCCCTCCTCTTATTTGGTCTCCATTTCTGCACGTCTGCCAGTCAGATTATCATCAGCCCTCATTTAGCACGTCCACTACCAGCCAGACATACCATCTTTGGCATCACACCCTTCTGTCAGGCTGCTTCTCAATGGCATCACCTCAGCCCCCTATTCTCCCCACACACCCTTTTGTCAGGAGCAGAGTTGATCTATTTACCCACCATCCCACTGATCTTTTTCACAAACAAGCCAAGCGAAAGGAAGGAGGGGATGCAGAGATGTCAGCCAGCCAGTCAAACAACCAACTCGCCAGCTTGGCAGCCAAGCGCAGCTACTTTTCCTTCAGTCGGCTGTAAAGCCCATCTGCTGGAGGTAGCATTAGATGAAATATCCCATTCAATCCCTTCCCTCAACTTTCAAGAATGCTTTTAGCCACATTTTAGCACACAAAAGCTGCTGCTCTGGCCTTTGTAGCTTGAGCTTCTATTTAAAAAGGTGAGGGTGAGGATGCAGGGGGAAGAAATCAATAAGGTGTCCTGGCTCTCAATCTTCTTGGCCTGCAGTGGAGGTGTTTTTAGTTTGGGAGGGGGAGGAGGGGCAGTGGAAAGAGGTGGGCTGTTTTTGTCATTCATAAGCTTTGCTGACAAATCCTTGACATCATTTGGCGGATTGTATCGATAACTTCTTCCTGGACTGCAGAGGACAAATCGAAATCATTTGTCTGGCTTTGTTGGGATGATGGTGGTAGCGGTATGGGGTTGCCATGGGCAGCAGAGAGGGATGACGTCCAGGACAAAGCCAGCCCTACCAACCTCAGTCGTGACATTGGCAGCTGAAAGCATTTGTATTACAGAGAAGTTCAGGGGTCACAGCGAGACAGGCCAGTTGTGTCATTCTCAGCAATTTTTAGAGTTGACAGAGGATGGACACCTGCTGTTTTCCACCAATGAACCTCCGTCGTGAAAATGCAGATCAGTATTTGTCAAAGAGATTTCTGTCTGGATCTAGTTTATATTGGGCCATGGATCACAACATACGACAACAATGCCCAAAAATGGTGGCAAATCTTAAAGAGATATATCAATCGGCATGGGTCTTGTAACAATGACTGATATCCATTTTAATCCTAAAATGCTCACAAATATGCACTCACACTCGCTCGCAACCCCAAAAACACATTTATCTCTCATAAATATGCCCACTCACACAGATCTGTATTCATGAATTCTAAGTGGGAGCCGTTCCAGAGGGGAGAGGAGAACTCGCTTTTCCTGCCTGCTGTTTTGACAGTTGGGGCTTGAGCGTCAAATGGCAAATCTCTTAATCTGCCCTTATTAATAAGAAAAACATGAGACTGTCTGATATTGCCCCACACATTCCCATCTGCACTGAAATGAAAGCAAACGGAAATAGCAAAATACTACAGGGGTATTACCATTACATAATTTAAAAAAAAAGGATTTTACAATAATACAAAATACTATGGTGACACCTTGATCCAAATTGGTGTGAGCTTCGGTGTTAGGTTTGAAAAGTGTGTGTGTGTGTGTGTGTATGCTTTCTGTATTGGGAACAGGAATGAGACAGTGCTAATCTCAGTGTGTGTCTGTGGCTGGGGGTATCTATTTGAGTGCATGAGGAGCAGACTTGGTTAATTAGTTTGATCCATGTTTGAGAGCTGCGAAAGGTCAAAACATTGGGTCTGAATGTTTCGTCTAGGTTGTGCCCTGCCGACTTCTTTTACCTTTTCTAGTTATCATCGTCATCTTAAACACAGACTTCACAGCTTTTAAGAGAACTATGGCCAGGCATCACAATAATATGAATGTGAGACACCACAGATGTATGAGAAAACAACCATACAGTAAATCCCCTTGTTGTGTCTTATTCCACATTCAAGGGATAATTGTTTGCTATTTTCTGGTGATTTGGAGTAAAATATGGGATTGATAAAGCTCAGAAAGTGGGAAGTCAGGTTCATGGGTTGATTGGGAATGAAGGGAAGAAAACAGGACAAAGGAGGGTAAAACCTAAAATGTGGAATCTTCCCAACACCCAATGGTCTTTGAGAAGCAAATACTTGTTGTCAAATGAAGGTTTTTAACAATAATAATGAAACAGGCTACACGTGATCAACTGTAGCTGTGCTCACAGCAGAGCACTGTGCAGAGGCAAACATTAGCAGTTTCATGTTCCTTCAAACTAACTAGGGAATAAAACCTATTGACTAAGTCTAAAAGTAAGTGTTTATACTTGTTCCAAAAAGCCACACTTGAGAGCCTGTCCACATAACCTAAGGCTGCATCCAACTGCTTCTCTCCAAAAATACTGTGACTTTGGATTTGTGTGGCAGTGATAAATATAAATGAGGACTTCATGTAAAAGCCTTAGATGGTCATTTTCATGATGTAATTTCATGTCATGATGTTAAGAATTGATCAAAATAGAACCTGATACAGTTCATTTAACCTTCGGACATTACTGCTACATGCACCAAGAAGCAAGGAAGTTATATGAAATGGACAAAAAGCAAACAAACAAACATAACAATAAAATTTAGTTTTGACATAAATAGGTAATTACATATAACCCTTTTGGAAAAGAAGGTGAGTAGGATCTCAAATGATCAAGAAGGATTTGTTTGCTTGAAACTTAAAATTTCAAAGAGGTTTAAGAGTAATTTGCCATCTTTTGTTGCTTCTTGAGCAAATAACCGATGTGCAAGTTATATAGTGGCTGATCATTGGGACACTAACATTGCTTGTGCATCAAAAGTTTTGACCGCTTCCTCCCTCATTCCTTTACCCAGCGATATGTCATTGAAAGTGTCTCATGGCCTCAACCTTTAAGAATTCTTGTTTGGTCCCACAATGTCATTCATACTAACTCATATGCTTTACATATGCTGCATTATTCATATTATAGCTCAGCCCTTGCAAAGTCCAAAATTTAATCATAATAGGACTTGCTGAGGAAAGGACTCTCTTTGAAAGCCAACAAAATGGGAAGGCCTTTTATCTTCAAACACCCACTGATTAAGTCTTGGTGCCTATATTTTAAGGAATGTTATCCATGTGGTCACAGAGGAGAACAGAAATATCATAAAGGTTGTCAGAATATTTCTTTGTGTTTTTGGTGACGATCCATAATGTCCCTTTCTCAGAGTTTATGAGAGGTTACCATCGAAATTTGGTTTTCAAACTCCTTTAAATCCTGAAACATTTGACTAACTGCTACTTCTTAACCTTTTTCGACTTTTTTATATTAATGTCACTGTCATTGCTCAGCAAAATCCCTGCAGTGCGTGCAGTGTAATTAGAAGTGATAGAATCAATCAATCAAATAAAATTTCTGAAGCCCATATTCCCAAATCACAGTTTGTCTCATAGGATTTAACTTGAACAGAACTGCTATAACTTTACATAGAAGGCAGATTGGTAATATAGTGAAATTTTCCTCTAAGAACAGCGAGGAAGTTACAGTAGGAGTGGCAGGGACACTCGGCCAAGGTCAGAGGTATCGGGAGTGAAAGGGGGGAGCAGTTGAGTAGTCTGCTCCCCCTCCCCTCCCCCAGCCCATTGTTGTGGCCCCTATCCTCTAGTGCATCCAACTTCAATTCCACTTCAATTTTTATCAACCTTCTGCTCGCCTCTCAAGGAGATAGGATTCAAACCCTGACACACATTAGCCCCCCAGATTGACTTGATACTGCCACACCCAGGGGACATTCCACTAAAAAGGAGACCCACTTTTCTCTCCTCCTTTCCCCCCTTTCACTTCAACCTGTTCCCTATCTCTCACACTATTGCCCTCTACATTATGTGTCCTTCCATTTCTTATCCTCTCCTCCTCGGTTCTTTCTCCATCCCTCACTTGTCCATCCTCAACCTCATCTTGTTTTTCCCAGTGCATGCCTCCTTGTCAGTCAGCTGTCTGAGCGACATTCAACCTCCATATTCAGTGTGATGGACAGGCGCTACTGGCTTCTGATGGAGTAATTTGCTTACAAAAACAGGCTGGCATCAGAAAAAAAAGGGGGGGGGGCTAGCCAAGTGATTGCATTAAGAAAAGGGACAAGAGGGAGAAAAGTGTGTGTTGGGGAGCATGGGGAGAGCGGATGGTTTTCCATTTCCATTCATCACTATGGCTGATAGACAGACCACAGACAGTTTCTTTTTTCTTGTTTCCTCCCCTAGCATGTGTGACATACAAGGAGGAGCCAGAGCCAGGTCAGGGGACACACAATACTACGGACATTCTACAAGACCACAAAAAAACTTTCACATACCACCTACTCTGTCTCTTACAGTTTTGTAAGGGTATGATTTAATATTTACTTTTATGATTTTTATGGTACTTTAACCAACTGAATACCATCTCGCCTCATGAAAATAGGAGATCTCAAGGTGCCCTTCAAATTATGTAAAAAATTGTGAAAAGCCCTCGCTAGAGGCCGGTGCTTTGTCCGTTCTTGGCTGCTCTACAAAAAGTCTCAAGGAGGACCTGCTCCCGATGTGATTATGCAGGGCTCATGTTAAGGTTATGAAAATCTTGCAATTTCTCATGAGATTATGAACTAATGAAAACAATTTAAAGATAAACATGAATATTATATGCTGTTCCTGCTGATAGATCCCCCTACACATTGGACCTTTAAGTAAGGGTTGGTTCTCCTGGAAAAGCTAGAAAGAGTAGGCTACACCAATAAAATGCAACTGATAAATCCCATCCACTCCCATAGGCCCTTTTTCAAAGCTAGACCCCCGCAACACATGAATATGCACTTTCCTCGTTTTGTTTTGCAGTGGAAGTCATTGTCGCGGACTGGGAATTTGTGATCACTTTCCCTTCTGGCTATCGTCTCTGCTTCAGCAGTGGAAGTCTCCCACCCTTGTTAAGCCTCCGTTTCATGTGTAGTAAGAGCACAGGTAGGGTCCGCGCAGGCAGGCAGGCTGCTTAGGCTAGAATATAATTTTATTCATTCCGCATGAAATACTTGTCCAGTTTATTACAGAAGTGCGAGGGCCACAGACACCTTTTATCTGTTGATAATATTGGGAGATGAAAAGGGTTTTCCAGAGGTAATCCAAAGAAATCCTTATCCTCAGACTCAACCGTTGGCGCTGTTGCTCTACCAGTTGCTTTGAGGCTGGGTAACACAGTCTTAGGCTCAATATGTGGTCCTTCTGTCCTCTCTAGAATCATCTAGAGCTACATAACAGTTCAGATGGACAACCTGCTCGACCACACAATATCGGCCTTGCCGTTTTGGAGTGAGTTTTGTGGCAAAGGACTTGACAGCTTTGGACAGTGGATGTCCACTTTCCAGTCCCTTACGGGCTGCAGCACCATGTCCAGTGGTCCCCTGAGTCGCTGGTAGAGGTTGATTTCAGGATCAACCTGAACACTGTCTGATAACATGGCATGTCCAAGGATTGTCAAAGAGGGGTGGATAAATTTGCTTTTCTTCTCATTTAGTGGGAGACCAGTCTGCCTGAGTTGATCTATGATGGCTTAAACGTCCAGTTTTGTCTGTGGAATCATAATCCATCTCTACTTGCCAGTATCTACTGTTCAGATCGAGCGCTGAGAAAATACTGTGGATCTAGCAAGGGACTTCAGACTCTCGTGGATGGTTGTGATTGGGTAAGCATCTGTGTTATTCTTGGTGCTGGGCTACCTATAATCCAAAAAGAATGTGTTTTCCAGATTCCGGGGAACGATAACCACCCGTGATGCCCATGCCAAAGATGTTCCACCACATAATTTTCGAGCATCGCATCCAAATGCGTCTTTAAAAATGTTTGCTTTAGTGCAGGTTTCTCTTTTATTGGCATTTCATCAATCATGAGCCGCCAGGAACATCGATTTACATGCCTCTGTAGAACCCAGAGTCAAGCTCTTGCACTACAGTGAATTCCAATGCATCAAGAGACAGCACAACTATGGGATCCAACCAGGTCTTATCTGCAGCCAAGCTGACAATTCCGTCCAACCCAGATTCTTCTGAGGTTCTCCAATTGCCAGCTATAGGGGAATATTTGTCCACGGATTGCGCCTTGCATCTGATGGTTTGATGCACCCCAAAAAATGCTTTTCTCCTGTTTAGGTTAAGTTAGACACAATTACAACTAGGGTTGCAAAATTCCGGGAATATTCAAAGCTGGAAACTTTCCATGGAAATTATCGGGAATATACGGGAATATACGGGAATATACGGGAATTAACAGGGAATTAACGGAATTAACAGGAATAAACTGGAAATTATGCAGGTAATTTACCTTGTCATATACAGACATAAATATAAACATTTTGTTTTGTCATAGGCCGATTTGAGCCCTGAGGAAGCTTTGGGCACTTGACTATATGCTTCTGGATCTTTGTGTCATTCATAACATAGGTCTTTGCACAGTATTTGCAAATGTACAAAGCCTTTCCTTCTACATTGGCTGGGGTGAAATGTCTCCACACATGAGATAGTGCACGTAGCATTGCTCTGTAGAATAAGATGAGAAAAAATCTTGTAAAAAAACACTAAAGCAATGCCAGAGATATAAATAGTTGGCCAATTGGAATCATCCTTAAAAATATTTTACAATTGATGGATAAATGAATAAAAATAGGCTAGATGGACAGATGAACAATCCTCAATCAGCATGCTAACATATTTTCCCCAGTAATATCATTGAAACTTACCTGACTATTCCTGCACACTACAGCAGGCCTCAATAGCCCTGCTGTAGTGTGCAGGATGCTTGCAATTATCTGTGCATGTGATGGAGAAATGCACAGTGCAGGGTTGAAATTCAACGTGCAGCTTGTGCTGCATTCCATACGTCTTTAAAATAGAGTTTGGAATGATTTTTTTAGTGCTCAGCGTTTCTGTATATATTTTTTTCAAAATTCCAGAGCTGAATATTCCCATGGAAATTTTTCGGAAATTTTCCGCCCCTTTGCAACCCTAATTACAACCCAACCCAGAGACTTTTAAGAGAAAGAAAAATCAACACAAGGAGTTTTGGAGATCTTTCGGTTTACAGCCACTTACCTATAGATACACTGGAGATACGGCTGGAAGCTCAACAGTAAAATCCCACTGAGGAGAGACAAGAAGGTACCTCTGTGAGAACACTGTCACCTCAACTCAGATTATTCGCTCGCTGTTAAACCGGGGGTAGACTGTCTGGATATCAGCTGTTTCTACTTTACTCCTGCCCGTCTTCTCTACGCTGGTGTTAGTCTTTTTTTTAAGATAAACCAGGTAGGGTTAACGTTTGAGAAAAGCTCCTGCACACAAACAAAAAAAATGACAGTATATTGCAGAACTGTTTAAGAATGACTCACTAATGATAAGGAATAATATTGAAGCATTACACTCACCACGCAAACAGCCAACTAGTTAAGTACAATTGCCAAATGGTCTGTATTTATCTAATGCTTTTCTAGTCTTGATGATGAGCACTCAAAGCACTTGACAGTACAGTTTTTGTCATTCACCCCTTCATTCATACAGTGCATCTCTATCACGCATCACTCACAGACTGTTGACACAGTGTCAGGTGTAATCTGGGGCCCAAGGGCTCTTCAGAACATGGAATTGGGGGGAGGAGGATGACCTGCCATGTACGCTCTTCCTCCTGAGCCACAAGCTGGTGCTTTTGACCTTTGTTTGTCTTATTTTGAGAATAATGTTCCCTCAGAAGCTCTCTCATTTGTTTTCTTTCATTCAGAGGTATCCCACCCTTTTGCTTTCGGCACACATAACATTACAGGGGCAATCTGTCTGTAAAGCCTTATTAGAACATCACGTATAATGTAGGAACACCCCATTTAGGTTAACATACACTGCAGACAAAACCCCACAGTGGTGATCAAACAAGGGACAGCCATCCCATACACGAAAGGTACCATCATACACACACACACACACACACACGGCCACGCACACGCACGCACCCACCCCCACACACACACACACACACAAACACAGAAACACACCAGTGAGCAGCTCCTGTGTGGCTGTCCGGCCTGCTGGTGATTCCTCACAGATAGTATTGATCTGAGATGCAGGCCTCATTCATTACAGGCTGACTAGCGGCAGATGAGCTGAGGCTTAATGCTGAGCAGGGCCTTTCTCTGTCATCTGGAAAACCACAAGGGTAAATTGTAGAAGCCATGCATAAGTAAATGTGAAGGTGGGCTGTATATCTTACTCAGCAGCGTTACATAACACGCAACATTCCCTCAGTGAAGTCGGGAGAGTCTTTGTCCAACAATAACTATGTGATGATTTATAATGATATAGCTACTGGTATACTGCTTGCAAGGAATATTTCTGCCAGCACAAAGAACAAATACTTTCAGCGACCTATTAAATTCAACATCAGAGATCAATTCATACTTATTTATGTACTACAAAGAGACAGCACTGCTTTGACTTGCTAGTTGGAAAGGTTTGGATACATTCTAAGGTTTTTTGACACATACATTATACTGTATCATTATTAGGATAAATTAAAATAGATAATCTTTTTATCACAATTTTTATCAAACAAGGCTTTTTAAAAATATTTAAGCTCATGAGGCTTACACAAAGAATATGAATATGTATAAATGTTTTAATGTTTGATTTGTTGATAATTGTCATAAACAGTTTGATAGATGGATTTTTCAGGATTAATATGATTGGAAACCCTCTTTTTACTCCATGCTGCTGTTACTAGAGTGGCAGCAGCATTTCCCATTAACCCTCCTCTGGTTCTGTCTGTAGATTTCTCATTTAAGACTTCTGCACTTTTGTGCTCCATCCTTTCATTCATTCATTCCAGCAACTACCATTACATAAAATTACATACTAATAATCTGCCTCCTTTCACAACGGCGGAGTAGGTTTGTATCGTAAAGCAATGTTTTTGAGGCATAAATACGATAGGTGTCAATATTCCACCAGGTATTTCACCAGATATTATGATTGATTTAAAGGTCAAAACATATTTTTTTTGTTTGTCTGTTTGTATTTCATCAACTCAATGTATCTGAGCTGAAGCATGATTCTGCTCGTCTGATGGGATCAGGTTGAATCCTCACAGAGAGGCTGACAGGCGATGCCTTCTTTCTACCCTTGCCCAGTGGATTCTGCCTCATACTTAATGCTGCACTTCCCCACAAGTGTGTCACATTCCTGATTCCATAGTGCAACACACTGGGATTTTCAACTGGGGCTGCGGGTCACAAAGAGAGGAGCTCCAATTGCCTCAGCGAAACCTTGCACAGCTGCGATTTGCCCTTTCGATGCTCCGTTTTCTCTCTTCTACGTTTTCTCACAGTTCCTGGGGTGCAGGAAAAGAATGAATCCTGCTTAACGATAAAATCAATGTCATTTCTCATTTTAAGGCAGGAGCGAGAGGGAGGGAGGGGACGGAGGGTCTGGAGACAAGAGGAGGGAAGGGAAGGTGAAAGGGGGGGACGTTGGGGGAGGAGAGTATATTACTGAGCTGGCAAATGTGCCCTCATGCCAGGGAGTCAATTTGAGTGAAGCCGTGCAATGTGACATCATTTACTCAGAAATCCCTAATTTGTCAGCATTAATATTTCAGCCCCAGCATCGCCTGTCACCGTCTGCCAGAAATGACTGATCAATCTATAAAACGGCTGCAGCTAATTTATTGAATATTTATGTGCAATGTCATGTGCAGGAGAGCAGCAGAAGTTATTCCACCACACTCTGCTCTTAGACCCAGGAACCTCTCTAAAAAATATAATTTCCCTTTATACAGAGAAAAGGAAATTGGTACTGTTGCTGTATGACATATAAGACTGAACACAAACATGGCCAGTTGTCTCTTTCGGTCAAATTAGAACAGGTTTGAGCAGAGATGAGCAGTGACAGAATGACATGTTTCACACAGATTATAAAAAAATCTAATTGGAATTTAAAAAAATAAAAAACACGAGCAACTAAATACTGAGTAAATGATGAATAAAAGGGAGTAGAATAAAAGGAGAGGAAATTGATGAACTAATTATTATCATTCATATTTAGAATAATGTAAATCCACATGTGTCAAATGTTGAAATGTGTACATTTGATCATTCATGCTTTTATTTTGTTTGGTTGGTTAAAGTTTTTTCTTATCTCTCCTCTTTTTTCATGTTCATTTAAAATCTTCTCTTAAATAAAGGAGACTCCCGAAAATTAAGTTATTATAAATTCATACAGTCCTGACTTTTTGTTTTGTTGGAGTGTACACACAAACAAACATTCATTTCATTTACATTTTACATAAAGCATTTCACTTCCTGCTTTAATGGATCTGCAACATTCTATTGTACATTGTGGATCCCTGATCCGTTTATCAGACTATGGGTTATGGTGTGATCTCCACTTTGCATTTGCACTTGTAATATGGACATTTCTCAGACCTTTTTACTTTTTAATATTTTCTAACATTTAGCCACTTTATTTTTTACTCCTACGATCTCTGGAGCTCAGCCAGTTTAGAAGGTTCTCTGACACCTCTCTTATCATGTTCCTTCTCTAATATGAAGAGCTCTGGCTGTTTCAAACCTCTTCAATGTGAGAATCACCGCTGTGGCTGCTGGGGGAACCTTCAATGTAGCAGAAAATTTTTTGTAGCTCTCCTCAGACCTGAGCCTCGACACAGTTCTGTCTCTGAGCGTCGCATTCCCTTCAGCCTCAAGTCTTGGTCTTTGCTCCGATACAGTGTCAGCTGTGAGGCCTCATATATAATGTGGGGTGTATGTTCTAAAATCATGGTAAATCAACTGAATTTAGATCAGACTCCAGTCAGGGTGTAGAAACATCTCAGTGATCACCTGAGCTAAATTGTTACATAGTAAAGTGTCTGAATACTTGTAAATGTGATATGGCAGTTTTGGTTTTCATTTAGTCACATGGTGCATTGAGTGTCAATGGATAAGTGAAAAATGAACTTCTATGACAAACTGTCTGAATACAGTGTGTCCAGGTACTGGTTGTTCTTCACTCTGTTAGACTTTTTTGGTTGAAACTTAATGTCACCATGGAATTTTAGTGAAGTCTATTTTTTTTGCGACTATGTTTTTAGTCTAGCTTTTTTCTTGAACCTGCACACAGTTGCCAGTTCATACTAGCCACCCTCTTTGCCTCTAGCCTTTTGTCATTAACCCATTTTGGATAAATTATATATGTCTTTACGTCCATTTCTCAGTTCTCTATTTTATTAAAGTCCCATCGTTAGGAATTCAAAAATTTTCCCAAATAATAAAGTATGTCGTATGTTATTTAGACTATATTATGCTGTGTTGTCATGGGGTAGAGTTCTGTTATGTTATGTAAGTATTGAAACAGAATAATCATTCCAGCAGTACATTATATTTTAAAATATGTCCCATATTTCTAAGGTGCAGGATAATTGCTTTAAGTTATATTAGATGAATAATCCCTTGGACCCCTAGTGTGTATGAGCTCCAAAGAACTACAGTAATGTGCTGCTTACTATGAGTTTAGATTCATATTATTACTCCATACACTTGGAATCTAAAAAGAAGCAGCAGCTTCTCTCCTCCAATAAATGTGAAGCCCCATCCATGCCCCTTCCTAATCAGTGTGTGTGACAGTGTTTGCACTTGGCAACTCACACCTCCTGTGTCTCTGTCGTATTCCATACATTGCTCCCAGTATTATTCCATCTAAAGTGATAGATTTTTAGAATAACCAACATTGTCTGCAATTATTTACTGCCTGCTGATGGAAAAAATCCCTCTATTTTCTTTTGTTGGCTGCTGCAGTGCACATTTACACAATAGGCATTTAACACGGACAGCATAATTATGACAGCACATCAGAGCTGAAAGTGCTGGGACAGCGCCAAGGCAAAAGCTGCTCAAACCCTCATCCTTCAATGCCGCCCATGAAGATCATTATGAATGAGAATTAGTGCCGGTGGGATGTGGAGACGAAGTGCGAGGAGAAACACCACGGCAGAGCGGTGGAAAAGCGGCATCCCTGTACGCCAGGCCGTCTCACTGCAAACACTATGGGAAGAGTGCTGGTTGAAATCCTCAATGAGAACTCAGAGCTTATATTTTCTTTTCAAGTGCCTCAGAACGCATCCCAGCAATCGTGCTTCAATTTAAACTATAGGACTGAAAACTGTTTCTTTCAGCGAGGAGGATCCCTAAAACTACCTAAAAATTGAAATTCTCACTGCCAGTAGACTCTTGCCGTAGATGGCACACATTCCACATATGTTCCCCAGCAGCACAACGCGACTTCAACAGAAAGGAATGTCATTCGATTGTCCTCCAGGCTATAGAACCACAATGTCTACTAAGTTTGACTTTCTGAGAAAAGTGCTGTAGTATATTATTCTAGATTGGACTGCAGCAGCGACAGCCAGCCCCAACACAGGAGAACTGAGAGTGAGCTGCTCGCCGCCGTGTGGACAGGTGACACGTATCCATCTCGCCTCACTCTCAGGATGGTGCTCCTGTCAGAGTCAGAGCCTCCACACGAAACTATTTGATTATTTTATATGTTTTTAAAACTTGTTTATGCCATACTTTTAAATTTGACCAGGGAATGAAAGCTGATTGTTTCCTTTCACACTGAAGACAAAGGTGAGATGACTTTGGGACTAGATTAGAAATACAAACAACATTTAACAATATTGAATAATGATGAAATTATTTCAGTGAGCACCACTGCTTCCCTCTGCGAATTTTGGGCCAGATTTTCCTCGACCCATTTGAATAACAGGTCCCTCGATCGAAGTCCTTACCCAGTGTGCACTTGGTGAGCCAGCCGGTCAGCAGGTGACCGATCCGACCAGCTTACAATTCAAAGAGCAAACCTCTTTCTTGCACCACAGTTAGCTTTAGCCCCTCCAGTCCCTTCATTATATCAGCACTAATTACAAATTCTTAAACCAGTGCCAGACATTACAATAAGACAGTGCAGTGAGCATATGGCATAATATCCTATTAATGAACACTCTAAATTCAAACTCAGGTCAGCGCTATCACAGAGGAGAACGTGTCACTGATCCGATGGAGGCAGGAGGAGGGGGGCTGCGAGGGGGGGGTGGAGGGGGAGGAAGTGACCTTCTTCTAAAATGCACAGACTAATTTGGAGGGGGAAGGCAGCCCCCAGGGCCGTCTCATTGTTTTACTTGTTTAATTTTTCGCCAGCAATTATTGATATAATATTTTGATGGCCGAGTTGAGGAAGGAGAAGTCATTAAAAGGGACCGAAGGAGGGAGGAGTGATATCTTCCCTTAATTTTACTTTGCCTGCTTCTCTCTCATCTCCTTTTTCTTTCTCTCTTTTCTTACCCTCCTCTTTTTCTGCATTTTACCTACCTGCCACTCTCCACCTTTCTCCGGGGGGAGAGTCGAGCAATTTGCATTCGCTGTCACAACAGTGTGAGGAACAAGTTGTGGCCGTCTCCCTGGCTCAGTCCTCAGCACGCACGGCGTTTTAATGGGGACTGTCAACTACAAGAGAGATGGATACCAACCCCCCCCGCACCCCCCTTGTTCCCCCGGCCCTCCTTCTTTTGGAGAAAGGGGGATGCAAATGGACACATTTAGCATGATTGCATCTGCGAGTGATAGATGTTCCCTGCGGCGCGTTTCGTTGGGATCTGGTTTTCAGAGTTAATCTGCTGAGATGACCCCTGTCTGAAGTGACGCGGGGGCCGAACGCAGAGAGCAAAAGGACGACAAAGGTGGCAGAAGGTAGAGGAGGAAGACACTTCACCTTTATCTGAGATGGAGCCGCGATCAGTCCTTTCCTTGTCAAGGACTGAAAGGCCATCAGTAGCAAAAATTACCTCCTGACTCCAGCGATGCATTCGGAGCTGAATCATTGTACCATCCCTTTTTTATGTGAAATTCATACGGACATGATGTCAAAACAACTCTTCTTACTGCAGGCGTGATGAGGAGCTTCAGGGGCTCATCAGATTACATAGGGGCCCTTCTCTCTACCCCTCCCTGGGGATGGCTCACTCTCAGCGGTCCCCGGGGCTGGACCCCTGCCCCTGGCCCCCGCCGAGCATCGTGGAGCCGTGTTTGTTTAAAAACCAGACTTAATCCTTCGCAGCAGCTGTCTCAGATCAGGTCCCAGTTCAGTGCGAAGGGAGACAAGGGGAGGCACACAGGGCTGCAGGTGCAGAATGTAGAGCAGATGTTGACGATCGCTGAATTTGGGAGGTGTTCAAAGTGAAAAAGTGACGAGTGGAGTGTTCAAACTTGCTGAGGCGATGCTGGAGAAAGAAAATACCACAAAAGTTAGTAACTTCAAACCTCCTGCATTACTCAAGAAGTTGAACTGCACATGCATGTAACCAGAGCTGTACATCTCTATCTACCTAAGGCCATGATTAATCACCTCACATGGTATTATCCGATTTGTTTGAAAATCTTAGTCCACTTTCATACTATGAACTTTTAAACTGCATCATACCGTAACATGGGATTGCGAAACGGCTCACACCTTTTGTCTGTTTTTTCTATGCCTTGTTGTTGTTCATGGTCGTGATGACAATGATGTGTAAAGCGGAACAAAGTGGAGAGATAAACGAAAAATCACCCGGAGATAACAGCAGGTTTGGTTATTGTTTGTTTTAAATGGTGCCCGAAACAAAACTCTCCTTTGTAAAAAAAATCAAGCACAAAATGATGGTAGACAATAAGAAGGGCTTCTGTCTCGCTAACTGGTCAACAAATGTAAGAAAATAAGCCTTTTACACTATGATGTTGCTCTCGATTAGGCTACAAGCTAAAAGTGAAAAAAAAATGAAGCTCAGTGTAAATTCAGTCAGGAAGACTTAACCCCAATTCAATCAATCTCAAATCTCTCAATCTCTCTATGCTTATTGATCAGCTGATGGAGGGCGTTTCTAAATGGTCAATCAGATTCTACTACAGTCTCTTCCAGCCAATCATCCAGCTCCTGACGTACTTTAAATCCCTTCTCCTCTCTTCCGCAGTCAGCCGTCACTCATAGCCCACCTCCACCCCAATATCCTCCAGTCTTCTTCAGAATCATCATCACCTCATCTGGATCCTCAACCTCAACTGATCGTGATCGTATTGACTGCTCCTGTATCGTATGGGCAGATGATTGTGGATGGTGGTGGTGGATCATGGTCGAGGTGGCAGCTGATGGTGGATCCTGATGATGGATAGTGTCAGTGGATCATGACGATAGATTGTGGATTATGGTGGCATCTGATTGTGGTGGTGGATCCTGATCGTTGCAGCAGCTGACCCTGGACTATGATTACAACAAGACTGCTTGATATACAATATGCCTACTCATATACTCTGCAATTACTGACAATAACTTTCTGATTTTCAAAAAGGCCCTCAATCGTCAAATAAATATACTAATATATTTTGTTAAAAAAACAAGTTTTCCCTGGATTTGAATGGCATTTAATAACATCTATGTTATTGGTTTATACAGTCAGATGGTGGCAGGACTGTACTCCTACCTAAAAGCTGCTTGACAACCACCGAGAGATAACAAAAGAGGCAGAAGTTACCACCACAGGCTGGTCAAGTGTGTGCGATGGTACTGAAAGATCAAGCAGTGTCTACAGCTGTCAAAATATTCTGTCTGGAATGTGGATCTCTGTCTGGTAAAGGTAGAATATCATTTGTTTTTGTGTGTATGTACATATGTGTGCGTGCGTGTGTGTGTAGTATTTCTGCTCGAACCGCTCATCTCAGTTATGTGTGTGACTTTCCTCCACTCTACTTCTGGACAAAGAACCCGGGGTGTATTGGTATTCTTCCTCAGTTTCCGAGCTGCCTGCATGCACCCAGCAATCACTCATTTATTCAGCTGATAACCACAAATGAACAGAGGGAGAGAAAGGGCTGTTCTCTGAGTATAGACTCAACCTGTAACGGCTTGATTAGAGAGAGAAAAAAGGTCATCCTTGTCCAGGAGTAAACTGGATTTATTGTTGCCACGGCTGCCATGCAGCGGTGATAAAAATGACCTCAATAAAGAACAGCACAGCCAATGCCATATGCAAATGATTCCATAAAGGCATAAATGAAAGTGGAGGGGGTGGTGATGACTAGGGTGGGAGAGGGCGGGAGCAGTGGGGGTCAGATGTAGCAAATGAAGGCCGAATGGCGGATACAGTGGCCTGGCCCATCACTCTTCACTCTAGCCTTTTATGTAGCTGTCCAGCTGCCCCTGCACATTGCCCCTCTTCTCCTTCACTGGCTCTCTGTATCATTGATAACGTAAAGGGCAGTGCCATGTGTGTCTGTGTGTGTTACTACACATATACTGCCCCTGTGTGTTGATGTGCTTGACTCTTTTGGCTGACTGTTAAGGCGAATTGTGACTGTGAGCAGTAAGCAGCAGGATCACGACAGAGGTATTAGTGTAAAAGTTGTATTATATTTACTGTTATACACATCTAACTTTGCTGTATATTTGACTTTTAACCTTGTCCCCAACATGGTTGGATCCGTTTCTGTCCAGTGACGATTGTAGGTCTGCAACAGGAAATGAAAGTCACTGTTGCAGGATGTCAATCTACTATTAATAAGATAGGTAGAATCCCCAGAGATATAGTGCTGCACTGGCAACCAGCAGATACTGCACAGTTGGATAGAGTAAATACTTGAATTGCTGATGGTCGAGTTTTTTGAAGTTTTGACAAACCCTGGCTAAGAGTCTCCCCTGCATCAAGTAGGTATGCTAGGCTAGGCTAACCTCGTCCTGAATCCAGGTCTGTATAGTACACACACAGACATGATATTGGAGTTCTCATCACTTTCGTAGAAGTACAGCAGACACAGTTTTCAACATATTTTACTATAGGGCCTTAATCTAGGAATACTATAATATAATTTAATACAATGTCAACTACAAACCCTGCACATTAGGTGTTATAAGATATTAACATGGCGCCTGAGGATCTGGGGCCACCATCACTGCATTTGTCAGCATCAGAATGCGAGGAAGCACCATTTTCTGACACATTGAGATGATCTGCTGCATTAGAAAATATATTTTTTAAAACAGGTTCAGCAAGAGACACTTATTAAGAATGAATACGTGAAAAACATGTTATTTTAGGTCCTCATGGGGAAGTATAAGTAATAATAGCAATTGGAGTTGCAGTTTTATTGGCAGTAGTTTGTAAATTTAACCTATTCAACTTGAACATGGTGGGAATTAAGCAGTTTTAAAATGGGATGTGGGACACCTGCTAAAGATGAGATATACCACACACCGTGTGCCGAGATAAAGGAATAACTAAAGACGATGTAAAAGCCAAGAATTGTGAGAGACAAAGCAGCAGATAGATACACACAGTTATAGAGAGAGACACTATAAAACAAAGAGAGGAGGCTACAAATGAAGAGTGCAGCAATGCTGGCGGACATTGGCATCCCTTTAGCTGGCACGCTAGCATGCCAAGTTGTAGGATTTACCCTGGAGCCCTTGGGCTTCACTGTGAAAAGATTCAGTTGGCTTGAGGGGCCCGGCGGCTGGCGGCAGCTGCAGTCCTATTGTCTGAGCCGCTGGAGAGAGGGGAACGCTGGATGAATGGAAGGAAAAGAAGAGGAAGACAGAGAGGAGGAGGAAGCAGAAGAGGAGGCCAGAGGGAGAGCAGCAAGTGGTTCCAGGGAGTAGGGCCAACCTGTAGAGAAAGAGGAGCAAGCAGGATGTCACTGCATGCAGCTGAGGAATACACCATCACACTTACTGGTACAGACATGTGTACAAAGCTCTTGTCTCAGCTCAACACTTATATCATTTTACCACCTGCTCCTGGAACTTCCTTTATATCTGCTGTTCCAATATCTGAATTAGGGAGATGTACCTTTATATTTGCTGTTTGGAAGTGGAAGAGGAGTTTTGAAAACTTTAGGACTTGCAAGATGTATTTAAAGCTAACTTTATGTTCTGGGGGTTGTATTGTTATCTGTTTTAATATGGAAACCAATTTCTGCAAACTAATTATAGAAGCATAGGACCAAGTTATTGATAAACATTAATAAACACATTGATACAGAAAGTATTGCTGTAAGTCAGAATTTACTTTCTATATCTTATCTTTTTTATTTTCAAATATTTTTGTCACTTCTATGTTCTTAATGCTGGCTATCACATAAGTCAAATATCACTCCTCCTTTGTTTTGTTTTTGCTTAACAGAAACTGGCAGAATTGACTTTTACCTAGTTTTACACCACACTTTACGATAGACTTTTTGGATCCAGCTGCTTTATAAATATAGATTTCAACCACATTGAGGATTTAAGTCATTTCAATTGTGGATGTTAACTTTCTTCAGAGAAACATCTGAGCAAACTCAGTGGATGACCAGTATATGCCAAACGGTGTTTGAGAAATACTGGTTCATAACGTGAAACAGATTTATTTAGCGTTTTTACCAGTTTTAATCATTGGGACTGTAAATTTTGTAGCTTAGATGGAATGGTTATTCACATGGCTCTCAAATATCTAAATTTACGTTGTACTTTTACCTTTAATGTTCACCAAACTACCCATCCCATTAGATTTTTAGTTTTTTTCCCATCCACTAACATGGGAGAGGCAAAGTGTACTACAGCAAACCACCAGGGGGCAATCAAGGTGATGTGGCTTCATTTTGAAGCAGTTGACTAGATCGTCCATCTTTAGATAGAGGCTATGCGATCAACGCAGTTCATGTCGGAACTTCAGGCTTTTATTCAAAATGTTGAAGCTTATGATCTGTTAACAGACACATCATACTCATCAAAAAGTATGTTACATTAACTGCTTTTAGTTTCTGAAATTAATACGTTTATGGTGAATGATAACATCAGTTTAGATTTTCAGTTTTATTACATGTCTCTTGGCTTAACTTAAAAAAAAGCCTGTGCTGTATATATATCTGTAGTATTCTTGGTGACAGCTGGTTTTTAACATGTCTTTATTCATACTCATGTGAGTAAAAAGTATAAACATATATTTATATATGTATTTAAATTTTGAGTGAGCTTAAATATGATATATAAGATGCACAACTACTGTATCTTACAACTTATTTTTATAATGTAATATTGATCTACTACAATGTAAGTTATCTGATTACAAATTTGATAAAATTAGCACAAAAGTCTTAACAAACAACACAAATATATCGAACTTCTACACTGTACACCTTTATTTTCCCCACCTATCCATAGTCTTCCCTGGTATATGTTCATTTGTGAGGCAGTGCTCAATATGCTGTCTGCACTCTGTTGTCAGCCGCCAGTGCATCAGAGCAGAGCTCGAAGGTGTGTACAGACCAGAAGTCGACCATGAATGAGAGCTCATCCGCCGGAGCCGGGGAAGCACATGGTCAAGTGGTCAACAAATGAAAATGGAAAATTGCTACCACTTGTTGGACCCGCTCAAGTAGATGTAGGCGGGAGAGGTGGTCAGGTCATGATGGATGCCCCGTGTCCCCGTTGTTGTTGATATGATCAAAAAAATACGAGGACCAACCCCCCCATCCTCCCTCATTTACCACTATAATAGACAAACAGATGTGTGCAGGGGGCCCACAAGCAAAGGAAATTGCCTGTGTGCAAAATTGCCTTTAGAATGAGAAATTTTGTTTATTTGCTGTACAAGTCCAATCATGCTTTTGAGTATGAGTAGATTGTTAGTGGTTTTCACCAAAATAACAGGGATTTCAGCATGTTACTTTTTTTGCCGCTAAGCAACCAAATAGGAACATGAATTGTGCTTTAGAGCACGCTCACTGCTGGCCAAGAGGGCCAACTGGAAATTAAATGGAAGCTACATAAGAACCGAACACAATGCAATTACTTCCCATTCTTAGGGGAGAGCACAGAGCCCATACTGTAGCTCTGAAAAATGGTTTGACGTTATAAAAGTTTAAAGAGATTATAATTCAGGAAGCGAGTGCAATCACATGTTAAAAGCCTAAAGCAGTTGTAAGTGAATATGCTGCATCTCTATATTATAACTTAAGTCTCGTAAAATGTTTGGGCATCATTTACCACATAATTTGATGCAACCACTGTGCAATGTGAATGGGAAAGCAAATAAGCCAAAATGGCAATTTAATTCAAACAAATGTTGGATGTGTAAATGCAGATGTAATCGTGTGTTTAGAGTGCGTCCCTCTCTCTTCCTCTATTTGCTCCTCGCTCACACACACACATACAGCACACACATACACACGCACACACACACCCACACAAACACGCACGTTCTAAGGAGATTGTGTTTGCCTAATCATATGCATTTTCCACTTCATTTCCATGATTTCTCAGCTAGAGGCACTCTGTAGCCATCAGAAACACAACAATCTCACCATTTATGTTTGATCAGAACATATCACACTGTTAAATCTGCTGCACAAACCACATTATGAAAATCTATACAGCACATATAGATAACATATTAAAGCACGGATAGTAAATTGAAAAGCTGGTGACTTTTTACCTTTTTACCCGAGTGATTATCGCGTCTTATAATGCGATATATAGTGGCATAGGTGCGTAAGTATTTATTATAGCAGACCAATTGTTTTGAAAACAGCAGCAGCAATATTTTTAGTTGTATTGTTTACTTGTATAGTTGTTATTGTTGTAGAAATGGTAGTGGCAAGCTATATGTCTTATTCACTAAACTTCACTGAAAGCAGTCGAGTTTCAGTTGAACTCATTTAAGATAAACTCCAGAACGAATGATTCTGCTCTTCAGTCTTGATAGTGACACAGTTCTGCAAACGCTCAACTAACCAAACATTTGCATGAAAAATTAATACATATTGTACATATACAATAAAAACTAGTCAAAAGAATCAGCAATCTGCCACTGCACTCTCACCGTACCCTTGTTGACCTTGACAGAACCACATCAGAGCTTAGTCAGTACCTTGGAAATGCTGACATGATAAAAACTGATGATAATGGTTGATTCAGGTTGTTTGAAAAAAGAAACTATGTCAGAGCACCAGTCAAACTGAGGTGATGCTGCCAATCTCACAGCACTAGAGTCAGCATTTTATCACAGCAGGATGATGCCTTTTGCCCTCCTGTCCTCCCCCCACCAGCCTTTCTGTTCTACCACTTTTCACTATACCCTCATACCCATCACATTTACATACAGTATATCAAGTGAATGTGAGCATCTTTGTCCTGATGTGTCCAAGGTTTGATCTTTCCAAACTGTGCACTGCTGCTACGAACTGCCACAGAATGACGACTCACGTACTCTGGGTCACTTGACCTTTTCAAAATAAAAGTTGCGAGAGCTGTACCTCAGGGAAAACAGTGAAGAGCTGCTAACGCTGAGTCCATCAAAGCAAAATATGACATGCAATATAAGGCAGTAAATGACTAATGTAAAGTTTTATTTTCAAATAATATAATAAGTAATAAAGTAGTTGTGATGCGGCTTAATGATGACGGTGATAAACCTGTTCAACTTTAAGTTTTTATGTCTAAACTAAATATTAATACCTAGTATCACAACAAGGTGGAGAAGGAGATGACAACAGTGAATAATTTAATGCACTTGGCTCATGTGTATATGGACCATGGAATTTTAGGCAAAATCACTTAATGACACTTTCTTTGTTTAGGTGTTGTGTCTGTATCAGTTAACTAGTTATCAGCACTGTTTTGAACAATGTTATTAAGGTTATGAGTTATAATTAATACTTTTTAAGAATGAGAGATATGACCCATTATTAAAGATGTACAGACATTTATATCATTGATAATTCACAAGGAGTTTCTCACAACTTGACAAACCAAGTAATTCCCACAAATGACACATAGCCAATCTATTCAGGATGAGTAATTGATAATTAACCATAGGCATCAGCCAACCAAGGCATCAGTTTCAATTTACAAACAAGGCATGGAAACCATATATTTTTTCCATGCTGTAAACCGCATTGTATGGTCTTTGTCAATGGATAGAAGAATGACACGATGTCCTATGTGTCTAATGAAGTGATAACAGCTACTAAGCTTACTATATTCACTCTATGATGAAGTACATGCAACATAATGTAGCGCTCAAGAAAAAGATAGTTGAGTGAGCTTTGAGTTGAGTTTTGTATTTGTGGTGTCATAATAAGAAAGTCAGTATTTAATGGACATACTGAATTAAAATATCTTTCTATATAAGGTTTCAGTGATTAGCTGTCTAAACTATAATTATGAGACATTGGTTTACCACTGTTCAAACTAGTGTTATAAGCATGTGTATGTTAAGGCAGAGTTGTAATGCAGTGAAGTTACTTCTAACAAGCAGCCATGGAATCTACTGAGAACCGAAATTAAATTATGAAGCACAGAAGCAGCATTCTTTATTATTATTTAATTAATTTGCACATAATTCATTTTCAAAAATGTTAGCATCTATTGACTATTTTATTTTATTAATAATAACAGTCAGTCTTTATCATTCTAGTCTCTATTATAACAACATAGATTCAGAGAAGAATGATGCAACAAGTCCTGGAAAATGAGAAAAGTCTGAATAGCCTCTTGTCATTTCTCATTAGTTGCCAGCACTATCCGGCTCAGGCATGGCGAAGCGTGACCCACATCAGGTTAGGGCAGCCTGGTCCTTCCCAGCTCATAGGCTCTTTAGGAGAGATATTGATGATGGTCAGGAGGAGGCTTTGCTAAATGAGCCTCAGCAATGAGGTGGAAAATGACTAATGTTCCCTGGGTGAGCCCAGCGTGGTCGGGGCCTGCCTCAACACTGCCTGGCCTGCCCGCTTTTTAATGACTGAGAAGGAGAGAGAACATGGACATTGTGTGTGTGCGTGTGTGTGTGTGCATGTACACTGGTGAAAATTTAAAATATCCTTGGACCAAGGTGCATCAAAGACATGGTCTTTTTACAGCTGGGTTACGGCTTCTTGTAACTATATCAAGGAAAATGCATTTGTAAGTTTCAACTGAAATTAATTTAAGTTAACAAATGACAGTAAGTCAATGTGTGTTTTTCACATTCAAATAATAAGTTCATGTGTAATGGACTAGATAGAGAATTTATCAAATCAGAAACATGTAAGGGGAAATACAAAAACAACACATTTACTCATTCTTTTACTTCATTGACAATATCTTTGTTTTCATATTTTTCACATCCAATAGAAACATTTATAATATTCTCACATGCTGTCCATATCATTGTGGGTTCAACATTTTTTTGAAGAAACCAATGAGCCATGGTTAGCATATGATTATGTTTAGGGAATAAGACATTCAGGCGGGAACACTCTCATTTTGACTTCTGAATCACAAGCATGGTTCCCCACTATCTCTAAACGTATTCCTGTCCAACCAATGACAAGCTTGACTTTAGCCAATCAGTTGTACTCAGTGTATTCTGTAATTTCAGGAATGAGTTTTATTTTTTTGGACCCCACCTCAAAACTGTGTTTTAATTCTGTGCTGCATACAACATGAAAAAGCACAAAATATATGTTGACAAAGACTGCTGTAAATATGTATAATGTGAATTTTTTGTACACTGGTCTGTTTGAGATCTCAATAATACATTGTTTTAATAAAGACTTTATAAATCGCTAAAGAATAAGTGAATCCCTGCAAACACACATATATAAGTGACATTTTCTCCAGGACCACGGTTAAATCCACATGGCTCCTACTGAATCTGAGGTTTTACAGTCAAACACACCTCAGCACCTGCATTTATAAACATAATATGAAGAACACACTCTGATGTCCACTGCACATCATTTTTTATTTGTTACTGATGGAACTGAATAATGGAAATTGCAGTGCCCTATTAAATAAACTACATATAAATGGAATAAACAAATTAGGGTGATTCTGATTCTGATTCTGAAAAGGGTTTAATCAGCCTGTGTTTAGACATTTACTACATGTTAATACATGATTTCGCTGTCAGGTGCTGTTTGCTTGGTTCGCTCAAATCAAAACATAATTACTGAATTTCACCACATCAGTTAATTTTCCGAATCTCCTTTAAACACTGGGGAAATGCTGTAATGTTCTAATTTGAGATAGAAGTCATCTACTTCATGCACATCACCAGCCATCGATTGCTTTGCGAGCTGCTGCCGAATTCAACACACTCAGGATAAGTCAGCCCCATAAACAGCTCTGTATTTCTTTTACTTTATTTGTTGAAATCATATCAGCCTCTGTGGTGAGAGAAGAAACACTCGCGGTTAAGTGTTGCCCTCCTCCTGCTTCCTCCCTCTCTCCATCTTCCTCTTTCTCGCACTCTCGCCTCCAATCCACCATTATTAGTGCCTCCAATACTCCAGAGGGCAAACAAACTTTCAAAAAATTCCCCATAACCCGCCAAGCGTAGCCCATTTTCCTCTCCATGCAATTAACTGCGCTAACATTTACAATAATATGATTACAGACACTTTGGCAAAGTCATGGGGGGAACGCAGGGCATATTAGGTATCAGCAAGGGGTTGATCGTAATGGTCGCGTTTCCCGGAGACTCACATTTTCTTTTGCACGCAATAGTGAGAGCCACTAAATTCTCCTCAGGCAGTAAAAACCAATGCACTGGAACCACGATAACAAACACAGGCAGCCACTTTCTTTCTCATCACTCTCTTATTTTCTTTCTCTTACTTTGGGGCCTAGTTTCTTTTTTTTCCTCCCCTTCCTTCTTTCTTTCCGCTGCAGCCTTCTTCTTAACTCTCCCCACCTACCCGCAGCCCGTCCCCCCCATGCACTCCTCAATTAATTAAGTCTTTCACGGCCATGTAATTAGGAACATTAGCAAGTCATAAACTTGCCACGAGTCTTGAAATGATGTGCTGGCCCTCAGCAATTTGTTTGTAATTCCTTTTTCGAGAGACAACAGCACCGTAGGGTCCCTATAGATCTTCCCAGGGCCCCCACTGTGTCCCCACCCAGCCCCCCGGCCGCTTGCAGCCACGACAGGCGGGAGAAGAGGGGGGCCTTGTCGGGCTGAGAGGGGGACCACATGATGCCCAGGCTGTCTGGCAGCCCTTCCTGCTCCGCTCAAAGGACTCCTTAGAACAGCCTGACAAAGACTGTGGTCTGTTCATTACGCTCGTTTCAGGTTTTTCATCCATTTTTTAACAGGCAGAAATGTATTAAAAAAAATAAAAACGAACATGTTAGCACATGTGGTTACGGGCTCCAGCAAAGGCCAGACATTAAGTGTAAGTGGCAGGTCATCAGGGTCATTAAGGTGCCTCGACACCCCCTGCACTGATGCTATGGAAGAGTAAGCTCTCCCTTTTTATTTGCTCTCTCATGCACCCAGCCTCATTGCAAGTCCTGATCTTTATCAGCCATGCTTGATAACGTCTTTGTTTGTGGTCCTGCACTGTGACTGCTGTCACTCTGCAGTCAGTTGAAGTGAGATGTTTAAAACATTAGTTTGGACTGAGTAGACTTCAAAATATGATTTCCTTCCTTGTCTGGCTGCCCCAGAAATAAACAATAATTATATTTTTATAATTTAAAAAAACGGTGCATCTACTATACTGGAGTCACAGGTTACTGTGATGTTGAGTACTATTCACTGCTGACTATAACAAAAATGTGTTTACTATAGTGACAAACTACTGCGTGAAAAGATGCTAACTTCACTTTGTCTGTTATCTGGAGTAACATGAGGATGATGCTGATCACTTCTCTGTGTTTCCAATGCGGATTCATTTATCAGGAAGTTGGATGCAATATGAAGATATTACTTCTGTACTTGACAAATTATAATGTTTCCACTTAAATTATGCTTTGATTTAAAAATTGACTAATGACATTATAAGCAGTAATAAAGGGGTAATAGTTGAGTTATTGAGATCAGGCAGCAGAATTATTTTGTAGTCACAAAGCTTATATAGCTCCTACATATATATATATATATATATATATATATATATATAAAGAGAGAGAGAGAGAGAGAGAGAGAGCGAGAGAGAAAGAGAGTTTAGTATGTATTGTGTTTTATTCTGTGTGTATTTCATTTTATTTGCTTGTTCTTTGAACTTATTATCTTTGTTATTTTTATTTATACTTTTTTTCATTTAAGTGATGGAGGCAACTTTATGAATCAATGCTGGATGTTTCCACTCCTGTTGCTTTCTGTAATATATAACATAATAAAATACATTATTCTGCGTTATTTCACCTGAAATATTTCCTGAAACGTATTCCTCGACGTCAGTCTATTTTGGGTATTGTTTCTTTTTATTTCCCAGCCTTCTGACGGATTCCCGCACTTCCTATATTTAAGATCCTTCAGTCCCAACAGTAAAACGAAGTCACCATCAACCACAAATCTCCCAAAGTGTGTCTGCTTTCCAGTTTATTTGTGTGTGTGTGTGTGTGTGTGTGTGTGTGTGTGTGTGTGTGTGTGTGTGTGTGTGTGTCTGTGTGTGTGTGTGTGTGTCTGTCTGTGTCTGTGTGCTCATCCTGCTCTTTTGTCCATGCCGCTCCACAGAGAGGTTAACGGCATCGATGCCTGTGTAATTCCAGCTCAAGCACTCTCATCAGCAGCCTTATTCTCTCCTCCGGCTGCACCCTGACCTCCCAATAACCATACACTATTGTTTCTATTTACCATTTGCCAGAGATGGAAGGAAAACTGGAGAAAGAGCGTGGCAGAGAAAAAGAGAGCAGGGGCCGGTATTGATCGGCTTCCACAAGTATTGAAACCAGATATTGATTTTCTTTCTTTTTTTCAAATGGGAAAAAGTGCATTGTCCGACCGAAGGAGATTTCTATGGGGATTTGGGGAAAGAGGAGTTGAAATGAGCATCCGGTGCACCGTTGTCTCTTGTGGATTGTGTATAGGGCTGTGGTAATTGAATTGAATGAACGGGGCCCCTCTCCAATATGTGCTCTCTTAAGAGTTTTTGCCCTGTCGATGGATCTCTGTAATATTTCAGTTGGAGACTTCAGGAGACCAGGAAAGTTTTCAAACAAGTTCAGCTCATTCTGCAGAAACATCGGTTATTAATGTGGCTGCTGTTGTTGAAAATCACTTGATATGTTCCTCCTATTATATCACGTACATTTGTAGCATGTTCCAGGTATTTTCACTAAAGGAGAGGAATGTGAAAATTACATTTCAATTCAAAGATTGGGTTGAGTGTTGAATCAGGGTTTTCAGAAATAGATTTTACATTAAAGGTTTTCTGTATTGAAGATAATGTGACCATTTCCTTGGAATTTTCCCTGTTTGTCTGTTTCTTCCCTATGACTTTGGGAACTCCCTATTTGATCCAATAACACCAAAAAAAATATGTTTAAAAAATAAAATAGTACAAGATCAACTTAGCAGCACAACTCCCAATTAGCATATTCCAATCGAAAATCTTACATGCAAAAGACATTTCATAGAAACCAAATATAACATTCAAATCTGAAACATCTGATTGGTGGCTAATTTGTGTTGTTTAGAGCCGAACTGAAACATGAGTGAAATGATTAAGACCTGGGAAGTAAGTGTGTTGGGGGTAATAAATAGACACAGCCATTAGACACACAGCTCTGCTCAAATTCAACCCTATTGTTTCAGAAACATGGTTATTAAAAAAAACTGATTGGGCAGCTTGTGGTTTCCGAACTTTCAGGTGAAACAAAAATAGATCAAATCAAATGTTTGTCTTTCAAAGTAAGTACCAATTAGCTGATTCTCATTTAAATTGTTAAAATAATTATATGACTTTATATAAAAACTGACAAAGCCAATCAAAGAATCATGTTTCAATGAAAGAATTATAAAAAATGTTATTTGACTATTTAGTGTGTAATTTCAGAAGAATGCACATATATAGAATTAATATCAGCCTAGAGTTCTTCAAAGAATCAGTTTGGTATTTTTAGTCTTTGTGTCTTGTAAATCCATAATGTATTCATTGTTATCAATGAGAATGTATTACTTTAAAGTTTCCAAAATTTACGTTAGAAATTTAAAGGATGTTTTGTGCTGAGCTCTTGACTCCAAACTGATTTCTAAAATGTGGTTGACTTCGGAATTAAGCTCTTATCCGCTGGTTTTGGACCTTTTCAAACTGTTTTGAACAAAAAAGTTTACAGAATTATTCGACATAATATTTCAGAGACCTCTCTCATGAGATTGTCTTTACCCTTCTTTTAATGGCGAACTCTTGTTCTGACTCTTACGTTTCTACCCCAGCCTCTTCTTGCATGTGTCTGCCTGTGTGCACATGCAAGCTGCCTCGCCTCTGTGACCGCAGCCGGAGCCTTGGCTGCCTGCTTCTCATTCAGCCCGCATCAGCCTGCTCTCCCACTCAATTTGCAATTAAGACCAAATTTAGAGCGCTGAAGCCTGAAGGCAGGTGGGTGTCCACACAAGGAACATGTTGCCTAGCAACTGGGGGGAGGGGTGTCAGGAGGGTGTACCTGAGCTTCAGCGGGCGGTGTTGGGGAAGTGTGTGTGTGTGTGTGTGTGGGTGTGTGTGTGTGTGTGTGTGTGTGTGTGTGTGTGGGCGTGTTTGAAAGAGAGAGAAAGACAAAGGTTTGGACATCCAGTAAGTTGGTGTTTGCTACTGGACATGTATTATTATTATTATTATTATTATTATTAATAATAATTTTTTCATTTATTTTTATACAAATAATTAATAAATGTACATTTCATTAAATATTAATTATACACTTTTAAGCATTGTGAATTATTGTTTATTTACCTGCCTTTCATGTCTTCATCTGTACACCAGAATGTTTCAGGGTTAGGACGTCCGCTATTTTTGGCATCTTAATCAGCCTGTTGTAACATATGCTGCCATGTTGAGATTGTCACACCCCGCTCTTCAGTCCAGGTCAAACATAGAAAGTTCCCTTGGGTGAAAAGGTCACAGCTCCACTGTTTTCACACAACTGTTCTACACTGCCACTCATGCTCTGCTGCTGGCGACTTGCCTCCAGCTTTTAGCACTGAGTCTAAACATGATTGTGATAAATGGTACTCATCTTGAAAATATGTATCTTACCTGCTACCCCACCTGGGGATGTTGCATGTGTTGCCTGTTTTATCTCCGCATTTTGCTTGGGTGATCCAGGGAACATCCACAGAATGGAGCCATCCGGGACCTGTATTACAATTTGTGCAATAAATGGTTAAATCATGACGAAGAGTTCCTGACTGAACTTTGAAAATATCATGAATTGCAAATGGAGATGGATGTGCTTGTTGTATTGACAGCCCTTCTGTCTGGTAAACCAGGGATCCTGAGGAACATACACAGTTCAGCCTCAGTGTGGGACTAAGCAGTAAGAGTGATTGCTAGCCTTTGTTTTCAGTACATGAAAACCACTTAACTTGGACTTGGAGCCTAATAGAATTAATGACCACTTGTGGCTGCAGATGCTGCTGCTGCTCAGCAAAGTTTTTGTTTGCTTTGAAAAAGAGTGAGCACGAGACTGACAAAGACTGTGGTCAAGACGTTTTAGATTTTCTCCAGAAATTGTCTTTTCCTTTAGTCCTTGGATTCTAAAGTCAAACTTGCCTGAGATAGCAACAGTGCACGTGTAGTAATCCTTCGACTTTAGGCTTTGTCGTGATACTGTGACTTATGTTACAATTGCTGTTTCTCATGTCTTTTAAACAAACCTGCTTCTGTCTCCACAGTAAATAGTCCATAAAGAGTTTGCCTCACACTTTCTCATGAGAAACGACAACCATAATTATTTACTTTAGTGACTGCTCCTCTGCTTCACGTTAGAGGAGACAAACAACATGTCTCCTTGAATTTGGTCAACAAACTCGAATGCCACACTACAAAAACAGTGCTGTAAAGTGCTGTGCGTGGTAATCACAACTAGAAAAGGGATGAAATACAGACCATTTACCATTTAATCTTATTTCCTCATCTGTTTTCTCAATAGTATTTGTTTGCTGTTCTTGCCCAACATTGTGGAGAAGATTCCAACACAACTGACTGTGTTGTGTGTGGTGATTCTGATTGTCACATTAATAAATCTAAGATGAGAGCAGGATATTTGTATTAACTTCTTGTGCATTATGCATTGTGCTATACCCTGGGGACTACCCCTCCCCCCACTCTTGTTTCACCTTGCTTTTACCTATGTAATGATGTGTTGATAGAAACAAGACCTCTGACACTTGTAGAAAATTAAATGATTGACTTTCAAATTCAAACAATTATACTGATCCTTTGTTCTTAAATGGCATAGTCCAACTCAAAACAGGGCATGAGTTCAAAACAATGGCAGCGCCCCTGCCAAACAATATCCTCGACTTTAACAGTTGGTACACATTATACAGCTGAGCACTATTCCCCAATCGGCATCATCTTCCATATTTGCATGTGCTAGGATGCTGAGAGCGGCAAATTGACTGAGAAAATAGCCATATTACCACACAGTGGGAGAGGGAGTGTATCATGTGAAGCAAACAAAGGAATACAACAGCAGTGGCTCTCACTCCGAACAAATGTCTGCTCTCAAGTCAGCCGAATCCATGTGTGTGTGTGTGTGTATGTGTGTGTGTGTGTGTGTGTTTGTGTGTGTGTGTGTGTGTGATGGAAGACAATAGCAGAAATAATGTCAAAGATTTCTGATGATTTGTGGACTCGGAAACATGTCATGGGCGAAGAGAATGGAGCTCTTTCATTTCTGATACTTGAGTGTAATGCCAGACTCTCAGTTGGGCTGTTAGACAGGGTTATTCAGCTGCTTTTGCATGACCTGCACTGGTCACACTGTGTTGAATACCAGTTTATGAAAGTCACACTGGAATAAAAAGCATCTTTTTGACACCCACGATTTTCCCAAATCCAGTTTTCTTTACTGTACATGATCGTCTTATAGTCTTGTCCGGTCTTATGCATTCATATATCCTGTGTCAGGTGGTATCAATAATCCCTTTAAAGTGAAACAATCTGTGCCTCTTTAAAAAGGATTAAACTACAGAGGCGCCATGTCCACCAAGTACAAATGTAAAGGGCTCACAAAGATAAATACTATGGAATTACTTGCCGGGATGTTGACAGAGATTTGACAACATTTTTCTAAAAACACTGGAGTGGGACGGATGTTCAAATCAGCCAGCTCTTTGATAATATAATATATTTTTAAACCTTTTAACCTCTCATATAAAAAATAAAGGAAGACTCATAGATTCAATAACAGATGCTGGTTGAGGTCCATCTGTGGTCCAACCCAAACCCAGGTTCCAAAACCTTGTGGAGAAGTTGGAATCATATCCATCAGAACATGACTGAAGAAAAAATCTTCTGTTATATATTATAATATAACCCTTTGAGAATATAAACCTAACATGACTTCGTTGACAAACAAACATTTAGCACTACGTCAATTTTTACAAGGGTATAAAAGCATACATGTCTCCCTTTGTAACATATTTAATATATAATAAAAGATCTTAGAAACCGCTATTGACACAGTTTCCCAAAATGCGTCGTTGGTAATCTTCCAGTTTGAATTTTTTTTTACAAATTATTGAAATTGACAAACCCATGAAAAGGGGTTAAGCGTACATATTTCTTCACAATTAAGAGCCACATGCCAAAAAGACCAAAAATTACAGTTACATTTCTCATCAGACAGGTTTGTTTCAGCACCAGGAACTGTCCAGGTTGACCTGCTAACCCCTTTAACCTGAATTATTCCCTCATGATTTTTTTTCTGCCAGTCCATCACAATGGACATTTCAACTGAGACCATTTCAACTGGCTTAATATTTATACATATTAATTGTGTTTTTATACAACATGGAGTGAATAAAACAGGTTTACCATTTGCTACCATACATACAGTTTTGGAGAAGAGAGTATGGCATATGCTAGGGAAACAGCAGCCATTGTACTGTGGGAACACTGTGCTTATCTGACAGGGAGAGAGGCTCTGATCAAAGAGTCACATTCTGTAAGTTTAGATCATGTGACCCACTTACACAAGTTTTCACACTGACCAGGAAGTGGTGATTAGAGCTCCTTTTATTGAGGAACTCCACTTCTTATCTGCTGCTTACTCATTCACTACTTACTCTTCTGTTTTTATTCCCGGGAAGGACTGCAGTGTGTGTGTGTGTGTGGGTGGGTGTATGCGTGGGGGTCGGGGGGGCAGAGGGGGCATGTGTATTACAAAAGTCCTCAATTTCACACATGCTTAATCTTAAGTGAGTTTGGCATGAAGGGATTTGTGGAGGAGTGTGTGTTTGTGTGTGTGTGTTCGGGAGGTAAGGTAGGAAATGAGGGAGAATGGGGTGGATTGGGGGGGGGCGGGAACGGGGACACTCCTGTTTAATGGAGTGACAGAGAGAACTTTGGTCTGCTGTCCACTCTGTTTCCTCGTTTTATTCTTAAGGTCTCTCAGTGTTTCTCGGTGCCTTTGGAAGGTCACTCACTCAGATTTTGGGACAAACATCAACTGAACACACACTGTTGTTTTCCATGAGGCTTTTGGGCTACACTGTAGTTGATTAACAGAATATAACACAAAATATAACGAAGCATATTCATTTAATCGGCTTCACACTTGAAAGTTGTATTGTTGATAATTATTATTGTCTGTAAGTGGGTCAACCACGGGCAAAAATGGCTCCCAAAGTTTCATAATCATAATTTGTATGATTTCACCATATCTGACGGACAATTACACAGACAGATCTGATCTCTGTCATGGCAAAATCATAGAGTCACTTCCTGTCTGGCAGTTGGTTTTCAAAGTAAAATCCCATCGTTATTTTAGTTGCTGCAATGCTTAACAGTGAGCTGAATAGCAGAGATTTTATTTTGAAAAGTTGTGAACTTGGGTCTGGAGATTACGTAGATTGCTGAACAGACCTCTGACACAACCAACAGGCAATGTACACAAAATTATATACAACACCAGTTCAAAAAATCATTATAACTTTTAAATAAGCCACATATGTGAACAGTGAAACCTTAGGAGGACTCGCTGAGGACAAGGAATAACTCTGAAGTAGCTCTGGAGCATTAACACAGGCCAAAAGAACAGACAATTCCAAATAGACAGGTTTAGAGTGAGCACTGCACTAGTATCACTAAAATTGTAATGCTTCAAAATTGTACAATATCTCAATATTGTTTGCCTTTTTCAGCTTGAGGTGTGACAACCCCCCACTGCTGCCATTGTGTTTGTCTTGGTTGTGCTCTTTCCCTTTCAGGAAGTGGCAGCAGAGGGGAGACGGTTATGAAGATGAGGTTCACCTAGGTGGCTGGTCTCGAGCCGATTGAACCGACTTGCTCAGTCTCTCTCTCTCTAAGCTCCCAAATGTGCTCCTGGGTTCTGTGTGTTGTGTTCGTTCAACAGGTTGTAGGTTCTACTCGTCTATGCACTACATTACATTACAGATTTTTACTGACCTATAAGCCTCTTGGTGTGTTCTCCCTCTTATTGTATGTCTGAACCGTGAGCCACTTTCTGACAAAATGTATGATATTCGATGATTTGTATAATAACCAGCAAACAGGTTAGATAGACCACAATGAACATACAGGCCCCAAAGTGCAACCTCAGTGTAACAAAAGTCAGTTCACACCCTGTCATTTCCAGTTAAGGGTAATTATATGAATAATCTGTGAACTGTGCTGCTATGCAAAACAGCTCTACATGGTAAGGAAATTAGTACAAAAGTAGAAAACAGCAAGTAAATAATAAAGAAGCACAAAGTAGAAAAAACATTTACAACATTCTCATAATGAAGTTGTTTTTTTCCTTGTCAGGTGTTTGATATTTGTTATGTTAAAGAGACACATTCTTGCCATTTCTGATTTGAGATTCAAAGGAGTCAAAATTGTTAAGAATGGTACACTTCCAATGACAAGTTAAAGATTTCTCTTTGTTTGCACCACTGGTATGCTCATCAATAATAAATGATGTGTGTGTCTGTGTGTGTGTGTGTTTGTGTGTGAGGGTTATCTGACTGACAGGGAAGTGAAGATGGCTGGGGGGTGTGGGAGCCGGAGGAAAGGTCGGGCAGGAGTGTGAGAGAGGAAGTCTTTAGGTAGATCACTGAGCAACCTGATGGCCTGGGCTCTGAAGCGTTTACTGTGGGAATGACCTAAAACGCACCATAGCCCCCCCCACAGTCAACCCCCAGCTCTCGGCCAGTGAACCACCTCAGCGACCGAGTTCTGGGAACAATTTGGTTAAGGCTTCAAACAGAAGTTGGTTTTGTTTAAATAAAAATAAACTGACCATTCTTTGATTCACTGTGAACTTATTCTGTATTAAAGCAGAGCAGGGTCTTTCACTTACCTTAACCAAATGCTTCGGGACTCCGAAGAGAACCATTAAATAGTTTAATGATACTGTGAATTTTGTACTGCAATGTTGTGGAAAGATTATGATCTCTGAGCACTTCATTTAGAATCAATGTACTTTCAATTTGCCCTTATATCCTCATTATAGCAATACATTTAATCATGAATCTTATGTTGCATTTTGTGTGCTGTTGTAAAGCTGTTGTAAAGCTGTAAACACACAACTTGTGTTTGTACAAAAAGTAAAATGGTAATGATCTGTCATAGTTCCAGTCCTCCTAGGAAAGAAATATCTTACATTTTCAAAATTTAAGCAACAACTTTATTCTGAATTTCCAATTGTGGAGATGTGAACAGGTCTTTCACATCTCAAACCAGAACCACAACCCTGTTCTCAGTCTGAATGGAACCTCCAGAGAACCACCACGGGAGTCTGCTTGTGAATTAAATTTAATTAACAAACAATTATCCGTATTTGATTAAGGTTTTCATTTGTCAGAAAGCACTTCTAGTTTTTATTAAGTACTGGCCAGAGTCAGATAATTTATTCTTTAAACAATTATCTTTTTGTATTTTATTTTACAGATCCTTAATGACGCTTTTCAAACCGTCACTTTCTTGCAGTTTGCCCAATGTTTTCACTAAATATCTCTGGCAATGTGATAATTGAAAGCCCTCTATGATCAAATAATTGCCCTTAATTAAAAATGTGTTAACCTCATAAATGTCAATTATCACTGAGGGGAGGCTTCTTTAAAAACTGACGGTGGTTTGGTGAAATCCTCTTGTGTGAGGAGACCAGTGAAAACACGGTGGGACATGCCTGAGCAGAGCCCTGCACACTGTGACGCCTCTGTCTGGTTAGAAAGCGATGCTCGGGATAAGATAGGCCACAGAGATAAGATAAGGCAAGTCTTTTCAAAGTGATTTCCCGCACAAGCTATGTGCTGTATTCAATTTAGATGGTAAGATATGCATGAAATAAATTGGATTTGGAGGGTGAAGATAATACATTCCTACATCCGCAGTTGTTATTTTGAGAGCGATTTCCACGCTTGAGATTGGTTCAATTTGTTTATCCTGGCTCTGTGGCTTGTAAAATGACGGGGTGAGAATTTGGGTGGTGCACTCCGGTTGGCCGGTTGAGTCTGGACATGTGGTTATGGCAACATGGGTGTGGTTAAAGAAAATGTGATGTAAGAGGTATTGTCGTAGAACTCAGCAGACAAGGCAGACCCTGACTCCATATCCCCCCCACACACCCCTCCAGCCAATACAATGTGCACTGTACACCATGCCAATGGAAGAACTGAAGAGGGAGCTGTTTATTATTCTGTAAAGTATTATGAAAGGCACATTTAATGATTTTTGTAATAGTCATCAAAGTTTCATGTAATATAAATGGAGAGCATTTACCTTTATTTTAATAATACAATTAATTACATTAACTTAAATCTATTATTTACTATTTTGATGTGATTATAGGATGTTTCAAATGATAAAGAAGAAATAAGACTGTATCTAAATCTTTAAGCTCATATTACAACACATGTTAGTAGGGCACCTCCCTGTTATCTGTTTATTCTACCTGTAAAGCAACACATTCACTGTGTTACTCTGACATTCTGTTGTCGAAGACTGATTCTATTTTATAAGGTTTTTGTACTACGTAGTTTTGTTTTTTTAATCGCTGTTAAACTTCTGTCATTGGCCACTGCTACACACCACGGTAATTTCTGAGACGTTATTAGAATACTTGCTTTCATTTGAGAACTATGATAGGTGACATCATTTATAACAGTTTTATAAATCCTGCTAAACTCACTGCAATTGAAATTGGTAGAACTCAAACATAACCAACATCACAAAAAGAATAGCCCTGCAGGTCTCCAAAACTCCCATACCTCGAGTAGAGCTACTTTTACTAATGCTACGCAAAAATAGTAGATTTTCACCAACCCCTATATCTAAATTTCTTTGGTTTGTTATTTTTTTAACTTTAGAATGTTTGTATTTCTCGCAGTACAATGCAACATACTGATACTATTTTCCTCATGTTTCAGCCTAAATATGATACACACACAATGTCTCACACCCTCTCTTCCATTGCCAGACCTAATGAAGAATTCCAGTTGCCAGGCTGGGCGGGCGATGCTCGGACAGTGGGGATTTTTCATCCTGTAATGTTGGCACGGGTCATTAATTGTGCCTTGCCATGAGACCAGTGGGCTTGTCATTTGGGTATAGAACCTCTATACATCTCCTAAACTGCATCTCTCTCTCTCTCTCTCTCTCTCTCTCTCTCTCTCTCTCTCTCTCTCTCTCTCACACACACACACACACACACAGTGCATGTCCCCCTGCTCATCCTCTGGGTGTGTCAGGGTCTGGGCGGTCTGGACGCCCACCCATGCATCGTGCAGAATGGCTTGACCCACTTACTGTCACTAACTGATGACCTGTCCTCCAGGGTTTAGACATCGCGGCTAGGTGACGTGTTCTCAGGGGAGAAAGGAAGATATGTCATCTTTATCCAACCTGGTCAAGACTTGATTGTATGGACTGCATGTTTGCTACTGTGTTTCTGTTCGATCACAGACTTTAAACTTTCCTTATTTCTGAATAAATGGATTTAGAAACCTAAGAGTTGAGCAACTCAGATACAATTTAAGGTTTGTGTTTCCTTGGTTTTTCTTTGCCAGCTGATAGTCCAACATGAACAGAAACAGTTGGCCGATCTAACACACAGCCATGGTTTCCAGTGTTAATTCAGTTTTACTGGTTCTTTATCTTTAAAAATAAAAAAATAAAATGTACGCTTTACTATAAACCTCAGATTTACATATTACAGCCAATTAGTTGATAAATGATAGAGATTAAATAACAATGGATGCACAACAGATTAACTGCAGATAACACACACCAGCTTTGTATTCAAAAAACTGAGTAGGATAAATGCAAAGAGTTCTGACTCCACTGTTACAGTAAGTCAGGCCTATGTGAGGAGGGGTCACTAATGTATGTGATGTAAATATCTGCCATACTCTGAAACTGAAACAAAACTGGTATGTGAACTCCTTTTGTCAAACAAACTCAAGTAACCCGGCATGCAACATGTCGTTGGACTGTACTGGAGCAGAGAGAAAGTTATAATAAGACTCCAGATTTATTTTTCATATCATCAGTTTCAGAGTTTCAGATCAGAGCTTTGGGACGCCACTTCCAAGAATCATGTTATTCACAAGCTTGCACATGTGTGGGCAAACCTATGTGGAGTGGGGGTTGTAAACTCAACTCCCAAATAACATACTGCAACAAGATTGCAAGTTTACATTACCAAGTTACAAAGTAAAGATTTTCTCTTTTAAAACTTCAGCGATCCTGCACCAGTTTTCAAATCACCCTTTACAAAGTTTGAAACCTGGAAAACAAACTGAAGCACTGGGAGAATAGTGAAACATTTTAAACTCTGAAAATAGCAATCGCTGTAAAAAGAGTGCTGCCATTTTAAAGCAGGGAAGCTCAAATACAAAAAAATGTTTGCAGAGATTACATTTTTTCAGCCTATGAATACATTATACAAGGCTTTAAAACTTCATGAGAAACCTTTTTTTATTAGATCTCAATCAAACACTTTGAGTTTCTACCTTTCAAACTCTTTTTTTCCAGTATCGGGGTATGGCTTGATCTTTATCCCATAAATGACAAAGAATGGTTCTGGAGTTAACAATGTCAAACAAATATAAGAAAAAGGGGCTGCGGAGCATTTAAAAGAAGCAGTCAGGTCATTCTTTTTAAATTTCTGACAACATTTTGTATTTATAATATGGACATCTTTCATGACTTATATAGGTCATTAATGGGCCTACTCAAGAAATAAAAGAGGCAATGAAAAGGCCTTGTTGTGTGGACTCAGTTACGCACCTGACTGATCCTGAAACCTCATGGTGGGTTTGGTAGCAAGGAACCAAACACCCATGGGTGGTGCTAGCATCTGAAGCATGTCGCTCAGTGAGTTACTCAGCGCTCAGCGCTACCCACTGCTTAACGTCTGCATCTAACACATGAGTGACTTACGGCGGTCAGTGTTAAAGATTGTTGAATATAGACTTGAGCCATGTGTGACTACTACTAGCCATTTTCCTTATATGCTGCGTAAAACCTAGACACCAGCACGTGTCTGTGACAGTTTGTTTCTGACTGCACAACACAATCTGCCAAGATGAGAGCAGTTCACTAAGCATTCTGTAAGAATATGTCACAAATTCTAGGTTTTTATTATTATTTCTTAAAATAGTCATTGATTATATTGTGGCCACACATTGAACTTACTTGCTGAACCCTGCTCTACTATATGTACATCTGTAGCATCTGTATTGACATTATGATCGAACACACACAAACACACACTCACACACACACTCACTCGAACGCACACCCACACACACCTACACACACACACACACACACGGCCACACACACAGGAAACAACTTCTTTTCAGAAAACTGTTACTATTTTCATGGGCTCATATGCAGCAAGAATAATCTGGTAGGTATGTGTGTATGACAGCTCTAAAACACTAAAAATGCTTTTCCACATTCTGGCATCAATACTGACAGCTTATCGCTACCTCACAGTATGCCCTAAACAAAGCCTTATTTGTCTCTTTTTTGAGGGCAGAAAGAATTCCCAAATAAAAGAAATGGGCTCTTAGTTTCTTCGGCATTAGGGAGGAGGACAAAGAAAGCAAGCGAGACAATCATCGGAGACCGTGATGAACAATTTCAGCCTTATTTATTGGTTTTTGGGATTTCCACAGCTAATGTGCTGTGAAATGCAGCAATGGACATGGAGATAATTTCCTGAACAAAACCTCCAGTAATTAGTGTGTGGCCAGATTCTGGAGAGCATCCCTTGGTAGAACTCCACTCGCTTTGGCTCGGGGCTGGCACGGGAACAGGAGCCAGAGAACCAGCTGCTTTTATCCCATCCTTCTCTCCTTAAGATCCTGCTTCACTTCCACATCATCCTCATCCTCCCCTTCTTTGCTGTTTCCTTTCCGTCTCATCTCTTCCCAGTCACAGTGACTGATGTCTGCCAACTTGTGGTTAACAAATTTGCGAGCCGTACGCAGTATTTAATTAGCAAATAATATGCTCCAGGCCGGGCTAGATAAGCCATGTTGATTGTGAAACAGCATCTTGGAACGTTAGAATACAAAAAGATAGATTCAATAATAATCAAATTCTTAAACCTGACCGTAAGAGGTCAGTTCTCCTAAATCCTAAAAAAAAACATTTTACTTTCTAGATTTTTGCTTGTATCTGTATTTTATGATGTTTGTCAGTGCTCCAGTCAAAGGCTTTAGTTATCTCACACACATTATTACAAAAATATGCATTTTAGATATAAATTAAACCACTCAACCTTTTTAAAGCTGCATGGGAAACATCCCCATTTTTATATAACCACTGAGTCGACTAAAACATTGTATCAGTAACAACTCACTTGTAATGACAGAGATGCTACTCTAAGTATTTTTGTATGTTTCACCTAATTTTTTCTTTTGTCTCCAACGTTACTGATTTAGTATCACCGCTCTCATCAATCTTGTTTCCAGCAGCAGGCAACTGCTTTCATTATAAAACTACTTCAATAGACCCGATGTGCATGTGCCCATCCCGACAGAGAAACACTGGTGGAGAACAAAGCAGAGGTAACAGAAAGACAATATATGTTGTTCTAAGACTGTTAGATGTGGAGGAATGAACATTTTAGATTTTGTGTACAGCTTATGTCACTGTGCTAAAATGACCATGAGAACAAATTTAGCCATGAATAAATTGCTGAAATGCCTCTAATTCAAAACAAAAGGCAACTAAAGCTACATGTGTAACTTTTTTGTTTTACGTTTGACTTGAAATACACGTGGATTTTGTTGTAGAATAGAAGCTGTCAGAGAAAATGCATCCTGTCTATTAACTTAGAGAAGATGTCACTATGGCTGATTCACAGGCTAGCAAGCTCCAGCATTGGTTTGCTTGTGGGTCTCATGCTAGTGTTATCTACGTTCAACAACTTGCATAGCTTTAACCTGTAATATTTATAATTCTTAAAGTGACAGCTTTAGAGTGACACAAGTTCGTTATTTGATTCAATTGTCTGTGGTTTAGATTTACATTAAACTCACAAAAAAATGAAATGGACCATATTCTGGAGTCGCGAAGAACAATATGATGATCTGTCAGACACTTGAATGATTCTGTGGCAGCTCAAGTTTACTGCCATATTGTGTTTCTTTTTATTATTTACAAATTATAAAGTAATTTACTGACGAAAATACTTTTCATGCAGTGTTAGTCAATTATATTGGTGAGACAAATCACAAATGGTATTACAAGGAGGATATGGTGGAGGTAGCTGATGGAAGTGTGGATAATTCACTGATGGTGGCGGGAGGAGGCTGTGTCAAACAGGGAAGGGGGTGAGTGGGTTAGACGAACATCTGCAAACTGCTTTGGTAGAGGCCAACTCTCCTGAACCTCCTCAAGCTCTCCGTCCCTAATGTGGCCAATTAAGTGAGTTTCATCAAAAGATCATTTTATTAGTGTTTGGCCACAGTCGCAGAACTCAGCGGTAAATTCTTCCTTCGAGCACCCTGGAAAACAAATTGGCACATTAACTGGTGAACGACTAGAAGAGGGTCTCCTGCCCATGCCTCCGGGGCAGGCCGGGGGATTTGCAAGTGTGCCGATTCCGAGGCAATCTCTCTGCTTTATCATTCGGCATGACAGTATGGGGCTGGAGTGCAGGACTCAGATGGGGGCAACCAATGCCAGATGTCAGCCATTAGCTCTTTCTCTCCGTCTCTCCTCTCTCTACATGCACAAATACATACACACGCCCTCCAACATTGACTCCCTCTGTTCTCTTTGGCAAGCCCAAGCTGTTTGCTTTTGTGGCCTGACAAGCCCTCTCTATTTATCTGTTATTACATTGGAATTGTCAGATCCAAGAACCAAGAGGGAACCTGTGGTGTGTGCCAGCACTGTTGGCTGAAGGTCAGTGTCTGTCTGCTGCCGCTTCTCTCCTCCTCGACCCCTCCTTTCATTCACACTCACTCCCTCTATCGATCAGCGTCTATTCTGAAGCGAGGAAGACTCACAACCTGTGTGTGTGTGTGTGTGTTTATATATACACTCAATATTCCAGCCCTATTTGCATTAACTCAGTTTTTGCCACCCACCATCCTGCCTGGCTACATGCCTCCCTTCTCCACCACTGCATCAGAGGGGCTTTCAGCAGTGCTAATGAGGATTAGCATGTTTGTGTTGTTTATATGTGTGTCACCCTAATCCTTTTAGCAATAAGCTGTTTTGCAGGAAGTAGGAGTAATTTATGCATGGCACATGTTTGACTGGATTGAACACTGGCAGGGTGGACATTACACCCAGACTGGTGCAATTTAAAAACCTCATCAGTTAATAATCCAGTAAATATGAAAACAGTATCACTGATTGATTCCACAGGTGGTGTCTGGTAGTGTAACCACACAAGCGAAGGCCTGGCACACAATGGGGAGGTCACATGTTGGAAATGACACATGGTTGGGCCTTAATAATATCCTTTGACAATCCCAATGCCGTTTTCTGGTTTTGCTTCACAAACCATCCACTTATTGTGGAACTTTGTTGATCAGTGTACAATGGTTCATAGAGGGAAAGCTACCATTTATCAGAATTTGGGTTTTATCTTTGTTCCTCCATCAGTTTAGTCAGCTCAGATAACACTGTGCTCCTAAATGCTGAACCCTGGCAACATCGCCACGAATAGGTCCAGCGATTTATCCAGATTTTCGAAACCTTGAAACTGAAAGTGAGCACGGCAGCTGAAATCTTCCCAGTAATCCCTTGGTCCACAGGAAAACTCTGCTCACCTACTACAGGAGGTACAGTGAGTTACAGCTGGACGAGTTCTGTTTGGATGTTTACAATACACACTTTGGGTAATATTTTGAATGTTCACATTAGTTTTCTCTTGTGTCTCTTAGTCCACTAGATCTATTTTTAGCTCTGAGAAATAAAATCGATGAACATAATGTTGTCATTAATGAGAAGACTGTTACCAGAGCTATACAAGATGAAATTCATGATAGATTAAATTTGTTTCATTTTTAATCCACTTGTCTGGACATAAAGGCCATTGTTATAGTGGTTTATAAAATGTTTGTGTTGTTATGAACGATTACTTTTTGCTTTTATTTAGCTTTGTCACTACTGTTATTATTGTCACTTTGCTTATCTACATTTTGGGTCCTATCAAGCGTCCTTGCTGGTTTTGGACAGACGCAGCTGTCATTTTCCTGTCCAGTGCCCACATTGTTGAAATAGACAAATGCACTTGGGCCCATCTAAGTTCCCCTGGGTGTGATTATGTTAAAATCAGATGTGGTCAGGTGCATTGATGGGGCACTGCTATGTTATGGCAGATTACAACAACTAACAGAAACCTGGTCTAAAGTCAGAAACTCTTTCCTCTGCAGAGAAGCATTCTCTCTCACTACTGAACTGAAACTTTGCATATGAACAAGGACCCTTTACATAGAGCCCTGGAAGACAGTGTGGTATGGAACCTAGCTCTGTTGGCCAGTCAGTGAGGCCTGGTGGATGGGCAAGGAAAGATGCCAGGCCTGGGCTGTTGGCCCTTACAGTGTCAAGCCCTGTCAGTCAGTGCATGCTGCTGCTCCCGGGGCTTTCATCCTATCCACAACCCCAACCGACCCCTCCTCCAGTCCCCACAGGCCCATCAAAGGCTGATTTTCCACGCCAGCGGGCCAGCCGGGGAAGCTCACAGCCAGGGACAGGTGGGAGGCAGGGGAGGGCTGAGGAGGCTGGTGAGCCAGCATCTGAGCCTGGGGAGGGTGCTTGGCCCTGGCCAGTAACTGAACTGAAAATAGTTTTGCCCTGACTTCCAGGCCTAGAGATGCAACCACACACAAGCACACAGTTGGAGAGTTTACCTTGCACCAACAAACACGTACACCACTAGGCCATAATATTTTAATGGGATCTATTCATTGATGTTATGGCACTCCTGCATCAATAAAACATTAAAAAATGTTGAGGCGACACACTTCATGAATCAGTTTAACAACATGCTATTTTGGCAGCTGCAGTGGACATAACTCTGTATGGATTTTATAGACATATACTGTACACTGCTATAAACTGAGAGCCACATCTGAACAGACAAAGGTGCATAACTTCAACTCATAATATTGTGAATTTGAGTCCATCCTAGATTTTGCTTTTGCTTTAGCCAGTCTGAGAAACAACGGATAAAAAGCAGTGTCCATCCTCCACAAAGGGTTAAATCGGTATCACACCGGTGAGGCCACTCCAGCCATTGAACCTATTTTCCTCCTGGTCTCCCAGTCCCCCGTCCTTTTTAGATTTTAAACTTCCCCTGCCACCTTCCATTTTATGCCGGTGTAAATGAGTTCCCCCACAAAATCTATAGTGCGTCTTTAAAAAGCGATAACTCTCATGGCGGTGCCGTGACATTGACCCCCCTAGCAGGGCAGTTCCGGTTCAGTGCCCAGGCCTCATGCACGGCAAACACACACAAACACATACACCACACAGACTCACTCACACACACACACACACACACAAATAGACACACACTCACACACGGCCAGACCCCAGGTGCACCAAGAGGAGCAGTTAAATTTCATCATTACCCTTTCTTCCCCGTGTTGGGGCTTTTTATAGGGCCTTTTTACAGCCCGCTCTGAAGGTGCCACTCTGGTCCCAACGGTGCACAGGAGAGAGATAGATAGATGGAGAGGGACATAGAGAGGGGAGAGATGAGAGGGGGAGAGGAGCAGAAGGTAGAGGAAGCAGATATGCACTGGCGGGTGAAGAAGGCGGGTGGAGGTGGGGAAGCGAAGAAGCGTGCACGGACGCCCACAAACATGCGCACTGTCAGGCGTACAAGCGCGGCAAGTGGGGCACTGGGGATCGAGAAAAAAAAGAGAAATGGCACGAGAAAGACTTGTGGGGGGGGGGTTGCATAGGGGGGTGCTGAATAGAAAGGAAAGGAACGAGTAGAGACGGAGAGAGAGGGCCATCAGTTGTCAGTGTGACTGCTGGCTGATATAAAAACAGTGGCGAGGGTGGCGGATAAGGCAGATGATGAATGGGCTGGAGACACTCATCCATCCCACTGACGGATTTGCGGCCAGGGAGTCGTGTACAGACACATCTAAGAAAGAAAGGACTGCGCGTGTGTGTGTGAGTGTGTGTGTGTGTGTTTGTGCGTGCATGTGTGGTGGTGGGGTGTTCTGTATGTGTTTTAGGAGGGTGTGATGGACTTGTGATACGAAGATGGAACAAGGCATAAATAAGGCTTTCACTACAAAAATGTGTGCGAGAGAATGTGTATGTGTGTGTGTATCTGAGTTTGTGCGTACAGTTAGTGAGTCAGTACATGTCAGTCTTATGCATGGATACTGGACATGTTCCTGTGCATACTCCTATGACAAAGCCCTCTGTTGCAGAGCCACAGTGACAGGCCTCAGCCCTGGAAGATGTATGACGATGCTGCTGTCTAACTCTGTACAGGCCCATCCATATCCCTCACTGCTACAAGCACTGTCCAACTCTGCTTTATAGCACCAAACAGTGGCCATAATGACACTAGGACTCAGAAGATGTCAGGGTAAAGTATCGATTGGTAAACACACTTGCCTAAGATACACTTGTACATCATTGTCCTGATTTTCAGGGAGTAGCTGAACTGGAGGATGAATTATTATTAACGCTCATCCAAATGTTGGATATTGACAGTGTTTTTATTGAGGTAAATTAGGTGGGATGTTTTCATAAAAGTATAATAAATGTATATGGCTGTTTTTGTACTATGTAGTTGTTAAAGAATACTTGCTTTTGGACCCAAAGTGTGGAACACAGCTCCAGGATTTCTGGTAACAAGTTGAATGAAGAGATGGTTGATGTCTACGGCCTTTTGTTAAAGTGGGGCAGCCAGAGCCACTGAAGCGGGACTGGGGAGGCTTTTATGGACTATGGTTTGGAGAGGGGGCAGGTCTGGCGTTGTGGCAGGAGTCCAGGCGCGAAGCTGGTTGCATGAAAAGGCCTGGAGCTGAGCTCAGCAGACGATGACATCCAGCAGGAGGTAGAGCTGGACATGTAAGGTAACTGTAGCAGACTGTAATTCTGAACCTGAATCCCTGGGAAACTCAGGATTGGAATTTCAATTCAAGCAAACTTGTGTGAAGAACTTCTAATGAGACTTTGGCCACAGCCTGGTAGAGCCAACCATCTGAAGAGGGCTGCAGCAGGTAGAAGAGTTGATCAACTGATATGTCACAGGGGTCTGGGTGGATTGGCAAGAGTAGAAACCAGGTCACCATGCCCAGCAGGAAATGCACACACACACACACACACACACACACACACACAGAGCAGAAACAATCGAGTAGAACCAGCAAGGACAACACACTTGTAGGCAGCCTATACATTTATTACAGAGTTAAAATGTGTGGACCTTTCCATAGCATTTACCATTAATTATCTGATATCAAGGATCAGGTAGCATATGATGGCCAAATTAAAGGCTTCAGATAAATGTGTGTGTGTTATTATAGAATCTGTTTTGCCCTATCAATATGATATGAAGGTATTAAACATAAAAGTACAACAGGGAATTAGTTATTTCTTTTTTATATCTAAAACAAGATAATCTATTAAGCAAAAAGTTAAAAAGGGCTGAAACTGTAGATATGGTTGTAATAAAGTGGTATTATGTTTTAGAATTATGTTTTTTTTCTTGTTTTAAAGCCAAAGTAAAACACCTTGGACTTTATAGAGAAGATATACTTTGGAGAATGTTGATTTACAATAATCTGACCTGTTCACTATCACCCGGTCAGAGAGAGATTTGTGTAGCCCCAGTAATAATAAAACAATTCCCTATACTCCATCCTAAATTGGAGACTTGACTTCGTTCTAACAATGAGACACACTGGTGCTATTGAAGGTTTTTGATTCAAATGAAAACAATCTTTGTTACTCAGGCTGGTACATCTTAAATAGTTTGAGCTACAGGGTCACCAACCACTCGTTGGATGTGTTTCAGTGTGAGGTATCCTTGGTTTTGAAGTTAATTTACACCCTTATAATCAGCAGAGGATACAAACACTTAAAGGTTTGTGCCCTCGTCTCACTGACCAGTCTCCTGTCAGTTATGGATGTGCAGGAAAGGGCAACAGAGATATGATACCAAATTGCAATCTGGGACAATTAATTTCCTTTTAGTGATTTCTTATCTCTTTCAAGCACTTGTACTTTGGTTCATGAGTATCTCGACACCAAAACTGTAGATTTTTGAAGATTTTGTGGTTATGCTTCGCCAGTATCATCTCAAATGTTGCACATGTGTGCAAGAAAGAGCAAATTTCCCATTTTGACACCATGCCTGTCATACATTAATTATCTCCATTACTTTTCTATTTTGGTAAGTAAAAAACATTTTGTCTACATGAGGTACTAATGTAGCTTTATACCTTTTGATTTGGCCTGTAGTTGTGATGGTAAGTGTGAATATAGTTGCATGCTTATACTGTATTTGTTGGCCCAGGAGCAGACTGGAGGACTGGATCTAGAGTCAAAAATCTCAACTCAAGGTATTTATGGCATAAAGCACAAGTAGAGTCTTTCAATAGACTTTTCCAGAACTGAAAAGTTTTACTGGGAAACTTCTCTGTGTTGCTGACAAAATGTGTAATTTTGCATGAAAACCAAAGTAGTCCTCTGTGTGCATCTAGAAATATAAGACAATAAACTGTTGTCTAGTTACAAAGTCCGGCTCTCTGCTTATGGGGCCTTTACAAGAAAAGTTCAGGCTCACTGTTGCTCCTCTTCAGTGCCAATGTCGGTACCTTGCGTCTTGTGCCAGCCCCAGCAGGCGGCAGTCCCCAGCTCGCACCCCATGCCCTGGGTCTTTGCAAACTCCCCCATGTGCATATGCTCCGTATGGTTCAAGTGCCGACGCCAATTTTCCACCATCTGCCTTTGCCCTGTATTTACACACAGAGGCAAGGTCTCCGCTGGATAGCGACCACCACCCTTCACCTTGTCAGAGCAGAGAAATTTCAAGTGTTAACTTGCAGCCGCAGGAGCAGAGAGTGATCCACAACCGCCATGCTGAGGAAACAGGCAAATGTGCTCATGTGGAGGGGCGGAGCATGAATTCACCTCTCTTCTTTTTTATATTACCCATTTTTCCTCATGCTCTGTCTTTGCATTTCAGTTTTTTTTCTTCTTTTCCATGCTTCCCTGGTTTTCTCCACTCCTCCCCTTCTCTTCTTCTGTCTTCTGTCTTCCCTCCATCTCCCTCTCTTCATCCAGCCTTCTCTCAAGCTCCATGCTTCCCCCTTGCTCGGTCTTGCAAATGGCTGCCTGCCAATGGTTTGTCAGAGGAGAGAACAGATTTGAATGAAGAATGGAGACAAAGGAGGGAACAAAGAGGCAGTAAAAGGTGCAAAACACAAAGAGACGTGTGCCTGTTGGAGATGCACATTTTGCATGCGAGTGTGATTTTCATATGTGTGTGTGTGTTCAAGGGTCTTTACTGTACAGTGGGCAGCAGTCCAAGACTAGAGGGTAATCCTTTACCCAGGCTTTACCACTGGGAATGTCAGGAATAAGTCAATCATGATGATGCATGCACTCTGCTGACGACATGTACGCGTGTTCAAGGAATATCTAGGGCTTGCAGATGTGCCAGAACCCTGCTTCGGCGACATCAGGTTGCAGTTTATGATGATAGGCAGATACATGAGCACGCGCACACACACACAAACGCACAACACATACAAACATCCACAGACGTGCATACACACTTAAAGCCATGGAGGCAAGCCCAGATAAGCAGATTATTTGAAGGAGGCATTATTCACCATGTGAATGCAATAATTGGTTTCATTATTTGGTGGGAATTTCAGCAACAGTAAATGAAGAATTAGATAGCCTTTGGTTCCCCGAAGCAGGCTGCAGTGGTGCACTCAGCTCGCCTGCCGTGGGTCTGTGTTTACATGATGTGCTTTCTGGCCCTTATCTCAAATCACAGCGAGTGTGGCTGCTTCTGCTTTTATTTGTTTTAAGGTAGTGTTTCAGTAATAGAATTCCATAATTTGTGGATATTTGCTCCACTGTGAGCGTCTCTCCGCGCGCGCTCGTGTGTGTGTGTGTACCACCTTTTGTGTGTGTGTATTCTCTCTGTCAGGGAAACAGTGGTGGGCGGGCTGGGAGGTGGGGAGGCCTACTTTAACGGTCTTTTGAAGGAGATAAATGGCTTACAGATGGCCCAATCAATATATTCAAATGAGACACAGAGTCCAGCAATGAGCATTGAGCAGAGAGCTGGGGGCGGGTGCGGATACACCTCAGGTCATGAGCAGACCACACAGCAAAGATCCAACCTCAGACCTTGACGCAATTACATATCAATGAGGTTGACAATCTGAACAATAAGGTCTAAATAAATTCAAAATGAGAGGGCTCAGATTGTCGTTATAGTGCATCTTATTTGGGCTACAAAAAAATGTAAATCAGTGATAAAAAAGATGCATTTTCACATAATACAAAACACACTGTCATCTCTGCTGTCATAGGGGGCTGTTACTCTCATTTCCAGCTCTATATTTTCATTATGGGACGTTTGACTAACACAGGCAACATGAGCTCATGCCTCCTGAAGAGGCCTCTTTAAAAGCTCATTTCCCCCTGATTGGCTTATTACACCCAGTGCTTGTGAGCACCGCATCATCATCTTGCTGGTGTGGAGGTTGTAAAAGTAAACCACAGACCAAGTAACTAGTAACTACAAATAGGTAACATAACATTAATAGTACATGCAAAGTAAGTAAGGGAATGAAGGTGTGAACATTATATTTGTGCATAAACTGTATGTCAGTGATAATAAAGTATTTGTATTCTGCAACATACCAATCACAATCTAAAATACCCCAAAACGCTCAAGCACCATGTTGGGGAGTGTTTGACCTGAGGGGAGGTTGAAATACAGAAACTGAGAAAAAAACTTCTAGACTTGTCACTAGCTTGCTACCAAACAAACTTTACCTAAAGGTGGAAAAGCATTAGTCATTAAAGTGAATATGTATTCACTTAAGGGTTACCTCGAGAAGACCCCATCTTGCTATATGTTAAGATGTGCTAAGGTAAGCTAAGCATGTCAAAGCCCCTTTTCTGTACTACACATATATTGAGTTATTATCAGTCTCCATATGACATCAGGTAAGACAAACATGTCTAAAGGGCAGCTAGATGGTGTATGATACATATACTGCCCCCAACAGTAAAGGTTAGCCTTTTGTCATTTTAATGCCTGGTCAAATTCACTATTGTTAACAGCAAATATCAGTTAGATGAACTGGTAAATATGCCTCAAAGATTCTGAACAAATCAATAACTAAAAGGTATTTTTTTCTCAATTCCCTTATTTTATGTAGCATTTTGTGAGAAGTCAGAGGATAACCCTCACTTTGAGCCTCAATCCGTCCATGACAGAGAACTACGGCTCCTAATACTAACACAGGATCCACTATCATGTGCCATATGGTTTTGAGCCAAAAGATAATGAAAGGTGATAATATAATATAGATAATGCTAGCGAGAATAACCCACATCCCAAGAGATAAACTTGTTTACTGACAAAAGCACCTCGTTGAAAAATGGTTCGGGAATGATTTCGGCCAGTATGGAGCACAACAACAGAAGAGATAGAGGGAGAGTGGGAGTGGACATGAGCCCAGTATAGCCAGCGCTTGAGGGTGGTGTTATTGGTCAGGGCGATTCCCTGGGGGAGGAAACATGGCTTCCCAGTCTGGAGATAACATCCTCATGCAGGCTCCTCGGGAGAAACATAAAAATCCACCTAGACATTACCCACGTATTTTATCATGCCCTATCAGATTCCATTCTCCCTTATCACGCCTTACACACACTTAAACACGGATACCCATTTCTGGGCACATTGCTCACATTCAAATCGAAGAGGGAGAAAGGAGGGGCAGCATTTTCTTCAAGATGGAAGAGCTCTGCTGGATTACTTGTTTATTTTTTTTAATGGAGCCAGAAAAGCCAAGTCCTTTTTTATAAAAAGCAGTTTTGTGATAGGACCTGTTTACTCAAGAAGGACAAATATTATTTCAGAGTCTAAAGCACTACAAACGAAATTCCACCCACTTCTATGACACTCAAGCAACATACAAAGGTTTAGCTTCATTAATATCAACAATTCAGCACATGATGTTTAGCATTACTGAAAAAATATGCCATTTAAAGGTTCAGTCTGTATGGGATTGATTTTCATATATTTATATATAACCTGAAGGTCATCGTAGGTTCTCCTAAACACTTGGAAGCAGGTTTTGGAAGCATCTACATATACTTCCACGAGTATTTAGACTTGAATAACGTCCAGAGAAGAAGAACAAGATACTCTATCGTTATATTAGGTTTATGATTACTACCATCCTGTTCCACTTTGGAATGAAAGATACTAGTATGTTCTGCTACAGCACATCTATACATCACATGTCCTCTGCTTTGACCAAAAACTATGACTGAAGTTTAAAAGTTTTGGTGAGGGTTGCATCTGTCTGTGCATGAATCACCTGAGATGCTCTTTACTCAAAAACATTTATTGTGGAATAAACAAATGTCTTTAATTTTAAATTGTATTTTAATGAAGAAGTGAAGTCCTGATATAATCTGATTGTCAATTAGAAGCTCACTCAAAGCCAAGCAGACTTAAAGACTGTCAGGACTATTTAGCTGAAATGAGAAGTTATCCTCCTTCTTTAACACCACTGGAAATAAAACAGTATCTTTCAAGAAATAGCAGTGAAGTTTTGTATGGTCACAGTACTTCAACACAGAGGCTTGGAGACTATTGGAGAATTTCAACCCATGTCATAGTTATTTTTCACTATAGAAAATGAATAATGATTGTTTACCATATAAAATTTATAAAAGAAAATGTGAGGTTTTATGTTAGTTATTAAAGATTGCTCCCCTCAACCACCATGGGAAATACTAGTCAGTTAAACTAAGTATTCATCATGTATTAGTGCACAATGTTAATTAACTTAGTACTACCTTGAGCTAAATTAGTAGCTGGGAAAATCCCTAGTCTCAGGTTCCTCGTTTTAATTTACAACTGATTGGCTGGTTGGGCATCCAATTTACCAATCATCATTTCTGCTTTTAGGGATGGCCTCAGGTGTTCATTCCTTACATTGAAATGTCTAAAATAATTTAGGTATAGATGTCTACCTGCCTAAGTTACTTTGCTACCTCTGCCAAATAAGACTGCACAGAAAGGATTCATAGACACCTGCTGGAGGTTTTTCCAACATGAGGATTCATCATTGCATGGTGGTTCAGCACAGATGGACATATCTGGCTTCTCCTTAAAGCTTTCGAGTAACTAACTAACCAAATGACTTTGTGGCACCCATTTCTTTATTTCTTTAATTCCAGGTCTCTAAAGCCCTAAAATAGGCTATGTGCCTCTAAAGGTTAAATAAATCTGCAGCAGTCAAATGCAGCATACACCTTTGATGTAATAATAATCCCCAGGATTAACAGTTGCCCAAGCAGAGAGCAGGATGACCAAAACATCTGGATTAGCAAAGAGCAACACAAAAGAGATGTATTGTAAAAGATCTGAATTTAACCAAAAGATAACACATCAGCTGCTGGAGGATTTACATTTATTGAACCAATTCCTCATTTGGCTAGATGGAGATGAGTCATGGTTGTATTGTTATAATAGCCTATAGGCTAATCTTAGTAATGTCTACTTCTTACTGGTGCCAGTAGCTGCACTTACAAGTAGCTGTTTGATATGCAAACACTGCAGGCTCATGCAAAGCAACAGGATAGCCACTGCTAACACTTCTAGTAGTTATAATGCTAATAGTTTTCAGTATTTTGTGGAAAATAAACTGCTGTAACTTAGTTATCTTAGTGTTCTATGCTTAGTAATGACCAGATCTGATGCTTGAAGCAAGGCATGACGATGGATAGATTGGACTGTCATGCTGGCCGATCAGAAACAAATGGAGCCAGGCTTTTCGTATGTTTCCTCCTAAGCAACAGTAAAAAATACGTCGTCCTATCTCCATTACTTAATTTTACCTGAAAAACGGTATAATGAGCCAGTAATTAATGCATCTTAGGTTGTGACTTTAAATTAAATGTATTTTGAAAAATAAAAAAACTCCTGAACACACAGCGTTTGTGAAAAGAGGCCTTTTTGGCTTAGAATGGATCCCTGCTTGGATCTGTAAGGGCCACAGGAAATATCAAATTTAGTCTGTGCTCATGGGTGCAAAAGGGTGTTGTGTGTGTGTGTGTGTGTGTGTGTGTGTGTGTGTGTGTGTCTGTGTGTGATAAGGCCACATGTCATAGACAACATTAACAATGGTCTATTTTGGAGGAGAATAAAAGCTGTTTTCCACTTCACATCTTCCACGCCTCCTCACTCATCACCCGGCCGTCTGCCTAAGGCTTCAATTTATCCTTGACCTTTGACCTAAGGTATAGCCAGGTGTTGACCACCCTCCCTCTTTCTTTCACACACACAATCATACACAAATGCACATGCCCACATATGCACAGGCTCATGTAAACAAATGCTTCTGCATTTACTCGCCCAAGCACAAAAACTGTACTTTAAGACAAACCCATGCATCTTTAAACATATAACACAAAAAACACAGCACACACACACACACATATAAACTGGCCAGATACAAACAACCCAGTGCTGACATCATCACTACATCATACCCTATGCCTGTTTACTACATAACAAGGGCCAGTGCTAATTATTAAAAAACAATAAAACAAAAACATGCATACTATCATATACACATGAAAACAGCTCACGTAAACCCATAAAAGCACACACACACGCACATACACACTGTCCACACACACCCTCCGAGGCGGTTTAAAAAATTAGAGTAGCTCAAGTGGGAAAACAGTATCCATTTGTCTTTGGACTAATATGAGTGTGGCTGCATTAGAGACAAATAGCATCCACTTTCATTTCCTTTATCATTGTCAGGCCAATTAATAGGCCAAGGATTCTGTTACTGAGTTACTAGATGGAGGCGAGGCATGCACACACACACACAAGCACACACACACACACACACACACAAAGAGAGCTCTTTCAGCTGCTGACCTTGGCTGCTCCTCCCTACACAAAGGACCCCAGAGATGGATGCTTCTTTGGAGAGCACAGGGTTCCATTGCTGCCATCCCCAGACACACCGACACACAGACAGACACACATTCACACAATTATACAAAAATATATATATATATATTGCATATGTACACTTCATGGATTACTGAAAATACGTGTGAATTTTGGGGTTGTATTTGTTTTGAAGAAACACGGCATGGTTTTGGTCTGAAGGCAGCTGTGTCGTAGGTTATTGGTAGTGTCAGTCCAAGTGCACTGGTGTGAGTCTTTAAACAGTTGTGGCGTCCCTCAGCGAGGTTCACAGCTCCCTGATGTTAAGCTGCACTGAGAGCGATGGAGAGCCACTCCTGGCTTTAATGACACCAAGCATTTATCAGTCATGTAGATTACAATGTCACCTGAGTGTCATTTGGCAGACACATCCAGGCTGGAAGAGCCATGGATTCAACACACGCCCGAATGAATGCACAGACACACACATACACACAGACACACACATACACACAGGCACACACACACACACACACACACACACACACACACACACACACACACACACACACACACACATCTTTGTCATTATTGTTATTACCATTATAATGCATGGCTATATAATGATGTGCTGGCAGATTTGCCTGTATACTATTGCAGTTCCACCTAACTAATATATTAACTGAGAAATTTGACATACATTTCTATTTATCTATTAATGTTGCTCAGGGAGGCTATTCACAGTTTTTTGCAGTGTATAGGATGGATGGATTTGAACAAGAGCTGCCGTACTCGACAGACAGCTTTGCTATAAAATTGTAATACTCTACTTTTACTTTTACTTCTTGAAATATTCAGATGACATAGGTTTTAAATACCAAGCAGTCAGCTGTGCACTCTGTAATGGCCTATCCCATTTCATTTAATAACATCCATGCTTTCTTAATTTGTCTCTTTTCTTTTTATATCTCAGTCTGTCGCACGTGAGACGCAAACGATGTTGCAGAAGAAGAAGCGAGAAGAAGGTAAAAAAGGAGACTGGTTTTTCAGGGGAACAAGATGTTGTTCTTCTGAACTGTCATCTGAGGCAACATCAGAAGACAGCACTGTGGGATCAGCTGTCAGCCAACTCTAACTGCTCTGCAAACTTCTGATGGTTTGGATTTCATTTGCAAAAATGTATTTCCTGGACAGTAGAATTTTGTTTGCCAGTCAAAGCAAAGTATGTAAAAAGTAGCAATGATCAGATCATTATTTTTCCTCTTTGAAATTCCAATATTAAATTTTAAATATTCTGATTGGAAAGTCCTTTAATACGTCATTTTCAGCCTGATATCAGTCTTAGCTTATTGCTGGAGGACAGAGGACTCTCCTCCTCTCTATGATACAATATTATTCATAAAACATATAAAAGGGGACAGTGACTGATAATTAGGATGAAAAGCTTTTTAATGGATGAAGAAAGCAGTTTTATGGCTCCTCTGTTAATCAGACCTACAGAGCCACAATTTTAGGTGCTGAATCTGAAAAGTAATATACTTGACTTTCATTCTGTTCTTCATACCAAAGTGAAATTGTGATGTGACAGTCGGCCAGTAAAGTGGTTTGTCCGTCCAGCGAACAGCTTACATGAAGGCAGCTCTCGTGTCTCCTCAGAGATCTCTTCTCCATCCTCCAAAATGGTGTAGTCGACTTTAACACACTTTAATGATCTTAGTCACATAAGGACTGAAAAACAATCAACTATAAGCATGTACCTTTAATGACTGACTTCATGTGGTTTCTACTGTGCGTTGAAAGATTATCCCACCTGCCTTCAAGACCCCAAGCAAATTTCGGATTTGCAACATTGAAATGCCATTTTTTGCAGACCAAAAATAGTTGAGGCTCCAAATATAAAGGGTCAGATTCCCTCGCGAACTGTTCATCTTGTAGGCTCCACACTTGGAATGTGTGCTGTAAATTGCCTCCAGAAAGACCAGTGTGGATTCTGCTGCGATTTGGGCACATGTTACATTCAATGTTAATAACATTTACATAAACAAGTGAGCGGGGGCAGGGCCTTCAGTCTGCAGACTGAGTTGAACATGTCTTCTCCTAGGTCCTCGGATAAATTAAATTATTCCTTGCTTTATACTAAGCCAAATGACAGAGCTTTTAATTTGAAAAGTTTTGAACTTGGGTTTGAAGATTGTGTCTACATCCTACCTGACACACTTCTGAAATACCTGACAAGCAATGTAAGAACAAAAGTAGTTCAGTAAATAAAACTGAACAGTAACAAAGCAAATCCACTTTAATTTAAACCTGGTCTATAAACCTGGTCTTTAAGATCTTCATTGCAGATAAACCAGGTAGCATGAACCAGGTAGCATGAAAACAAACTTTTCTAATTTTTACCTGCACCATAGACTAAAAAAGCTCTGCACACAACGTCAAGCACACAAACAATAAAAGGTGACAGTATATTCTAAAACTGTTGGAGGAGGACTTAAAAAGTCTTAAGTAGCTCCAGAGCATCAACACAGGACAATCACTGTCCCTTACAGTAGTTCTAATCACCCTGATGTATGTTAAAGTGTTCATTGTTTCGGATAAGTTTTGTTTGAACTAGTATATATTTCACACTATACAGGATACGATCTTCTTTTAATTAATAAACTCAACTCAGTCACTTTGCATGAATACATTGACTCTTCTTCCTCACACGCTAGGCCCCGCGCACATATTCTGTTAACACATTGATGAGCCTGATATTCAATCAATGAAGATTAACTTGCCCAAGGTAAGTCCCCTCTGTCCGCTGCTTTTTTTTCTGGAGGAAGAAGCCCAAATACGATTACGCGGAAGGGGAAATTATGCCAAGATGAGTAGAGCTTAATATATGGTAATTATTTGACAGGATATACTTACACAGCGATTAGCATATCTCCAAGACGAGACGGAGATAGAGAGCGGAAGGAGAAGAGAGGGTGGGACGAAGAGAATGCAGGGGAAGAGGAGGGCTTCCTGATAAGGATTTATTCCCCTCTCTCTCTCTCTTTCTCTCTCTCTCTCTCTCTCTCTCTCTCTCTCTCTCAATCTCTTTCTCTCTCTCTCTGACAGAGGGTGGTAGGAGAGTCTGCGTATAAGCAAACTGTTCTTCCATATGTACCTCAACTGATAAGCCATCTCTATAGGGGCTGGGCCAATGGCATGCAGGCCTGACGTGCCTGGCATACCAGACAAACAGCACATATCGCACATATCATTCATTACACACACTCTGACATGTGCACAAGTACTGCCACACACACACATGCACACGCACACGACAGCATTTGTTATGCACAAAAAAAACACATGCATAAAGGTGTTGAGTGTGACAAAATTGGTGTATGGCATTTAGCTGACATGCAAAACACACGCACACACACACACACATACAGAGCGAGAGAGACTCAGCTAATATTCGTCTTCACAATACAAAACTGAACATTTGCTGAAACACCCAATACAGACACAGTGCAATCCATTACAATGTGTTTGTGTGGAGGTGTAGTACATACATCTTACTGTCTGCCTCTGTGTCCTATCGGCTTGGCCCTGCCAATACTCCCACTGTGGAGAGTATATTTGACTAATGCACACTGACCATGAGGATAGATCCGTCACGCGACTCACACACAACCTCAAACACACATTTATGCACACACATACACTTTGGTATGGCTCCTTTTATTGCTGCACCGTGCAACTTTAGACATCGGTTAGCCCAAATGGCAGAAAGGATAGTTGAGTTTGGAGGATGCCACATGGTCTTCACTTATTTTGTTTTTCAAAATAACACTGAAAAACATCTCTTTTTGTGCATTTTAACATAATTTTCCTTTACAACATTTTTACTGCAATTTCTAAATTCATCATACACATTACATGCATTTTCATCTTTTATTTTTCAAATTTTATTATATTGCCTACTTCCAATAAATAAGGGAAATATATAAAGTAAATCAATAAGATGTTTTTTATTCAATTATCCTCAAACTTCTAGAGTTACGATCAAGGAGTTATGAGCTAGTTTCCTTCAATCAACTGACTAAATAATTGTTATATGTGCATTTTATGATGGTTCTGAGCCAACAAATCTTCAAACCTAAACAACATATAGCTTGGTGAAATGCTTGCACTCCTTGTATTTAGGTATGGAATAACTGTTTCAAACAGTATTGGACGTCTTTCTCTATAGTTCAGTAGGTTTATTGTTGCAAATCTGCCTTGCTTTAAACAATCTACCACTTTCTGTGTGTAATGGTGACTTTTCTAAATGCCGTCGCTGTCCACACTGAGTTTGCCTTGGATAATACCGACAGGTAACAATTATGATTTATAGATCATTTTAGCTGTCATATTATTACAGAAGAAGGTGGCTACACGTATACTATGTCATTACAGGAGTAACCCCATGTATTGAAATGTATGCTACATTTATATTATGTTAATAAGTTAATAGAGCATCAGTAGTAAACTAACCTTGCCCCTCCGAACACCACGCAACCTCATCTTCGAAATCAAAATTCCACCCCTTGATCCAATAAGTATACTAACAACAAAAGAACAAGGTCAAATCTTTAAAAACTCCATTTTCCTTCTGTGCATATGTACTGTTTTGTATATGTATGTGTGGAAATACAAGACAGCAAACATGACATAAAAGGGGTGATAGTATTTTCATTTGTCCTGTAAGACTTCGAAAAAGATCAAACCTTAAAAGCACACTTAAAGATTAAATGAAGCGATATTTGCATCACTTTCACATTATTATCCAGTGTATTATTATCAAATGAGGAAATCAAGAGGAGATTTCCTGTGTGATTTTTGTCTTCCACACACTTCTCAATTGAGACTGAGGCTGACCTCGCCCCTTCGCAGTCTCCCAGCCCTTTTAATCATGCCTCTTTTTGTCCTGACAGAATATTTATTGGCTTATTTATTGTTAATCACAGACAGCCGCTTGTCTGTTCCATTGAGTTCAACCCTTCTGTCACACACACACACACACACACAGCTGAACCCCTTTTGCTGCTTGCCCCTGGCAGTCTCTCATTGGGCCACTCAGTATGTTAGAAGGTGCCAGTCATTCAGTCACGGGTTAGTTAGTCTGTTGGTCTGCTCCTCCGTCAGTCTGTCTGTCAGTGTGATTGTTTGGCAGTAAGTCGGCCAGTCGATGAGTTGGTCACTACACCCATGTGTCCGTCATTGATTTCATCTGTCAATCAATCAGGCAGTTGTTCGGATGGGGTTAAACGATTAATATGAATTTCTGAGGGTTCAAACTGTCATTGCCGTATAAAAAGACAGATTGAGCCTTTTTAAAGAACGAACTTAGTTGGATAGGCTACAATTTGCAGATTGTTACTTTTTAGTAATAATGAATGACAACATCCATACCAGAACATGTAAATATCATCCAGAAAACTATACCGCTTTTGGTTTTAAAACAGTTGTCAAATGTACTTAGCAACCAATCACCAGATACAGAAACCTGATGTCTTCTCTACAAAACAAAACAAGATTATTTTCTTAAATATGTACTTTTTCGTTAACTCCACTTGAAGCATGTTAAACACAGCATCATTACACTTTTTAAGAAAAGTAATACTTAAAGAGTAAAAGGAAATTAAACAGCACAAAGTAAAAGTTGAATGGTTCCATTCGTGGCTTTGGAGGAGCTTTGTCAAGTCCAAGAAAACGTCATGAGTAATGTCATAGAAGTTGTTTTTAGCTTCCACTTGAAGATGAAAAATGCAAAACAAGGGCAGATTATTTTAAAGACCAATGAATTGTGGTTTATGGGAACAAGTGATGAGCTGTATTACGCAAAGTTTAGAATCTGGTGTTTTAGCGCTTGTGTTTAAAAAAGTTTGAATATTCTTGCCATCACAGTATGGATTTAAACATTTTTTTGAAATTTTAAATTTGCATGAATTAGCTAGCTGCTCAAATCATACTCCAAACTAATAGGCGACAACTTATTACCAAAGAGTTTCGGTTTCCATCCCCCTATCATGAGAAACAAGGAAATCCACTCTTTGGTTCCTCGTTCCCAGTTCCTTAACCCTGTGCGATGACAGAAATCCATAAAGCTATTTTTTACACCACCTCTTTGTGTACCTGTATGAGAACGTGCTCTCTGCATGTTCTGGGATGCTGACTGACTGTGTTTTGATAAAATCTCTCCCGTCTGTCCTGCAGTCGTTAGATGTGTCGCTATTAAAATGTTGCTGGTAAATGGTTGTTAAATTAACAATGTTAGTTGATAGTGTTTTTCACTGTAATAATGTTGGTTGCTGCTGATGAAAATAGACGTCTTTGAAAGTTCTATTGTTTTTTCTCTACATTCTGGTCATAAGCTTAATTAACTTTTGAAAGTTTTAAACTAAAGCTATTTGAACACACAGTCCTTTAAAATCATTTTGTCAAATGTCTACCTTTGGTGCCCCTCAATAGAAAGCAGTACATTTTGCAACAACTTCTTGTAAAAAAAAGGCTAATTATGGGGTCAATCCTCATATTGAACATTTGAATCAATCAAATTTCATTTATTGCCCATATTAACAAATAACAATCTGTCTCAAGGTGTGAGATGCTCTGTCCTTGACTCTTAAGAGGAATGATAACCACCCAAAAATCCCTATTAACAGAGGGAAATTTAACAACTTCAGAGAAAGTCACATCCCGCTCCCAGGACGGAGAGAAGTGAAAATTCAGAAATGATACAGATTTGATGTTCATATTACTAGTAGCAGCAGGGTTATATATCTTGTGATGTCGTGTGTGTGTGTGCCCTCATTCATAGAAAGCATGAAGCAGCCATGAGCTAGTCCGAGGGTCTCCAGTGATTCTTCAGATCACTGATCACCTCCGTCACCTCTCTTTGACAGAACCCCATCACAAGCCCCTGTAACCCCGAAGTAGAAGAACACCAGGTAAATGACTTTCTAACTACCCCCTCATTGTTTCCCTCTCCACTGCCACAGTCTTTTCCTCATGCTGCCCTGCTCTAATTGAATCACCATAGACTCAGTGTATCAATTCTAACTTTGCTATTGAGATTTAATCGGGTGTGCAGGAGACCGGCTTGGCGGGTTGAGGGGTCCTTTTGTGAGAGGCCCATCTGTTAGTGACACAAGGGCCCCAGATCTGGCCGGGCTCAGAAACAGAGCGGGGGATATGGGAGTGATGACAGGATGGCAGGATGGAGCGTTTGCCTCATTGCAACCCCAAACCTCCCGCCCCTCACTCCTTGTATATCTCTTTAGGATGCTGCTGTCCTAGCCAACACAACCACACAATGAATTGTATCACTGGAAACATAGAAACCCTTATTTGTATAGCCAAAGTTCACGAATCACAATTTGTGTCTTAACAAGGTGTGACATCATCCTCCCTTAACCATCAGCAAGAGTTAGGAAAAACTAATGTAGAAACTTCAGAGTTACAAGTGAGAGATTCCTCTCCCAGGACAGAGAGAAGTGCCATTGATGCCACATGTATGAATTCACATCAATACAATAACAATTGTCATAACATTTCTGAAAAAGATAGTGTTAAATAAATTAAGAGGTGTATCACATTTTTAAGTATTCCTACAAAAGCAAATATCTGACAGAGATGATTAGAGCAGCAATGACATTTGGAAATACAGCGGTATTGCCAATAGTAAAAGTATATGTGAGTAGATTTATTACACATCTTAGCAATATGGTTGTAATTATATTTCATGATCAGCTGCCGCCACCGCCGCGATCTATCATCACGGTGATCAGTGAGAAGACAATCAACCTCAACTCGAGGGGAAAACAAAGCTGACTATGACATATTCAGTTTCCATCCATCCCAGTTCAAAGACCCACTTCCTGGTTGAATCTTGATGTGCTATTATTACCATTAAATTGACTTCCTATTTTACTTCCAATAAAAGTAAAATAGGTAATATATATATATACCATCCTTTTGATTCCTGCTCAATTGAGGATGCTTGATGTTAAGTTTGATGCCCTCAAGCTCCAACCTTCTGTCCACTTTTAGCTCCACCTGTCAATCAGCAGGTGTACCGAACCTTATATGGCTAAGATGTATTTTGCACAAATGCAGCATGCAGCACAGGCGGCACACAATGGGAATGAGAAAATCAGCTCTCTGCTTCTCCAAAAGAAATAGATCAGCATTCATACAAAACACACACATGTGCACACACTCCCTCTGCTGTTATATCCCCTCCTGCCAGTCACGCATACTGACAGATCTGTGTGTGTGTGTGTGTGTGTGTGTGTGTGTGTGTGTGTGTGTGTGTGTGTGTGTGGATGGGGGTTGTTGGTCATATTGGCAGCGTTGATAGGTTCCAGCTCAGCATTCCCATCATTCACTGGGGTTATGACCTCTCTGTAAATGGCCTGGCGGCAGGGAGGTGGATTGTGTGTGTGTGTGTGTGTGTGTGTGTTCGCACTGTGATGTTCATGAATAAGTAAAATTAAGAACCACAGGGTACCCTACCATTGACCACGACGGAAAAATCACCATGGTGATGTGAGGATGACAAAGGTGATGACAACCCTGATCAGGATCATGATGCTGAGGTGGAGGCAGACAGATACTCGGACTGAATTGACGTTTTGTTACCACTGTGTTATTCAGTCGGTCTCTGCCTCCACACAAGCATTTTTCTCCATTTCTTTTCTGGGGGTCGGGTTCCATTTCCCACTAACCAACCAGTGGCCTACACAGAGCACTTTATTAGGAACACCTGTAAACCTGCTTATTCATCAAGTTATCAAACCTTATGATCTTATAGATAATCATGGAAATTCATTAAACCACACAAATACAGCTCATTATCTTCAATTCATGTTCACATCAAACAAACCGGAAAAAAAAAGATCTCAGCGACTCCAACTATTATGATAGTTGGTGCCAGTTGAGTATTTCTGAATCTACTCATCTCCTGAGATCTCTTTACACTCAACAGTCTCAACAGTTTTAACTCGGAATGGAAATCAAAACCATCCAGTGAGCAGCAGTTCTGTGTGATGAGAGAAGAAATCAAGGCATAATGGTAAGACTGGTTCAGGCTGACAGAAACAGAAGGGCTGCGGTGACTGTTTACAACTGTGGTGTGTATTGTACAAGTCCCATGTCCAATGATGGCCCTTTTGTGTAAAGGTTAAGTATCCAACTTTTTCTAAAAGAAATGAACCCTCCAAGAGAGCTTGCTAGATGTCCCTCGATGATGTCACACATTAATACAGCATGATTCTTTATACAAAGCATGTATTTGGAGGTGGCTCAGAGAGCATTTCCAGGTGAACCAGGGTTGATTGGCTCAGCTCTCCTTGGTCTCTCATCCTGCCTTTTGAATCCAGTTAATTGGCCAAGTAATCTGAGCTTTGCCAATCAACTCTCCCTGTTTCCCCAAAGGGAAAGGAGTTTCTGCAAGAGACAGGAGTTTAGTTCTGCCCAGAAGCTATTACAGTTTTTGAACGGAACAAAGTTCTGGTAGTTTGCAAATCATGACCTAAATAAATGTTTTTTTAGATATAATCTTTTTTTGTCTACCAAGAGATAGCCGCAGAAGAGTATAGCTGTTACCCAGGCCTGCTGACCTGCCTGATGAATACAAAGTACATTTCATGCCTGGCAGGGACACAGTGACTATAACATTGTCTAGAAATACAAGGGGCAAGCCAGACAGAGACAGATACATTGTTTGTTTATGATGATATAGAATATTAAGATAGATTCTGTCATCAGTTCACAAAAGAGAAACTTGGCAGAAAGTCTGGAGGTTCTCACTTGGACATTTGCGTTCTCATGTAAGGAGAATTTCCAGTGGTTCTCCGGAGTGCATTGTCTGAAAGAAACTAAAGACAGCTAGATAACCCAAACAGCACATCACTGTTCAAGCCAATCAGCAACAAGGGTATTCATGTTTGTGTCTCTGAACCAGAAACAGCAGTTTGCCCAGGAACGTTCATAAACAGTTTATGCTAATAATATGCTAATCCTCTTTCTGAGAGCGAGGTTAAATACAAACGTGGGGAAACATCACCTGTTACATCTCAAAAGAAGATAATGTCATCATTCATCTGCCTTATTCTATCGAGGGATGTGACGCCAGCCTGAACAAAAGGCCTCAGTTGAATTTAACCGCCACTGCTACTACTGTTTACCACTGGAAATCTTAAACCCGCTATGTCACTGGACATTATAACCACGATAATTTCCACAGTAGCGTATCAAATGCTTAATGCTGAAGACCCGCTTGAACATCTGTGAGCTATTCAAATGGAGAGACCACTGGGAGTTGCCTCCGACCGTGCTGCAGTCTGCAGCCCCCACACACCGATCCGTGAAGTCAGCTACAAACATTATATATTTACATATAATATTTCAGTGTCTGACTTTCTGCTTTTTCAATGGCAGACAAACACTCACTGTCATGGAGGATTCTGGTCGTGGAATTTGTGTAAATTAACTTGTGTATTTTGCTGAGATATAATGCTAATGTCTGGGATGCATAATTCTGACTTTTGCAGTGCGAATTGAAATTAATGAATGTGAGGGGCGGAGCTTCTGAAGGAGCAGTACAGGAAGGGGTGTCTTGTTTTCATTTGGTAAAAAACAAACGATTGTGTTCTCAACTCAGGACAATTTATGACATTTACACATTTGGGCATTGACCTGAGCATTGATTTGCTAAAATGCTGTCTACGTTCACATTCCTGCTCCAAACTCATTCAATTCCTTATATAGATGAAGAACCATTCGCCTACACCGTGCACAAACAAAACACAAGTTTGTGATAGTGTAGTTTTTGTTAAAGGAAAAACAAATGCATCAGCCTGAAGTAAGATCAGTTATTAATCATCTGGCTCATGTAGCTTGTTGCTAACGTTCCATGACAACTATTCAATGCTATCAAAAGAAAGTGAGGGCTTATTTTGGGCTTTGGCTAAATGCAGAGTTGTGTCATGAGAACAGATTTGTATTGACTGCAGCTTTTGTTTGTGGCGTCCTGATCTGAGTGATAACACCACCAACTGCTGCTCTGCCCTGGGGGGTGCTGATTGGCTCAGTTGTTTCTCACGAAGAAGATGACATCACCTACCGACTCACGACTTGAGCTACAGATTGGTGATTCAGATGTTTGGAACAGGCTCCGGTGGAAGAAGAAGAGTTGACGCCAGTTTTAATGTGAGGAACAAGAGGACGATTGTTGTCATGTTAATGTTAGTGATTATGGTTATTGTGATGGTCATGGCACACTAAGGATGGCAACAATAATGAGAGCATAAATGATAGACGTTAATGTTAATGAAGATGCTGATGTGTGTTGAATTGGATTTGTCATACTGTTAAAAAAGTCTGTTTAAAGAACCTTTTTGACCTGGAAGGATTTCCTTACATCCCCAAAGCAGTTACACAACACCCACGCATACACACAAATTAGCACAATGCACTGGCAGTGCACCTCAGCTGGCCTCCACACCCCAGCTGACATGGGCCTGACCTCTGTTCTGTGTGTGTGTGTGTCTGGCCGGTGGGCCAATCTCAGGGGTGGGCTGTCACTGCACTCACCTCTTGCTGCCAACAACAGACGATGGGAGGGGTCGCAGTCTGACATGGCTTGAGACAAGGAGAGGGAGGGCGGCAGGAGGGTGACCTAAAGGCGTGTGGGTGTGTGGGTGTGTGGGGGGGGTGTGTGTTGTACTTGCCTCCTGGAGTTTCCAGGTCAATTAAATTCACATTGAGGATAAATGATTTGCAAATGATTTACAAACAAGTGAGCGTCCCATCCTAAAGAGGCTGTCGAGGTGTAGGATTGAAATGTAAAGGCACAGGGTCAGAGAATGTTCACTAATGTGAACATGACTTTAGAAGAAAAAAAAACCCTGATGGTCTGCAGTTAAATCCCATTGTCCCCCATTCTGCTTGCCACAGTGTCCTTGGGCAAAAGGTGTGAGTGATCTATGATTGAGAAAGTGCAGCATGAATGGGGTAATGGCAAAACGGTACTGTAGAGCAAGATTAATGACTCTTTAAATACACACCATTTACCATTTATAACACATCTCTCTCCCACACAAGTATGCTCTAATGTTAGTTTGTTTTGCAATTAAAGTTTATTTTCGACATTTCGACTTTATTCTTGACATGCCAACTCAATTATTGATCTGCAAAATGAAAAAAAAACTTCCTATTCTCGCATTTTCTTGAAACTGGCCAGACTACTCCTCCATAAAATAACCATCATGGCAAAAAGAACATTCTCTTTCAAAACATTTTTTTAAATAAAAAAATATGGTAAACTGACCTTTTCAGGTGCAAAAAAGCACAACCAGGTCTTTTTTCCTATAAAGTAATATATAAGAGTGTCTGCTCTGAAGGTGTAAATATGACATTTATGAGGTGACTTACAGGGAACAACAAAGTGTAAATGGGTGACGGACTGATATCTGATGTTTCTGTGTTTAATTCTGCAAAAAATGCACTTGGTGTGTGTGTGTGCGCACGTGTGCATGTGTGTGTATGAGACGGAGAAGGAGAGACAGAGAGCATCAGGCTTGGAGGAGACCCCCTTCTGGCTATCCTCTGAGGGGTTGATGATACTAAAGACACTGGAGAGCGCCCCGGCTGTGACCCACCCACCCACACACACACACACACACACCCATGCACCAACCCTCCAACCATTCTGTTCTCTTTACAACTTTACAAAATAGGCTTTTAATTTAGCTGGGCGGCCGGGGCGTGTGGGGCCCGCCAGCATCAATCATCATGAGGAGGCTGAGGAGGCCAGGCTGTCCCCTGGGCCCTCTCACTGACGAGGATGTCCCTGTGCACACACACACACACACACATTCACACACAGACTCAACACACTTCTTCCCTCTGCTCTCTTATACAGACAGTCTTTTGCGAGACCCCAAAATCTTATCATTCTCTCAAACCCACACACATTCACATGTACAAGCATGTGTAGAAGCCCACACACGCGCACACACACACACACATGCGCACACACATGTGCACACACAAACACACTACCCATCCCCTCCAGGCTGTAGATGATGAGACCAGACTGAACACAGATGGGTAAAGGGGGGGAAATGTGGAAATGAAGCATTTCTCCTGCTCTGTATCATTTCAATTTCGTATTATTTTTAATCACAAACAAGCCCGGACCAAACAACATGGCAGTACACACACACACAAGTGTGTTCATTGTGTATGCTACATAACCAGAGTCTCCTCTCCAGATCATTTCTCTTTCCCTCATCTTTTTTAGAACCCTTTGTACAGTCATGTTCTTCTCTAAGCCAATTTGTATTTACATTGCAAACATTCATTTCCATTTTGGGTTCATGTACACACCTTCTTTGTTAATTGGATTTGGATCATTTCCAAATGTTCAGTGTGTACCCAGCAATAATTATATTCCCGAAGAGATGGGTATGAATTTCTGTCACAGACTTTGTAGTCTTGTCGGCACATCACCAATGTGACACTGATGTTTTATTGCACGTAAAAGACCTCACATGAACCAAAATGTCAGCAGAATGTCTGGAAGCGACATTAGAGCGTTAAGACAGTGAGGTGTGATGAGTCTCCAGACAGTTGTAATTTTATAGTTAATTTTACATTTACTCAAGTACCGTGGAGAATATCTATTTATTGTAATCTATTATTCTACTTCCTTACAGTTACTCCACACCACTTACTTCAGAGCTACAGTTTATTTGCAGATTAAAGGTGTTTGCCAATAACTTAGTGTTACACCCTCACAAGAGACACAGTTAAAATAAGGAATGCTACACATGTCTGAGCTATCCGGACTTTTATTCCCTGTTATTTTCAAACACATTGAATCATGTCCTTGAAAAAGTCTTTCAAATGTCATTCAAAATGTAAATATAAAATGTAATTATGGCAATGAAATGTGTTTATTATCCCGATGTATTATGTTGTATTTGTTAACGTCTTTGTTTGACTACCCTGTTGTTACTGTAATGTTGCAAATCTTAGGGTTGTCTTATTTTATAGTTTTCCCATTCTTCCATAGTCACAATCACTAACATTCTAATGTTATCTTTTGCTAAGACATTCGCATAAAGATGCATATGTGTTCACTGAATGCAAGCAAAACCAATGAAGAAGTTTGGTTTAAATTTGCAGTACAGTACATTCAACGAAACAGGTTATCATATAAAGTATACAGGGAGAGTAGTTTTATCTTGAATGGGCAGTCTGCAAAGAAACTCATTTGACCTCCAACTGGGAGACAGAGATTGCAGAAAGCCGACCAGTAAAGCCATAGTCAAGTGTTCAAGAGAACCACTGCACTTTCTTCACTGCAACAGATGAAAATGAGATCTCAAAACATCTTCACACATACAGACACTCAAGAATGACAGACAGTGCTTATCCATACAATGAGAGGAACAACATTCAAACTCCACACCTCAAATAATGATCCAGTTATTGAAAGGATCCAAGTTCACTTTTTGCTTGCCTGATCCTGGCAGTGGTGGTGCGGGTATCGACATCCTTCACTTAAGTAACAGTACTAATACACCACTTGAAAAACACTAAAAGTCCTGCATTCTGACCCTTTCTTTGAGTTCAATATTATCAGTAAAACCTCCCTTAGTATCTAAAGTTAAAGTACTTCAACGTAAAGTGGTCCCAGCCAATGTTTTACTCTTACTTTAAGGATTCAAATTACTACATCATGAATGTGCATGTTGCATTTTACTGCTGTAGATGTTTAAAGTTGAGCTTTTTTTAAGTATATTTGAAAAACTGTTGGTAGTAATGTACATTTATGCACCATATTTTATACTCATGTTTGTAGCATCGCTGTTTTGTGAAAACCACGTATCTCTAAACAGTCAACATTTCATGAGCTCAGAAAATCAGCCGGTTTTCAGCTGTGTTAGAATGCATTTCCCAGCTAATCCAGGGGGGTTTTAAACAGTTTATTCAGTTTAGGAAGTAGGAGAATTTTCTCAGCTCATGAAGGAAAACTTAGTCCTGCACTTTATCTCATACCGTCAAAATCGACATGTTTGGAGATATATGGTTTTACTTCTGGACAATGGAGGTTGAAAACTCTGATTTGTAAAGTAACAAGTAATTAAAGCTGTCAGATATACAGTTGTAAATAGTGCAATATCTACATTGTAGTCAAGTATAAGTACTATATATTACATTAAATGGAAATACTCAAGTACATTAAAAGTACCTCAGGTTTGGAATTAAGTTTATTACTTGAATAAAAGTGAATATGACAAAGGATAGATTTTGGCCTTGTATCTGAAATTTCCCTAAACGTAACTTAAACAAATCTGAGGGTCAAAGTATAAATACCCTCATAATAGAAATGTTCTTCATCAAACTCATTGTTTCATGTCAAATGTGCTGAAAATATCAAATAACCCCAAAACATTTGCACTGTCCAACAGAGATGTAACAGTATGAGATTAGTATATAATGGTATTTGATGATTTATATTAATATTTTCTGTTCCAAGATAAATAGTCTCACACTTTATTTTTTAAAATAAATATATAATCTAAATGTCTGAATATCCCAAACCAACCTGTCAGGATTTCACAAGTGGATCAGGAGATACAATGGGTAGTCGACTAGAAGGTCAGTGGTTCGATCCCGGGCTCCTCCTTCATTCTACTTGTCAAAATGTCTTTGGGAAAGACACAAGACCCCCAAATTGCTTGTGACGTCTGTCGTGGCTGTCGTGAATGTGTTTGGAGTTATAGACAGCACAAGAAAAGCATTGTATAAATGCAGTTCATTTACTATTTCACCGTATATGTTCATTATCATACTCTGAGCTGAAACTCAAAATACCACAAAACAATACATTTTATTAAACACAACATAAAAAAAACACTACAAATATATATTTCCAAAATGTAGAGATGTTCCAATAGCATTTAACAAACGTACACCATGTATTAAATCAGCTGTATGCTATAAACCCTGTGATGATTGTTATCATTGTATGTCCTGGTTCAGCTTTTGAAAAATAAATACATACAGAGAATATATGCTATAGAACATTGTGCTCTTTCATATGATGCTTCTTCAAATGCTTTATAATATTGCTTGTGCTGCTATTGGTAACACTGTGGCCACCCCTCAAAACTGAAGTATTGTATACAATGCATGTGACTGTTATATATCTGCTCCAGCTTAAAATATTGCCAAACTTCTGCCATTATAGCTAGCTCTGGCAACTGCTACACTATGTGAAATGACTTCTTCACTGCTTTATAAACAGTACTGGATACGTAGATTTGTGTACTTGCCCACCCCGGCGTTTTCGGTCGTACCTGAGGCATTTACGATGCTGGGGTCGGCATTGATACAGAAATGTTTTCCAAAATTTTCAGAAACTGGTATGTGGGTAGCCAATGACAGTGGAAACTGTAGGATCTAGCATTTCTAATTGGACCTGGTGTGATGGGACATGCTAACAACAGAGTAAGAAAGTTTGACATGTTACCTTTAATAATCTCAAACATAGAAACACACTAATAGAGTCAGCCACATTATTCTGTTTACATCATGACAAATATCTGATGCTGGTGACAGTGATTGAATAGGAAAAGTAATTTGCCATCAGCACCAATCCCCAGCACTCCATTCTCTCTCTTCCTCTACTTCTGTGTCTCCCTGTACCTCCGTCTTCCCAGTTGTGTGTAATCAGATAAACTGAGCCGAGAGGTGCGATAAGGAAGGGTCTCCCTGGGGTGCTATGTCGCTCCCGCCTCCCCTCACCTCCCTCCCCACAACCCCTCTTCCCACCACCCCTGCTCCCGTACACCATCCCCCTCCACCCCACAGCTCTATCTTTGCCGCCGGTGGCGATGGCGGTTTTAGTATGCATAGAGCTGAGCTATCTGCTCCGCTGCACCTTGACTCCACCAACACACAAATACAACCACATTCACACCACTCGCCACCACAATATTCATCCATGCACATGCTATTTCAACATGGAACACACAGCCCAACACAGACCCATACACACACAAACACACACTACCATTACTGACGCCAAGGAAAGGTTGTAAGTAGCCTTCATAACAATTAAAAAACACACACAGTCTATTTAGATTCACACAATAGGTCTACCTTAAAAACACTGTATGTTGTGCTGGATGCGTTAATGTCTCAGAAAAACTGAGAGGAAGTGGCAGTAAAGTGTCAGAAGCTCTTTCATATGTTAGAGCTCTGAACTGACGATGTGAGCGACAAATAAACAGAGCGTCCCTTCCCTTATTGGGCCTCAATCACAACTATCCTCCAAGGACTTGATTAAATGTTTCTCTTAGGAAGGTTCCAAGGAAAACTCATGAAGTGTTGGGTTCACACACAGAAAAAGAGGTTGGGCTCAGTGCATGGTGAACCCACAGACCTGGGTAAAGTGAGCACCATGTGGTTGCATCCCCTGAGCCATCTCTCACCTTAGACTCAGAAATAAACTTTGTGATTCTGATTTTACAGGCAACAATTAGAGGGACCAGTCAACTAAAAGCTGTAGCTGTAAAACAAATTTAATATGTAAACACCAAGATAGATGAGAACTATGATCGTCCATTCTTCTACATGTCATTGTGTATAACACTTGTATTAATTATAAATATAAATAAAAAAAATGCAGCAATGAAGCCTTTCTGTATTTTTTAAGATTAAAATGATAAAATATCATGTTTGTTAACATTGTATCATACATCTAAAGAGTAAAACTAATAAACTTCACTGATTATAATGTTATTTTACAAAAGCATGTCAGCAGTCAAGTGTGCATAAGACAAAGATTATGTTTTTATCAAATCCCAGATATTTAAACATTGAAAAATATTCAAAATCTTCGTAAAAACTCTGCTTTATACTAGGTCTCTACTTATTGTTTAGCTGTCAGGCCCACAAATCTATTTGTCTCTCTCACTGCTCTCATGACGTTGTTTCTAGCCATTGCCATTATTTTTGTAGAGGCACCCCTCTTTGTACCATGCTCAGTACCAAGACTAGCTGTTAAACATGTGGAGCATTTTGCAATTAAATAGTTAGATATCTCTGTCAGGAGTTGGCAGAGACCAAAAACAGAGCTACAAGAGAGCGAGGCTACATTGAAAACGAGAGCTTTAGATCTGTGTCAGAGACGATCAAGGTGGAAATGTTGCTAAAAGCTATTGTTAACAAAGCTTGTACTTTGCTATTAGTTGTTATTACAAGATCTTCCTATCCAGCTGAAATCATCATGTTTTAAAATGTTCTCATCTTGGTGTATAAAATTATAATTATAAAATATGTTCTTCTGTGTTGTACTGTGTTTCTTTATATGGATAGTAATTCGTTTACAAACATATACGCCTCAAACTCTGACTTTATTTAACTTCAGTAATTGCTGTGACAAAATGTCTAAGAGGGTAAGAAGAGTCTTACAGTGAAAACATTTTTAAACAAATGCACCAAAGAGAAAAAGTAGGCAAAGTCAAAATTAGTTAGAGTAAATATAGTTTAACAATCCAAAATATATTTTTTTAATTACTTGCAGAAAAATTTGGTTCATAAGTTGTCCCCAGTTTTTTACAACTTTAGTGTGCTTCAAAAACCAACCACCAACAACCTCCAAAATAGAACTATGCTATATACTGTACTGTAAGTGAATGGCAGGTAACGTATAGCAGAATGAGCCTACATAACAGTTTTTAATACTTATTGTTCTTCACACATTAAAGAGCGGTTTGCCAAGGACAGTCAACATGTTTATTCTGTGAATGGAATTGATCAAATCCAAACTTTGTAACAGCACAGTAAATTGGAATTGTCAGCTAGAGTGATGGTGTGTGTGTGTGTGTGTGTGGGTGTGTGTGTGTGTGTGTGTGTGTGTGTGTGTGTCTGTGTGTGTTTAGCCTGGGCAGCTAGAGTCTGGTGATAAGACAAAGGCAGGTTGTTTGCTGTCTCTTTCTGTGCTGCCCGTCATTAACCCATTGGCTGATGGAGGCCAGGCTGGACATGACCTGTCCGACTGACCAAACTGGACATACTCAAGACATGTGTGTTTGCTCACACACATGCACGTGTGTTTGCAGGTATATGTGTCTGTCTGCTCTCCAAAAGTGTTTTTAGAAAAGAAAATTCCTTACAGCTAATCTGAAAAAATAAATGTGTTTTGCAGGAAATGTCATATCTATCTGGATCATTTTCAGAGGCAACATAATTTTTAGAATGTATGAAAGGCAATATTAAAGGCTGTGGAGGCACAGGAGGTGATTCGATGCAAACCAAGACTACAGCCATCACAACAGTTACCAGGACTCCCAACCAGTCCTCTGTGGTTTGGTTAAGGCAACAAAAGCACTTTGGTTAAGGTCACGGAAAGATCATGGTTTAAAAGAACCTGTATTTAAATTCACTTTGAGCATGTGTCTGTATTATATCAGACATTTATCATTTACATTTTCACAAAAGGGTCATTTTAGTGTTGTCCTATTTTCTAATGTTTGTGGAGGACCAGTGAAGAGAGGGATGTATTCATTTTGGTCTTGAGTTCAAATATCCCCAGAATCACTTACCCCACCTTTAACCACTTATATGCTTAGAAACATATATCTGGTCAATTATATAACCTGTAACCCATCCTCTAATCAACCTGTAAATCCATAATGTGTGTGTGTGTGTGTGTGTGTGTGTTTGTGTGTGTGTGTGTGTGTGTGTGTGTGTGTGTGTGTGTGTGAATTCAGGCTTTATAGCAAACAAACAAAACCTGTTTTACACATTCAGACATTTGCTTCTGTCACATCATTTATTAGAATTAGAATTGTGTTTGTCGGGTGCATTTTGTATTTGTAAAACAAAATGTATTAGTCTGTTAATATTGTTTTGCAAATCGCAATTTGTTTGCAAGTGAATGTTAGGGGATTTGTAAAACCTCTTTGTTTCTGGAATTTTGGCATGAATTTAGCTCCATATCTATATCTGCCTTTATACATACCCAGTGGAGTGGAGCTCCAGCTATCGTCCCACAGCCCTGCTTTGTTTGGTTCCTGGAGATTAGATGTGTGTTGTTTTAGAACTGGCTGGTTAAGTAGCTCTTCCCTCATCTGCTGCATCTAGTGTACGTTGTGTTTGTGTGTGCGTGTGTGTGTATGTGTGTGTGTGTGTGTGTGTGTGTGTGTGTGTGTGTGTTTACACCTGTTTCCAGTGTCCAGTCCTCCAAAAAAATACAAACCATTACTAAACAACAGCACTTCAGCCAGTAATTCAGCCATGCTCAGACTTGGTTATGTTTATGTATTATTATGTATGTCCATCGAGGTTGAAATGTCCTGTCTCCACCTCCACGTGTCCATTGCTGCATGTCATTTGGAGAATCTGTGTAGCGAATGAAGGAAGGTGAACTTTGACCTCAAGCCTGCAATCACAATCTAAATCTGGCTAGTCTAGCACCTGGTAGCAGCTCTTCATAGTACGGATTTAAAACAATAATATCTAAACAAATTTAGACAAAAGAGACTAGTAGGGAGTGCTGCTTTGTCTCTGACCATCAAGGGAATATTCCCAAAATATTTAAGCAAAAAAACTACACTATCACAGAATCTGTTAGAAATGTATGTCATGTTTAATTGCTTATAACATGTTGTCTTGCTAGAACTTGATTGAAACTGCAAAATACTGCTCTTACAAAGAGGAAAACACTGAGTCACACATCCAGTCCTCACAATACAGCCTTTATACCCTGGACACGTCGCCAGCATTTGGGAGCGTATCACAGGGCTGACATATAGAGACAAACAATCATTAACTCTCACATTCACACCTTCAATCAGCATCAATTTAGAGTCTTCAAATCATCTAAACCCAATCTGCATGTCTTTGGACCGTCAGAGGAATCCATTAAACACGATGAACACACAAACTCCACACAGACAGACCCTGTGTTTCCCATTTCACCACCATGCTGCTTACTCAACAAACAGATCACTATGTGTGTGCAAGCAATTCTCCTTGTTTACATTTTTTACATTTACTCACCAATAATTGAGTCTACATTGAGCTGAGTACATGTGGACATTAGTCCACCAAGAGTAACACACTGTCTTAAAAACAGACACAGCAAGTAGTAGTACAACAGGGCACAATGTTGTCTTCAACATATTTTATTTATTCAACAAGAATCAAGGTTAATAAAGGCTCACACAAATTTACTGCACAATTTGAGCTACTTTACAGTATACTTCACAGAAATGAACACAACAAAAAAACACAACACGTTATTATGCAGCTTTGTTGTCAGCAATAGACGATCAATATACATATTTGGGAATGGGATATCTTCTGTGTTTCAGACAGCCAACATTCTTCAGTCATTGTGTCCTACACTGCACAGTATGACTGGCAGGTCTCTTTCAGATCTCAAAGTAGGAACCTGTGTGCCAAGTGTTGGAATAAACCTGAAACATGCAGCTAGACAATCCGTTCACTTCAGTTTTATCTTATAATGATCAGTTTCAAAGTCATTGAAAATAAATTCTAACCAACATATGCCTCCTTTCTCCGCTGCTATGATTCTCCGTGAATGAACATGAAGCTTGAGAGATTTTTTTCAAAGTTCGGCTACTGAGATGGGGCCTTCACTGTCACGTTTAAAAGATGTGATTCTCTCTGATGAAAGTAAACAGGATATAGGTATTTATTCTCCCAGATCAAGAGAGAGCAGTGCCTCTTTTACATTAAAATGAACAGGTAGTCGAAGAGACATCCGGAGTTTGTCATGTTCGACATCACAAGTACACCGACAACCAAGGGTCTCACTCATCTTACCAAATTAAATCAATTCCCATTTCAGACAGAAAACAGATGTTAGTGGGTGGCACTGGGTTTTTTGACCAGTGTAGAAGTTGCTTTGCTGACAAACTCTTACTGACTTAATGAATGAGAATATCAGAAAAGAATCACACAAGGGATATTTAAACCAAAGCTGAGCAATGTGGAGGTGTATGGACTTTGAGCAGACATCAAAATCCAGGCTTCTGCTGACCAGAACTAAATTCTAAACCAAACACACACACACACACACACACACACACACACACACACACACACACACACACACACACACACACACACACACACACACACACACACACACACACACAGAGAGAGAGAGAGTGTACTGTAGACAGCTCAGCCAGTGCTTCTCTGAGCTGTGGCTTCTGCTGGCTTGGCCTCATGCAAAGCTGCTTAACAGGACTCATCTGGGATCAGTGACCGATGACAACCTGTCCTGGAGGCCAGTGCACCCCCCGAGCTCCAGGTGACAGGTAAACCTGGTCAGAGCCCCGTGGGGACCCTTGGACGCTATTAGTGTAATCACAAGATTTAACAGTCGAGGTGCAAGTGCAAAAGAGTGGCTGTATGAGTTGGGGAATGAAACTCCTTCAAACTGCCTCCAGGGGGCTTTGAGGCTTTTACAAACATTTAATTGTCATTTCACTGACTGAAATAAAACTAATTCAGGAAAAAGTTTAGGGGCATAAACGTCAATGCGTCTGCCATGTTGGACCTGGCCTGTAAACACGTACATGTAATTGGGGGAGCTGGGATTTGTCTGGATAAAAATATACACATTTAACATCTATATTTATCAATTGATTTCAATGGGGTCTTTGTCCCAAAAAAATTATATTTGTATTACACACTCCAGACAAACTGCAGCTCCCCTGTTTACAGGCCTGACACACACACACACACATACACAAACACACACACTTTCTGAGATGCATGAGACGGACAAATATACAGTCAGGTCAATGTAATCATGAAACTCTAGAGTTTGGTTTTGATCAGAAGTTTTCCCAGTGATTGTTGTCCCTACATTGATTAAAGCCTCTTGTGTGTAGTCCACAGCAAGGAATGTAAGGAGTATTGGAAACTCAAGCAGAATACGGAAGCAGAAATATTTTAAAGATAAAAGTAAAAAGGGAAGTCAGTTTAAATGTACTCAGTACATTACCACATTACATTTTTAAAGGGAGAAATGGGTGATGAAGACAGAAATGTTATAGGGTATTAATAATGTCATAAAATTGACCTATTCATTTAAAGAGGGAGCTACAAAAAGTAAATTAAAACATCAGGGTATGCTCCACAGAAACATCTTCACACCATAACAGACTTTTCTCTGTGAACAGGCACTCTGCAGACATTGAATACAAGTGATTATCAGTTACAAATACACAACAGACTGCCTTTTTACAGCCTCAATGGAATTTATCATACATTTTATGTAGAGATACAAGGCTACATAAATAAAAGTCTATCACTTATAGAATTAACAGAAGAATAAAGCATAAGTTAGTCAGACAATGTGGACATACTGACAATATAAACATTGCACAAAGCACTCAAAGCTGTCCACTTGTGATCGGATCAAAATATGTTAATACCAGGTGTATACGGACACACACACACACACACACACACACATTAAATAAAGAGCTACAAGTGGGCAACACAGACGGCTACAATAGTTGCTGATGTTCTTCTCTGGACAGTGAGTGACTACAGTGAGTGTGTTGTTGTACTCGGCTCTCCTCCGGGAGTCCTCCACTGTCTGCTCTTGGTCCAACATCTTTGGTCGCTCATTCTCAAAGCAAAACAAAACGGGTCCACCAGGCCTTTCTGTCTGTCTGTCTGTCTGTGTTCATCAACCCTCATAGCTGCAGGGTCCACTGTGAGCGTTTCAGCACCCAGCATTTGGCCTTTTGGTCATGCAACATCATGGGGGGGGGTCGTCTGATTTGGGTCACTTGCTGGGTGGTGTATTAAATCAGTGATTACTAAAGGATACAACCCTTTACATTTTTTTCTTAAATGCTAATTTAAAATGAAAATGTCAGTGATTTCCTTCATTTTTGTTTTAAGTATATCCCCCCAAAAAAATCTGGACAGTATTATCTCTGTTGATAACTAGATTTAGTTTTTTCTCATGTGCCATACCACTCTAAGGTGCTTGTTTGTAATGAAAAGCTCCACCCTCTGTTTTCAGACCCTGGAGATAAGTTCCTTTTTGGCCATTGCGAAAAATCTTTTTATTTGCTTTGCCTCCTCAACTTGTACCAAGTTATCATTAGAATATGAAGGTCCTCAGCTGGCTGCAGGAATGTTCGGATCACGTGAGTATCCATTGCAGCATCTACAATCTACCTCTAAACACCCCAAAACTTAAACCATGCAAAACAAATCGACACTGTAGCTTTAACGGAATAAGTGTAATTCGTAACTTCCTCCCCTGCAGCGAACTCATTCAGTGGCAACATTGTATTAAAAGCTAATGGAAACTCTCTAATGTAATGTAATGTAATTACCCCTACACAGGTCTGTTAATGAAACTCTGTCAGAGCATTCTGGTGCTGCGTGTGCTTAGAGAGGTGATGTAGCACTTTAATTCAGACAATGTCAGTATGTGAAAGTGTGTAGATTTAGTGTATTCGGCTAATTGCCGTTACGTATATTTATAGAGATTCTGATACGAGATCAGTTTTCACACATGAACCAGCAATGACAAACCCCACTGGGTAAACAGACAAAGAAAAGAGCGGGTTCCACAGAAGCTCCTGAACAGCAAACCAAGGGGAAAATAAGCCACAGTAATGGCTGTGACAGACAATTTTTAGGTTGTGAAATGTAAAAATGGATCAGACTTATATATGCATTAGCAATGGAGGCAAAACCTAAAACAACAAAACAGGAGATGTGTCACTGCCACACACATATAGGTTGTCCCTAAAAGCTGCCATGACTATGATGGCAGTATATAGCGAGGACAGCCTCTTGTCACTGTGCTGCCTCACCCAGCACTGTGTGCCACGTTGCATTTCACACTCTTTGGGGTCGCCAGTTAAGTCATCAGCAGCTAACGGATGGAATTAACTCCATTGCTGTCATCCTTGGCCTCTTGTCAATGGCTCTTAACGCATTTGTTCTTATTTTGCTGTTGTTTTAGGTCCAAAACTGTATGTGTGGCAATGCCGGGGTGGTGCTGGATGGGTATGCGGGGAGGGCAATAATTAGTGTTGGTATTGAAAAGTAATAACAGTATGGATTAATGTGGGAGAAGTGGAGTGGAGCGCATCATCGAGTGAGACAAATCCAATGCTGGGAATTGGCAGACAAAGCGAGAGGCAGTCAATAGGGATTATGTGGGAGCTAAGCCGACCCACTTTGGCTGGGGGAAGGGAGAGGAGGTGGTGGTGGTGGGGTGCCTTGATAGTGGTGGTGGCAGCTTTTGGACTGGCATCGATACACGCTCATGCAGGTCGGCTTGCCGCCGCCGCCGCCTCAGCAGACGTTGCACATGCTCTCTGGTAAACAGTGTGGGGAAGAAGGGTGGAGATGGCGCAGAGGGGTGGTCGGAAGGAGGAGGGAGGGTGGGCATCTTGCTGCGTCTATTTGGCTTTACTAACTCCTCCCACCCGGGCCCCTTCTCCCCTTCCATGAGTCCGTGAGGCCCCAGATCCCTTTGCCCCCTGGGGGAGGTGGTGCATTGGCGATGCCAGAGCCGGGGTCCGTGCCAGCTGGGCAAACACCCAAGTTGTTGACAGAATAAACACCTTGCAAATAGAAGTGGAGATGACACCGCTTTTGAAATGGCGAGCAGCACGATTGCCGCCACATCACTCACTCCATCACAACATGAGAGGAAGGTTCCATATACCAAGTATCTGTTCTGACTGTATGAAGTGAAACTATGCTGTTAATATGTGAACTATGACTTCACATGTTTAGCTAGTTTTAATCTGGTTTCCATTATTTATCCCTCTGGTACTATCCATTATTTTATTAATTTGCTAACATATAGTATTTCATCAACCAATGTGCAGATATATGCAAATGGAAAATAAACCAAGCTTTCATTCTAACATGTTCAGGATAAGTAGGGTGGTCCGGGTATACAAACCTGATGACAAAAGTGAGAGTTAGGAAATTTAATATTGAAATCATGTCAATACTCCACATATTATATGATATTCTGTGAATATTTGAGAGACCTCATAAAGGTTCAGGGTGTAAGATTTAGGTGACAGTGATCTTTTGGCAGAAATTGAATGATTGATGTAGTTCAAATGCAAGTTCACCACTAGATGTCACTAAATCTTGTCACACTGAACCTTTAAGGCAAGTCCATTTCTCTCCAATGTGTCACATTTTTAACAGAGCAAGTGTTTTTATTGTCTGATATTTAGAGTGGAATTTTTTTGTCATAAAATAGACAAACACACTATAAGTAAAGTTAAAGATACAACTTTTCAAAATCTCTTTGAATATTGGGATAAAAGTTGATGTCGACTGTAGTAAGAGTCTGATATTGTGAAGGTCCTTAACAAACATTGAGATGTCAATTCATGGTTTATCAGATCTAACCTGTTGGTTTCCCAAATAAGAAGTGACTCAGATATAAAAATGAATGTAATTTAGTTCGAAAACGATGTATGGTGCTACATAGCCTTTTGAAATTTGGAAAGTGGGGTGAATGGAAAACTTTCACTGGAATTTGTAAATGTGTCCGTGCATGGCAGGGGGTCAGCATTTCCTCTCAGCTTTGGAGTTTATCAGTTTTTGAATTCAAAACATTTACAAGCACATGAGCTACTGCGACACCACAAGGGTGCTTGGGCGAGCAGCATCCGCTCCTTCCCATCCTGAACAAACTGCTCACTGTCTGTTCACATCTCTGTCTTCCTGTAAGTCATTTGTAAACATGTGTTTAGGCTCACATCTAAACAAATAATCCAATAAGATAGGAGCAGCCTCATTCTGTCACTTTCTCTCAGCAAAGAGGGGCGACACGGAGCGGACCAGGAGACGGCTGGCTGGGAGATTTATACATTTTTCATTTATTTATTCATTCATTCATTCATTCGCTGCCCATTTTCTCTGCATATAAGTCTTTAATTTTTATGTTAATGGCCACATGGGGTGGTGGCCGGGTTTTGATTACATATCTCCAGTGGAGATCCTTGGACGGCTTAGCCCGCCCAGCCAAAAATAGCTGTGAAATCCGACGAAATAATGGAAGGGTGGTGGAAGCGGTGGAGGGGGGCAGGAGGGGGTGGATTTGCAGCAGCTGAGGCTTTGCATTCGAATGGCATGGTCTGTCTGGAGTGAAGGGACCCCCCACCCCACTCCTCCACCACCACCACAACACCCAAGAGAGAGAGGGAGAGAGGAGGTGTTATCGGGTCCTTGCAGCCAGTGCCCCGACTTGTTCCTGAATACCAAATGTGGCAGAGGACCAGAAAAGTGAGTTGTCTTTGTTTTGTCAAGTGTGCCATGACAAAATGCCGGGGAGCCCCCTCCTCGTGACCCCTCCCTCTCCCCGGCCCGCACCCCCGTGCACCCACACACACATACATGCAGGTAAGCTTGCTTGGCAAGGGGACCTGCTTGTTTGACCTGCTAATTATCTTTGCTTAAATAAAAAGACACACACACACACACACTTAGAGGATGGGGAATTCAGGTGTCTTTACAGGACCTGAGGCATAGGAATAGCAGTACCTGTGATCATCATGCACACATGCTTCCATACAAAAAATAATACACACATGAGAAATGCACAAATACAATTTTAAGAAATCTGTTAAAGCGTGTACACACACATACAAACACAAAGACAAAGCAGAAAGACAAGGCACAGACTCTTGGGAACTGTGTTTGAATATATACACACACTTACTCATACACACACACACACACACACACACACAGACAGCAGACAGAGAGAGAGAGAGAGACAGAGAGAAAGCAAACCTCTATCTTCACTCCAACAAGTCCTGCTAAATATTCATGAAGCTTGACAACAACAGTGTCCTCCCTCTCCCCGTCTGCCTCGCCTGTCCCTGGTGGTCTTTGTCTTAGTCTCTTGTCCATGTGGTGATTTTACATCTGTGGCTGTGTGTATGTGTGTGTGTGTGAGAGAGAGAGAGAGAGAGAGAGAGAGAGAGAGAGAGAGTTGTGTCACTTCAGACATCTCTGAAGGGTTTATTATTATTAAGCAACTGGTTGCCGTCTACTTCTGATAGTCGACGATGACATGAGCATTCACAGCCGTACATCACACACAGTATCTCACAAACACACACAAAATGTGCACACACGTGGAGGCTGCAATGCTTGTATCTGTGCACGTCCCGCACGTGTCCGAATTGACCACTCACACCGAGTAAATTCCCAGATGCATACGCCCAGTGTGGGAGCTAAAGCACGGTTCAGCCGTCATGTCGCAGGAACAGAGCTAGTTCATTGGACATGCCATGTTCATCACTGTTCTGAATGGCAGGCATAGTGTTGTGCTTGTGAGAGAAGCTAAATAGAAATTTAAATGAAATATTTAATTGGACAACCAAAACCACTAAAAAGTGTATGCTGTAGAATGTAACTGAAACTTCACCTTGGACGAATGACAGAATGGTTGTTCAAATCTGTCAATGTGAAGAATGGACACTAAAGAGATTGTGCAGTAGGCCTGCTGAAGACCTTTAGTGCAAACTGGGCTGCACCAATGCACCACATTGCCACTCTAATCTTTTGTTTCTCTCCGTAGTATCAACACAAGGTTCAAATTGGGCTAGCGGTGTACACTTTCAATCTCTCCTTGAAGGTATTCATCCTTTTGCCTCAGTGGACCCTCAGACCAATCACTGCATTCCACTTTTTGACTGTCAGATGACGTGAGACAGTCCAGCAAGAAGTTTGTCCGACATCCCTGGATCACACTTTCAGGAAGTGCTATACACTCCACCATCTGCGTAAATCTTTCACATAACAAAAACATAGTCAAAAGTAACCAAGGGCATCATCCATGGCTTCTTCAACTGTTTATGTTTCTGAAAAAAATGTTCAGGACAGGGTATGAGTGAGTGTTGTAAACTGCCACATCTGATGTCCTTGAATTGTACCTTGCAGCTGCAAAAATAAGCTGCAGTAGTCCACAGTTGTCAGAAGTGGATAATCCACAAACCTGAAGGTGGACTGCTTTCTCCTTTTTGGGAATAAAATAGTTCATGTGAAAACTACTTTTCTACAGAAGGAAGGACATTGTTTCTGGACAAAAATACGATTGTGTGTTAATCAATTGTCAAAGCTAATGGGCTAAGCATTAAGGGGTAAACTTAGTTTTAGGTTTTAAATGCCCAGATTCTGCATTTTGTATTAACAGACTAATGGCAGATATTATGTATTGCCTAAAAATAATACAAATGGTAAAAGAAAAAAAGGTCAAATGATGCTGATAGCAACATAGCACGAGCACTAAACTTGTGGCTTAGACGTGAGAGCAGATTGTCCACTAGTTGGGGGTTCAATTCCCCAGCTCCTCAAGTCCACATGTCGAATTGTCCTTTGGCAAAATACCGATCCCTGAATTGTGTGCGTGTGTTAAGGAAGAGCTGTATGTATAGCATCGTGTTAGTGATTTGTATTAAAGTGCTTTGATTGGGCAATAATAGAAAAGTGCTATATAAATGCAGACCAGTCAAACGCTGCTGATATCCATCAAACCAGTACATTGGTCTGACTCCAAGACACACACTCACAGGGTAAACAGGCGGCCCCTATTGTCTGTATGTGCTTGTGGGCATGGTGGCCGAGGTGTGAATGTGTGTCAGATGGTTTGGTGGGCAGCCTGGCAGCCCACAATGTGGCGGTGCCCACACCTACAGGGAGACACACACACAAACACACGCACTCACACACACACACACACACACACACACACACACACACACACTTGTTTGACCTGCATAACAACGTTGCATGAATAAACACACATACTCATTGTCGCAGGTCACTTTTGGGCACATTGCATAGACATAAATACATAAATGTAATAAATAAAACTTACTATAACCATAACCACAACTAACTAAGCCTACTTAAACCTAAGTTTAACCTCAACTCATTTAGAAACACACAGACACTTACATGCACACTGCTTTGGTCTGTCATCCAAATTTGAGTCTTTACTATATAATTAATCCATATTGTCAGTGGAAGTGAACTGATATCAAATGCACAAATAACATTTGTGATTGCTTCGATATCACTTCATAGTTTAAACGGTTAATAGTTCAGTCTCTGGGCATTGACATATGTTGTAGTATGGAAACTGCTAAAACTGGAGCCTGACAACAACTAATTCTAGACAATTTAGAAGTAATCATTTATCTATTCATCTCTTTTTTTGTATCCCGGTCAACCTGACCCAGCAGGCATTGGGTTTTCATGCAAACGCCGCAGAGAAAGTATGCACCAACTGGCCAGTGGAGACCCACAACCCACAAATTGTGAGGTAAACTAAAGGCTTGGTGTGGGTCAGCTCATCTACAGGACTCATTTATATGAGGCTACATATTGTAAAAGATAGTGACCTTTTAATCTCCAAGACAATGCAGTAGCTATCATTTCGGGAATTTTGTTTAAATTGGGGGGAATGTGAACCTAACCCTTTCATGGTTACAGTAATAGTGTATCTGGCCTGTAGACCAAGAAGATGCAAATGCATACCCATAGTATATATAACTATCTTTTAACCATCTGCTACTAGGAAAAACAAAGCTCAAGACATTTTTTAATACTTTAATGTAATGGCCAATTTATGAGATGATTCATGCTACCAGTAATAACAGAGTTAATTTGTTGTTATTTCACTGAAAATGAAGATTGATATTCTACCTGATATTAGCCATCTATGTTAGAGACAGTGTGTGTCAATATATGTTTGTCTTCAACCAATCAAATCACTTATATTCTAATGGATGGCACTGGCTCCAGATCATGACAATGTATGCTCCTTGTTTGTATGTTGCTCCGCTCTCAATCTTTCATCCCTCTCCTGCCCTCATCATCACGGCCCCCTCTCTCTGTCTTACTCTCACTCTCCCACTCCCCTCTTTTTTCCGTGCCCCCCCCCCTCCTCCCCCTCCTCCCCCTCTGTCTCTCTGTTCCCTCTCGCAGCAGTAAGCCCTCTAATCTCTCCTGTTCAATTGCCTGGCAGACACATGCCCTCTGTCTGCAGAGCCAGCGGGGATGCTTCCTGTGCAGGTGCACCACAGAGCATGCACAATAGGTACAGTGAGTGCGACACCTTTGGTACGGCAAGCAGGGCAAGGTGAGGTAGTTTGGTTAAGTATGCTCTGTGCCCTGATATGGTGAGTAAAGCAAACATGGCATGTATGGTGGGAAATGCAGCGATGTGGGACATTGCACTCAGCGATGAAGGTGATTGGGAGGGATTTGCACCGGGCAGGGTGCACATGGGAAACCAGGGTGGGTGCGGCCGGCGTGGTGGGCACAGTGCGACCGGCAGATGGTTGACACAGTGAGAACGGTACATGGCAGACACTTTGAGTACAGTGAGCGTGGCAGGAATGGTAGCCGTGGTAGTCACAGTGTGACCCCCTGCAGGGTGGCAGGGACCAGGGGCCAAGGTTGCCAGTCATGCCTGGACCTGCGCCCAAACTGCCTGACGTCCAACATGACGTGTCCTCTCTTGCTGAGTCATTAGTCATTTCTGATAGTTGGTCGCTTTTCCCCCCTTGTTGCTGGCATCTCTTAATCAATGTTAATTGGCTTGGAATTAGCATATGTTAATTAATGATATTTACTTCAAATTAAAGGTATGAGTGGTCCCACAGGGTTTCCTGTTCATCTAATTAGAACCAATTAGCTGCAATTAACACGTGTAAATGAGACGGTACTGAGTCCAAAACAAACAGTGTGTACATGCAGGCTGCTGCCCAGCTTCCCTTGTGTTGCTGAACACGCACTGGGCTGGTGTTTTCTTTCGTATTTGTGTCTGTCTGTGTGAATATATGTATATAAATATGTAGTCAGATTACATTCATAGCAGTTAGGTGTGATTTTACAAACCAGATGAAACATAAAGCCATTCTAGCTCAGACAAATAACCATTTAGGACCTCCATGCTCCCAGTTTCCCTGCTCACATCGGCAGCGCGTCTCCTATTTTTAGAGAGTGCTGCCAAACTAATTTGCTTTACAGACCTTTCTATCAAGTGAAGAAAATCCCGGAGGTGTATTAATTGAAATTCAGTCGACGGCACATCTTGTTTTGGTCTAAGAAACCACCAGCCGTGCTGAGTGTGGAGAGTAATCTCGCACAGGGAAAATTGCCAGGAAATGAGAAGATGTAAACAAGGGAGAAGGTAGAAAATAAACAGAAGTCATTCGAGCATCTATGGCATCTCACCATACTCTATTAAAAGTATGCCGCCTGTTTTAGTTTTAACTTGTTCAGTATACTAACTAGGTCTTAGTTCACTCTTGCCCCGGTGTCTGTTGAGTCACACAGTAAGCCGAGATGGAAGAGAGGACATGTCCCTGTTTGTAGATACTAAGTGTAATGTGGGTTGGGCTTCACAGTCTGGGGCTTTGTTTGCAGCTGTGTGTTGTGAGTCTGTGTCCCCATCAGCCAATGGTAGAGGAGTTGGTTTCTGCAAATCCATTTTAAAATCAAATTGTCCTCATGCAACGATGTGAACCCAAAGAGGAAGCTGTAAAACTATCGTATGTATTACTAGTATTTATCGTCCAAGTTTACGGGGTCTCTTTGTAACATATTGTGTTTACACATTATCTTTGACAAGAAGGTAAGACAATGTGGTGTTGTGTTGGTTTGCTTATTTTTTTTGTGAGCAGGATAAAATAAAATGTACTCAACCGATTTGCCCCAGACATGGTGGAGTGATAGGGGAAGTGTCGGGGAAGGACCCATTGCAATTGTGGGCAGATCCAAATAAAGATTTTTTTTCAGCGGGACTTTTTTAAAAGTCACATTTTAATGTGTGTAACTCAATTGTGCAGGGTCATTTGTATTGTATCTCAATGTTGTTATTTCCCCTCTCTATGCTCTTGTATCGGGATTACAGGTCTGTCCGGATGAGTGAAATCCACAAAGAACTGCTAAACAGCATTCTCTGCATCTGTGCTCGGCTCCTAAACAGACCTAAAGCACTGGCTGGAGTGTTTTGGCAGACGTAACACTCGTCTTTTCATTCCACCTGGGTATTATAAGTTCTTCCCATGCACGTCCCTTTTGCAAATCCCCAGACTTCAATTATCCATCCAGCATTGGCAAGGTATCAACGAAGAACCCGGTAGTGACATCTGCAACTTTCCACACTGCTCTTTAATGATGAATAGATGCAGATTATATTTCTTTTTGTGTCGTTTCATCACCCTCACCTAAACCCCAGCCGCCACCACCCGCCGAGGTAAAAGAAGGTGTCTTGTTGAAATCCGTCTCAGCTCAGAGCGGTGTCTAATCTTGAGTTAGTGGTTGTGTGGATGCAGCATTGACAGGTCTCTCTCTCTCTCTTCCTCTCTGTATGTAGCATTTGGAAGACTCCCCTATTAGTCTCCAGGTTTAGCGGCAGGAAGCTTCAAGATGCTTCTGCGTACTTACCAATATAACAATCAGGGGGATGGAGGCTGTGGGGGTAACATTGCAGGAGGTTTTCGCTGCTGAAAATACAGCATCCGCCTCCTTTGTTGGGCGATAAGGGAAAGGTGGAGGGTGGGGGGGGGATGGAGGGATACATGCACACAAGGAGCGATCTTGGGAGCTGAACAAATCTGAGAGCGGCATTATGGGTTGGTAAACATGAATGCCATAAGAGGCTGCAGGATTTGCCAGTTTCCTATTTTCTTTTCTTTTTTTTCCCCCCCTCTCTTTCTTTCGGAGGGCTGGAGTGCAAGACACAATGATGAGATTGGAGGTGGTGTGAGTGGAGAGGTGGAATGAGACAGACAAAATGAAAGGCAGGAAGAGAAGAAAAAAAAGGGGATGGCAGACATGAGAGTGAGGGGGGGGGCGGAGGGGCAAAGGGATAGGACAGTGACTGGAAAAAGTAGAAGGGCGAAAGAAAAGGCATGACAGAGGAGGACATGGAGAGAGAGCCCAGTGACAGCCAGGCGCATCATAAAGGCGGAATTTGGTGTAGCTTTAATTCACTTTCACTCACCTCCACACCCGCATGGTGTCACTCCACTGTGGATCTGTGTGGCCTGTGGTTGTAGCTGGTTGTCACAAATCTGAATTCACATTATAAGCAATAGGTGCTTGAACTGAACCTGTGTTGCTTACCGGACAACTTTAGTGCTTTTTCCCTCTTTTACATTAAACAGTAATTTTCCCGAAGCTTTGTTGCTCCCAGTGGGCTATTAGTTCCCATTAATTTCGCTACTAATAGAAATGAATAAAAAAGACACTTAACAGCAGCCCATCACATTTAACATTGTCTATCGTTCAATTTCTGTATGTTTTTGTGAAGTTGTAATGTGTTGGCAAATATGAATGGAGAAAACTGTCCCTGTTGGTACATCCATGTTTGCTAGGTGTGTCTCTGAGTGCCATTTTTCGGAAAGACCGCCCCCTTCTTTCCAGTGGTCAAAAAACCCACTAACATCTGGCTCCCCAAGTCAATGCCTCATCAGTAAACACAGGTTTTTATCAGCTGTGGCTGAGATTTGCTGTGCCAGAAAGATGACACCCGATGAACTTGTACATTTCTTTTTCCAGGTGTTGGTCAAATAATCATGAACGTTTGTGTGTCTGCTATTTTCAACAACATGGGAAAAATGTTAAACAGTGATTTTGAACATGACTCACCTGTGGAAAAAAAAACTAAAGGCAAACTCCTCCACTGACAAAGGGAATGAAGTCAATGTACTTATTTAGTGGCTTTACTCGCATTGAAAATTATTCATCAAACACTGAATATTCGTCTGGTGAGAAATTCCCCATCGTACAGCAGAGGAGCTGGCATCATATGCTCAGAGTTATAAGTCCAGATGCAGTGTGGGCTGTTGTTACGGGTGAGAGTGAAGTCTTAACAGACAAGAACTAAGCACATCAATATGAAAAAAGTGGTGCTTGTGGTTTGTATTTACCTATATAATCCATTTCATGTAAAAGTTTACTTTTTTCCATCAAATATCAAACTGATGTTTAAAAAGCATACTGAGTTGGTTTGAGGATAGAAGTGCATCTGTGCAGCGTGCACACACAGGTGTTTAATCCGCCTTGCTCGTGTCTGTTGTGATTTGTTCTGGTCTCCGTCATGACTTGAATCTCCTTTGAAGCTGCTCTTAAAATTGACTTGATGTTCTTCTCCACAGATCTACATCCACAACAACTGAGTGAGTTTAAAGCATCTGTTGGGACTTGTGGGAAAGAAGTACATAACAGCTGCATCCCTGCCAGTATTCAGTGTTTTGGCTTGAGGGAAAGGAGAACTCTCACCCTGCCGCCGGCTGCTTGGTGGAGATAAAAGATTCCAAGTTTTTTCACCTGCGTTTGTCTCTGCCACTCTCTATCTGGGAATTACACCAGGGAGCTGGTCGATAACGCCACTACAATCAGGCTCGCCACAGTGAGTAGCGTGTTCTCCTTTCAGAGCTGTCACAGAGGAAAGACAATGCAGCACACCTGTAGGCTCCACTGAGAGCTTCCTCTGTTTTATTGTCGGCTCAGCGTGCTGGGACTGAGGTGTGAGCTGCTGCTAGCCCCTCTGGATGCTCTCTTACATCGCACAGAGAAGACTCTAGTCAGTCTTTCTGTAAGACATGCACTGCTTGTGTTGGATGCAGTCATGAAATGGAAATCCCACTGCTGTAGTCAGGATTGTTTCCATATACAAATATAATAGCGTAACCAGGAAAGGTTATTCTTCACCTTGTAAAGTGTAACTCAAGCTACACATACCAACTTTTGCTGTTCCTTTCTACTAAATGTCAATGTTTTCTAATAGATTGCAGCTTACGTCTACCTTCACACAAACACAATTCAGTTTTATATCACAACACATCTGTCCAGCATCAAGACTAAATGTGAGTTTTTGATTCTTGGAGACTTTTGACAACACAAGTGGCTTCACTAATGCTTGAAAACCGGGGCTTTGGAAACTGATAAATGAGGCAGACTCCCACATTTTCTTCATCAGTCAGAACCCAACTACCAGCGGTGAATGCAAAGCATTGCTAAAACTTGTCAGTGTCACTTCAATCTCATCAGTCAAGAAATCCATGCTCTTAGTTTTCACCATTCCTTTTCCTCAAATCGTATTATTTTCTGAATCTAAGCAGCAAACTACAGAGAAGACAGCCTGCGTCCTGCTTACACAATGGACATGCCATATTCACGTGCATGTTCAAGTAATATGTGTTGCACAGTGTGAACACTAATCTTGATGGAGATCGTTCTCATTAGCCTTAGTGTGGATGTAGCTCAAATATTTGCATTTGAACGCTCATCATGTTGCAAGCTGTGTTTTACCTAACTGCCCCAGAGGGCGCAGGTAAGTGCCAATTCAAACTAATCACTAAGCAATACAGTCGTGTATCACTCATCATGACCTGCTGGCTTGTTTTTCCTTTTTCGGATTCAGTGGTTTTCATGTTGAGTTGCTGTTGTTGAGGGCAGATTAAAAAAAAACACATGCAGCTGTGTTGATAGCTAACAGATACAACGTCCTCTGAGTTTCCCATTTAGGACAACAACAGAAAGGAAATGTGTCATCTATTTCTATATGTGGTATCGGTTGTGCATGGCTACATTTTAGTTTTTCGAGTTTTTAACACAAACATAAACTAAGGCTTTAGCTCATTTGGGGTGTTTCTTACTTTATTAAATAAGAGATATGAATGCAGGACAAATAAGCCCCTTTAAGATATAACCTCCGGGGGAAAATCCGGAGAATTGGCTTGGGAGTTGATCGCAGTTTGCCTTTCGCACATGTACAGCACAGTAGGAGCTCCTCTTCACAGACACGTTCACAACAATCCTCAACATTATCCAGTCAAGAGGTGGAGCAGCCCGGTGCAGCAGACACAGGCAGGAAGTGACGTGTCAACTCCGCTGTGAAGATCACGTGACCATGTTTACAGCACCTCCCCCGGCGCCGCTTTTTCCCCGCTTTTTTCATTTTTGCCTCTGAACAGGGCTTCTGCTATGGTGATGTCATTGGAGTGACAGAATGAGTGTTGACAAACAGTGATCAATAGACAGTGATCAAGAGTGATCAATAAACCAATATTATATATTATAACAGAGTATTGATTTGACGCTAGCCCTCAGTGACGGTTTGTCGAAACATTGCAAAATAAAATAATCCTAGTGATGTTTTTATTAGTGTTTGTTCGTCTAAATTGTACAAATTGCTGTTTTCTTAACCCTAGAGTGGGGCTTTTATATTTAAATACTTTATACTTACATAAGGAGCAGGTCCTCTCTACGGAGGCCACCATGTTTGTTACAGGAGTCAAGACTGGACAAACGTTGTAGTTTTTATGAAAACTGGAGGCTACCACACGTTCTCTTTCGTGTTTGGAAGGTGAGGGTAGGGTGAGGGGTATTCAGCTGCAACATGAAATGTCATCAATAGATATCACAAAACTCTACACACTGAGCCTTTAATTATAACAAGGCAACTGCTATCCACAGTGTGACTAGTGGCTTTAGTCGTTAGTCGACTTGAACCCACGCTGCTTAACACAGGACAATACAGGGCTGCAGGTTTGGACTCAGTCTGTATCATGGGATTGACCTAAATCCAAACCTGGATTTAGGTCAATCCTTGAGGTTAGAATCATCTATTTGAGAGAATTTGTCTTCACTTGTTCTTCCATGTTCTGTGGGAGTGCAGTGTGAAAGGTTTGTGTTCCTGAGGTGTTCACGTGCTATCGAGAGGCTCAGATCTATGAGAGTTGAATGATGCTGTACTTACAAACTATGCTGCGCTGATGAGGCAGAGAAACTCACACACGTACATGGTGGTATATTTGTTGTTTTTAATTCAGTATGATAATAGAAGATAGTCCAACTGTTACTGTAATGCATCAAGATCCCAACAATCACTGGTCAGGTCCATGCTCTGGCAGGATGACTCCTGGTGGGAAAGAGAGAGAGGAGTGTTTGCCTTATTATCTCATTATAAGCCCCCAACTGCTCTGATGGCGAACCTGCCTCCTTAAAATGATGTCTAAACATAACTAAATTGTTTTCCCAATTATGTGGTTGTAGCAAAGCAAATCACGGGCAACATAATACTCAGGGGAACTGCTTAACTGTTTTTTCTTTTATGAATGAATGAAGTGAGGCATTTAAGAACTGCAGGTTGCCAATGTATGCTCTGGGGTTACACACCATCATCATCATGCTGGGCAGCGTTCAGGTCAGTTCTACAACACATCAATTTAGTAATACACGGCCCCAGAGTTTCTAAGCCTAAATATTTTGGAAATGTCTGAAAACTCTGGACCGTTGTGGACAATTATGGACACCTACGATCTCTTCCTGATTGGGTCTTATCCATCACAATGTGATTGGTCATCACAAGATCAGCCTCGATCGGCAGTTTTGAATGCAACAATGATGCATTATGGACCTTTTCTTTGCTAACAAGTGTAAATTCTTCATTTGATAATACGATGGCATGTGCTGATTACGTGAATGATGCTTGGCATGTTTGTTTGGACGAACATTATTTATTAAGCTAAAACGCTTGGCGGATGGAGATAATTTAGTTTTTTATATGGACGTAGCATTAAAGCTCATTAAGGCTCATCACCTGCTTCAACCTGACTGGTGGACAATACTCAATTGCTTAGAAAACCATATGCACCTGTATCCTCTACATGTTTTGGGGAAATAGTTGTTTTATTCTTGATTTCACCTGAAGACATCTTAGCTGGTCGTAAAGTATGGGCACATGCTATTCTTGTGACACATAAGCTGGTTTCAATACGTATTTATTATTCTCAACTGTACTTTGTGATTGCTCCAAGGGATTAATAAAGTTGTGTTGCGTGCCGTTGTATCGTCTGTATGAATGATGGAGCGTCTTCCTTGATCATAATTCTGTCTCTCTGAATTTCTACTTCTCCCTAAAGAGCCGCTGAGCCTAAAACAAACTTTATTATCCTCAGCAGACATGCAGAGTACATATATTTCCCCCGCGAAGCAGAACACGGTCAGCGTAAAACAGGACGAGGTATTTTATTGATGTGTGCTGCGAAATCATTAACCATTAAAACATGCTATTTTCCAGCAGTGAGAGCAAAGCTACATATCTGCAGCCACAAGATATCTCTGCTTCTAAACTAAAATTCAGCTTAGATTAGTTCACAATCATTTTTCTCTGCAGACACATTTTGTTTTCTCTTCCTGTGCTGCCTTCAAAACCTTCCTTTAAACCCCCTGCACCTTTTTCATATTGAAGTTCTACTGGATTCCATCTTACTTTGCATCACTATTCTCATCCCAAAAACCTTGCAACTTGTGAACTTGAGGAGCACTAAATCCCCCATCCCTACCCCACCCCCGCCATCCTGCACAAGGGACACACACACACATACACACGTGCTTGCACTCATGCACAATGAGTGGCAGGTATCTTATGCATTCACGGGCTGATGATTCCGATAATCCGAGTGAAAATACAATTCCTGGATCACTGGATTTAAATGACATTATATAGAAATTAGATTTCACATCTAGAGCAACTGAACCTCCCCCGATCCATCTCTTTCTAATTATGCTACTTCCCCCTGAATCTGCACCAGACTCTTTCTTCTGCTTCCCTTTTTGTTCATTCTGCTTGAATACAGGCTGGGATATTCTTTAGCGGCACAATGCATCTATTACAATAGAAAGTAACCCAGGAGCTGCTATATATTCCCAGCGATGGCTCCCCGATGAATTGGCGGCGTGTTTGATGCATGGTGGGCCGCCGTGTTACACAGAGCAGAGGGGGGGCCCACACAGTCATCTACCTGTAACTGACACAGTGAATATTTACAACAGGAAGCCCAGTTCAACTGAATTCAGTTCATGCTTGTAAAGAGTTCAAACTGATATGATAAAGATGTAGTACACTCAGGTCAATTTAGATTTTGCTGTTACATTTATAAACATTCTTAGGTTAGGCTGTGCAGTAATCATCTGGGTTTACAGAACCCTGCTGTGTATACATGTCTTCCTAACCGCCTTTTCCCCATATCATTTTGATTATTTTATTATTTTATTTTACTATATGACTATAAAACCTTTACTGCAATAAACCAGTATGCAAAGTGTTCTAACTTCACTCTGCCCCGTAGACTCTGCACACATTGTCCAGTACACAAACATGATTGGAGAACTGTTTGAGGAGGGTTCACTAATGAAAAGGACGAATTCTGTCCCTAACCTAATGTTGTTAAAACCTTAACTTAAGCAAAAGTTTAAAAAGTGATTCTTCATGAACATGACATATGAAAAACTACTATATTATTTATTCATTAAACGTTTAAATGTCAATATCCTTGAACTGATTTCTACAACTTCAGCTAATCAGGGGAGGATATGGAGCTGAGACGTGATTTGATTTGTTAACATGACCAAAATGTACAATGTTGAAGTTGATCTCTTAGTATTTTTGATTTCCCTTCTTTTCTGCCAAGTCCAATGGTTTCCCCTTTTACAGTAATCAAAATAAATCTTTAAAATCAACATGATGGAGCTCTGGGGCACAGAGGAACAAGATGTACTGGGATCTGGATAAACACCCATTAATTGTTAGAGTATTCATTGTTGGTTTGGGAATATTTTGACAGTAAAACTAACAAAAACTACAGAGATGGTTTACTATCCATCTATCAGCCGTTCCAATGGGCTGTGATCTTCGTGTGACCAGGCTGGGCCCAGATAAAAGAACTCCTCCTGATTAGATTAGATCTGCTCCTATGTTTGTCTTCCAGTGTCAGGGATTACATGATTTGCGTGTTCACGGGTGTTAACTCTCCCACCTACGCACCGTTGGGGGGGGTGCATTCCAGCAAACTATGCAAATGAAGCCAGCATCTTTTTTTATGGTGTGCCCCTGTATCTTGTGTAACTCTATACTCCCCACCTGAAACACCTTGGGGTGACTCATATTACTTCCCCTGCTAATGATCTCCATGATTGCAAGTCTACATCGATTGAAGAAATGGCACGTGTGAAATCAGCGGGTTCGAAACAGGCCAACCCTAACCCCAATTTATTTTATATTGTGAGCTTTAGTGGCAATAATGTTCTAAGCTCTCCAAAAGAGACTGGTCTTTTTGAAAAGTTAACAGTAAATCTGAAACTACGTCCACACTAATATGTCTTTGTTTTAAAAACGCACACTTTACAACAATGGACAAGGTACTAATATATTTCCTCCTGACTGAATGTTGCATTCATGAAAAGAAAACCTGCCACAGGTTTCACATTTTGGTCACTGTTAACTTGAATATTGCCTGATAAAAATATATTGAATATGAAGATCCCAACAAATTGACGAGAAATCTGTGTGTTAATGTGTTAAACACCACATTGCATTGCCATTGGGGGGTCAAGGTGGGTGCTGTTCTCTGAAACTATACCGCTGACCATCAGTTCGCCAAGTCAGCTAATTTACAGTCCACCCTCCTCCACCCTGTGACGCCCGACCTCAAGCAACCAGTGACCCCCCCCCCACCCCCCCTTCCCCATCCCACCCAGCCAAACAACCCTTTGCCTCTGTGCACACACTCTCTATTTCTCTCAAGCCTCTCTCTATTTATCTCTATTTCTCTCTTTCTCTCTGGCTGGGTGTGAAGACGCCAGCAGCACGCTCCAGTGGAGACAAATCAGACCTTGCCAGCCATGTCATCGTAAAACATCCCCCAGGAAGGTTGTGACCTCCTCACCCTTTCAACTCATCTGCAGGCATAGCGAGCCGGGAGAGGAGGAGGGTTCTCCATGCAGCAGCATAACCACCTCATCTACATTATCAGAGGAGAAGAAGCAGGGGAATGATGTGGACTGAGAAAGAGTTCAGTGTCACACACAAGCAGGGATGGAAATATGACTAAACGCTTTCCAACACATGCTGCATGAGATGCACTGTCGAAAATCAATGTAGAGGAAATGCCAATAAATACTAGATGACTGTCAGCGGTCACCTTGCTCCTGTGTAGTGTTTATGTCCTGAGTAAAGGAGCACTGTGCTCTTCATGTGCACAGACCACCACCTGAGACCCCTCAGCTCAACTCAACTTCAAATATAAACATGTATATACAGTTTATATATATATATATGCTTCACCCCACATTTACTAATTTGCAATAACCCATCATTTAACGTGCGACAAACACAAAAATTTAAACTAAAAGAAAGCAAATCTCTCTCGGTGAAAAAGAAGTGACCTTAAGACTCTTTGTCCCAGTGGGGTTATCAGGACGGGTGCTATTGCAGAGACCAAAACTTGTAATCACTGATATAGGCTACAACTAGAGATACTACTGAGATATAGTGGATTACCTGTTAATAATTACAGATCATAATCATAACAAATGTGAATATTTCTTATCCTTGGACAGATCCGGCATAACTTTTTCCACCTCTTATCTTAATGCTGAGTGAGGCTAACCTCCTCCTTACTTATTAAGCACATAGATATAGACTGACATGATGTTCAACCAATCAATTCATTTTTATTTGTCAAGCCCATATTCACAAATCACAATTTGTCTAATTTTAGGGTGAAACTGCACTCTATTATCCACACTGACATCAGTGTACATAACGCAGAAGCAGCAAAAACGATCCTTCTTAGGACTACAGGAAACATTATGCTTATTGTGCATTAATGTGGGTTTAGTTTGTAGATGAAATGAGATTTAGTTTTGGGATGCTCACATTGGGTAGTCCGTGAGTTCTTTGTTTTGTAGTTTGTCACAGTCTTTCATGCCTAAAGCATTTTGTGTCCATCTTTGGTTCTAACAACTCAGTGAAACAGTATTCTTTGCACCGGGCTACCGAATCAGTTTTCAAACTCTTTGTAACTGCTCAACTTGGTTGCACACAGCTTCATCCTTTACTCCTAGAAAGATCAGTCTACCTCTCCTAAAATGCCAACACACACACTCACACACACACACATACAACCTCATCCAGCGTCAGACTCCCTGTTGCTCTAACCTGATGGAGCCATCAGCCAGAAGCCAGACAGGGAGCAGTTGTTCTCATGGTCTCATCCCCGCTGCAGAGCCTTGACACGGGGAGAGACAAACAATTTGGCCTCCCTCCCACAGTCACAGCTCTGGAAGCCAGCAGGGGAGGCAACTAGGGGTTGGTGTGTGTATGAATGCGTGACAGAGAGAGAGAGGGAAAGAGAGGTCCCTTAGTGTAAGTGCCTTTCAGTCATTGGAAAAGAAAAGACAAGTCATATTTCTGAGAGTGTGTCAGATACAGGCATAGGGGATCGATTTGCAGCCAAATAATTTGTTCCATGAATGTTAAGGACATTCCCTTTCAACAAGTGGGGCTATTTTCACTGTTTTTCTTTGCATATATACAACATGTCCTTTGTCCTTTCCAGGAGCTGAGGGTGTGCACGTGCAGGTTGTTTGGTCAGCGTTGAACATTGCCATAGGCATGAGAAGACTGCGAGGCTTTTGACACAGGGGCTAGGACAAAGGGAAATGGGGTCATGTGGTGAAATGGTTAATGTGAATCTTAATAGAGGCGGCAATGTCATTATCTCCAAATCCCTCTCGACCGGGGGGTCGCACCGTCGACGGCCACTTTACATCCCGAGCGTGTCAGGCCGAGAGACCAGGGGCATGACTGCCAATCCCATCCGGAGGATTTGTGTCCTCCTCCACCAAATTCGGTAAGCGCATGCAGGCTCATAAAGGTGTTGAGAATTGAGGAATTTGTCTGGGAGACATGGCCAAAGTCAACGAGCTAGTTTTGCCATTTGGATGGAGGGAAAAAAATGGGACCGGAGTCCGGGGCCTTGTGAGGCACCTGGACCCTGCTTCTCTGTCCACCAACACAGGCCCGAGCAGAGAGAGCACGGCTGCCTGCCCCTAAATGAGATGAACACTGTCAGATTTTACACACTGCCATGGTTTCAACCAACCCCTGATAATCCCTTCCCAGAAATAAATTGTCCCATTAAAATGAAATGTTGCCCATATAGGTTTAATAAATTGAAAACGCTTGTTTGAATCCTCGGTAATTTGGACGGAATCCCAAGCATATAGCAAAGGCTCTAGCAAAATAAGATTATTTGCTGTGTATAATAATGTATGCAGCAGTTTTTATGCAACCAAACAGTGTCAGTGAACCCCCCAATGAAATGTGTGCTTATTTATATGCAGTTATTCAGGTATGCAGTAAATTCCAATTACTTCTTAAGATTTCTATTTAGCATGAGGGGGAAATGTGACAGGGAAGCTCTGTGTTTTGAGCAGCATTGTAAATCTTGTTAACTCTTTGCAGCATATAGCGGAAAATCTGCATTCACGTCGGGGGGGTGAGCGGTGCACACGATTTTAACTAGCTAATAGTCCTATATGGGGACGAGTTAGAGAGATGTGAAGTGGATTCAGCTAATGTGGAGATTTCAAGGCTGATTTCAACAGATTTGTTTGTGCTTTATGTTTTGTAATGCTATACAAAATCTTTAGATTTGACTCTTTGCATGAATGCATGTTAATGTAAATAGCTGTCATAGAAAAGCCTCTGAAACCGTATTACTAACCGGGACACTAAAACTCCGCACTAACATCTTAACTATTGTAAAATGTACTATCCCCCACTAATGCATTTATTTTAAAAATCTAATTAATGTACTGTCATGGCAGATTTTCATGACGTGAGGTGGAAGATGAATTTATAGACACTCCCTCCCCCCAGCATAAAGGAATCCTATTTGGTAGATCTTTTTTGTTTGGTTGCAGTGAGGATATGTTCTTTTTTTATTTTTTTGTGTTAATTTCAGGATTTCAGGATAAGCTAACAATTGAAAAACAGTTTCTCAGGATCCAACCACTGAACAACTTTCAAGCAATGTCGAAAGTAGGCCTGGTGAGTTACAGTCTGTTCTCCTCCTCAGGTGAATGCTCTGGAAATACAAGTAAGTGAACAATACAAATGACTTGTCTTATTGTTTTACCCATCAGTTTACTGCTAAACTCATTGATAGCTTGTGTTCTTTGATAATCTATGCTGCTGTTTATTTGGAGTTGATTTTAAGGAATGTTACATTCCCAGTGACACTGGTTTCACCCTCCAGTATGAGCTATGATAACATGTTTGAACATCAGGAGAAGGTGGGTGGTTGTTTTGGGATGTCCTGAAGGTGATCTGCCCAATGACTGTGACCGGTCGTGGATGTTACAGAAAACAAATGTGCTGGTCTAACTGGGATGTGTGTCTTTGACTGTGTGCTTGTGTACCATCCACTTAATGGACTTTGCCTGAGCTTCCAGGTGATGTCAACATGGGCTTGATTCAGTTGTCATCATTGGTTGACAGCTTCAGAAGAAGCTAATAAATTATTCATGTTTTAATTTGCACACTGTTACATGGAACCTAAAACTGGTGCTGGAACGATTTAATTTTATCTGACATTTTGGGATTTATGGGGAAGGGGGATACGTTACTTAAATGCACATCATACAATAGTTTAATGATGAAAATGAAATGTAAGCGTGTGTGTTTGCATTTGTGTGTGCATTTGCTACTATTTGTGTGTGTGTGTGGGGATCCTGGGTGGTTTTGGGGCTATGCATTTGCCCCAACCAACATACAAAGCTCATTGAGACACGTATTTGACTTTGATTCAACCACCAATCACCAGATCTACTTGATTTATTTAGTTATTGGAGGAAATTCTATTGTTGTTCTTTTGGTGAATAACACAATGATATATAGAAAGAGAGGGGGATAAAAAGGAAGCAGAGGCCCCTTCAAAACACTGGAGCTGCCCTGTGTGTTTGTCTCAAAAGGTAAATTCATGTATGAGTTTGTGTATCTTTAACGGTGCTTCTGTTTCTCGACCGTGTCATGAGTTACAGTAGGAGTTGAGGCTGGATGCCCCCCCCTCCCGCACCCAGCACTCAGTCCCCCGTGTTGGACCCCAGGGGCCCTAAATCCCCGCTGCTCTTCCCTGCAGTCCCCCTCTGACGTGCCCGCATGCCGAGGCGAGCAGCGTTTTGCCTATGCATTAGCCATCCATTTCCCCCGGCTGACACCTCTCCAACATAAAACCGTAAGGCAGAGGTAAAATATGTCTCTCCTGGCGAAAATAAAGCTTTGTCTGCCTGCTGATCTATAGGATATAAAAATAAAGCCGCGGCTTTGATGCGGGCTTTACCTTATGCGCGCGCCTTTGCTTTTTACGCACACAAAAGCTCCAATGAAGATGGATAGCGCGGGATCCAGCGTCCAGCGCAGCGGCATCGCTCACTCCACTCCTTCCTCCTCCTCCTCCTCCTCCTCCTCCTCCTCCTCCTCCTCCTCCTCCTCCTCCTCCTCCTCCTCCTCTCCTTCCCTCTCTTGCAGTGTTTTCCCTCAGACGCCGTTGAGGACTGAGCTGTCTGTTATTGATCAGTGAATGTCGATAATTATGCAGGGATTTCCAGGCTAATCGGCTTTGGAAAAGTTGCGCGCGTCCACATTAAACAACAATCAGAGGCTTCTCGGCTTTTGTTTGACGCCAGTGATTTTTTTCTTTTCTTTGTTTTTTCCAGGTAGATATGGACATCTGTGATTCCACTGGGTTTATTGTTCGTGGCGCTTTGGGACAAGGGGACATTTGAAATGAGAACAATTACTTTTTACAGGGACGCGACTGCATTTACAAGATGCACGTGCATGATTTATCATTCTAAACATTTCAAGAAAAAATAAAAATTCTTGTTTAACAGTTTGAACCACAGAGAAATTAAAGCAGCCATAAAATCACATTTTAAGTTTAGCTGCGATCTATTTTCTCTCTAAAGTCGCAGTGAAGAATTCTATTGTGTGAAATCTCAGAGTTGGAAATAAAACCTGGAACATTCACACCACCTCACAAAAAGAGCTGCTTTCGTCACAGAATGGCGACGGCCTTAAATCACATTTTAAGAATCATCCTAAGCTTTTTATGTATCTCTTACACTGGTTTCATTTTACGATGAAAGGTTTAATCAAGAGTTTTAAAATACACCTCCTCGTTTAATTTCAAGAACTCCCTTCTGGGCTCAAATAACCCATTAATACGGTTTCCCACTGGCCATAGAAACATGTAACATGCACAAAATGTTCCGGTAAGAAGGAAATAAATCACTGTAATAAAAAAAAATCAAGGCCTACTGATGTTTTTTTTCCACCATGATTTATAAGGTGAGAATTAGAGGCCGGGCGCTGCTGGATAAAAACTCCCCGTCATCTCATCTGTATAACACACATGAGTCCGATGGGTGGTGGATGGGCATGGGCCTCTCTGCTCTGCTGTATATGTGTATCAGCACCGGACAGTTCTCCCATCACGCTTGCGGGCTGGTTTTATATCAGGGCGCAGAAATCCGCTGCGGTGGCAGCAGCAGCAGCAGCAGATATCTGGCGCTCTGCAGCCATGCAGCTCGTCCCCTGAGCATTGGCCAGCGGGCGATAATATCTCAAAGGCACTGGTTATCGCCACACATTATATTATAATCATTAGTGATCCTGGCCCTTTCACCCCGACTGCAGAATAAGCACGGAGCACCATTAATCTAAACTAGGGGAAGTGCATTAGAGGCTGCTTCCCGTGCATGTTCATTTCTCAGCGCCTCTGTTTGCAGCGCGGGGGGAGAGAAGAAAAGGAGCGTTTTCACTTTTGATTTACAGTGACGGCTCTCAGTCAGTGATATGATGGGAGCGGCGGCGTTTTGTGTGTGAGCCGCGCTGTTGATTTAACGGGCTGTTCTCGGAGTTTGTGTGAATATTGTTATTTATGGGCGACAGGAGGGGAGAACTTGGGTGTCTCATCAAATACATTCACAGAATAACAAATCTGAAAACGGAATATTTTGACGGTTCATGACTTTATTTACATATTGATAATAGATAGATAGATAGATAGATAGATAGATAGATAGATAGATAGATAGATAGATAGATAGATAGATAGATAGATAGATAGATAGATAGATCGATAGATAGATAGATATATAGATAGATAGATAGATAGATAGATAGATAGATAGATAGATAGATAGATAGATAGATAGATAGATAGATAGATAGATAGATAGACAGACAGACGTAGGTTCTGAGTTAAAATGAAGGATTATAAATAGCACTGCCTTCTCTAGGTGTATAATAGGTGTAGTTATTAGCCTACTCACAGTGATGGTGATATAATGGCCTGTGCAACCTCCCGTTGCCAGGATTGATTCGCCCCCTAGAGGAGTGTGTGGGACTGTGGTGGTGATGGTGGCCTTGTTTCCGGGTGACCCCGGGGTCTCATGCAGGGTTACTGCTCTGGAACCAACGTCCCCTCCTCACCCGCAGGACCCCACCTCCACCCCCAGCCCACTAATTCACTGAGTCATATGATCTCCTTGAGAAAACACACGGACAGGGGAGACAGCGGTGGATGACGGTGCTGCAGCTCATGGCAACCTCTGAGTATTGGCTAGTGTGTGTGTGTGTGTGTGTGCGTGCAGGGTGGGGTGGGGGGAGGTTGACTGACTGAGAAAGGACAGCTGTAGGGAGATGATCTATAAATCCCATTGGATTTCTTTCAGCACAGGCTGGGACCGGAGTTGAAAAGTCTGGAAAATGTTTGCATAGAGTTGCCGTTGGCTCAATAATCCACGTTGAGTTCACATCGGCATATGTTTGGCCCCTGATCTACAGGAGGAGGAGGGACACACACAAACACACACACACAGCTTGGCCAGTCGACTGTGGGACTTCGCGTGCTTTGCGGTAGCTGCTGCAGCCCATCCAGTCATGTGGGTTACACGTTCAGAATCCCCCCTGATGTGTCAGCTCCATGGCCTTTTCTGCTGCGTGAGCATCGCGCACCGCGGTGGACACGCAGTGGCACGGATGGATGGGTGGATGGGTGGATGGATGATTGGATGGATGGATGAATGGATGGATGGATTTCGGTCCTGGGAGGGCGTGATAACGCCGTGAAGGATGATTGACAGCCTGGCAGAAACAGAGAAATGCCCACCACTCTCTCCCTCCTCCGACATCTCTTCTACAAACTCACTTAATGTTTATGAACATGACGATAAACTTTGAGGTAAATGTGAAGTTTGCGCACAAAGCTTTTAAATAGCATATTAATTTTGGCGAGTGTTATCTTTAAATTAAAATGTACATTTAAAAAAACATTAAAACTAAGAAATAAAATAAAAAACAAAATTAAATTGTAAATAACATAAAACTCTTCTTCGAATAATTAATATATTTACATTCAGTGATGTTTACCTATAGTGGGATTATAAATTAAAATGTCAACAAATAATAGAAACTTTATTTTAATGGTCCGTTTATTCCAAAAAATAAATTAAGTCGTCAATCAGAATGATCAATGTGCCTTAGTATGAAATATTGATACCAGCACCTTATAATAATAATAATAATAATAATAATAATAATAATAATAATAATAATAATAATAATAATAATAATAATAATAATAATAATAATAATAATAACCACCTCCACCCCGGTGCGCTCAGCGGATCAAAGCTCCAGTCCGCGGTCCCTGCTCGGTCTCACTGGCCTGGGTCAGGACCTGGGTATTAGGTTCACATCCTCACGGTATCACGTCCTGGCCACCACGGGAAACTGCTCTGAGTATATCTCTCTCTATCTCATAATTTAAATACCCCCCCACTCTCTCCCCCCCAAACCTATCTAATCACCTGCTCCGTGCAGCATTCAGTCGTCCCTCCGTCCTTCCTCCAGCCGGAGCCCCTCGCACACTGTTGTGGTGACACTGTGTCGCTAAACTGAGCCTGGGGGAGAGAGGGGAGACAAATAAACGTGTCATGATTAGAATTAATGATTGCATGCATCTTCACAGCCTCATTCATTATCTCAGATTAATTATCTCGCAGTGTACCACTTCACTTGTCTGCACTTCATAAACCCCAAATCTCCTGGGCTGCTGTACAACACCGCGGCCCCCGGTACAGGGGAGATCCCTGTTCTTATCTGAGGCTGCACGGCCTGCTGTGGTCGGAGGGAGATTCTCCAGGAGCTGAAACCACCGCCTCGGAAATCAAATGTAAATGTATAAACTCCTTTCAGATAGGGCAGCAGGGAAAATACATTTTAGATTAAATTTGGGTGTTTATATTTTAATTTGTCACCACTGCTTTAGTGGGATTTTCATTTTGTGAACAGGCCTGCTGACGAGGCCTCCTGCCATTACACCCACCTCCAGTCACTGGGAGACAAAAGGGGGGAGACGTGAAGTTTTGTTTTGTTTTACGTGCGCACAAACGCTGCGCCACAATTTCTAATTTCCAACTTCTGCCGGCACCAGAATGAGAATACGAGAGCATACGAATCTATCGCTTATAGTGAGGGATTACAGTGGTAAGGTTAAAACCATTTTTTTGCATTTAATAGTGTCTCTGCCTTGAGGGGAGCCGAGATATTTTTAAGCCTATAGCCTATATTTTGATTTCCCTCTGTTCGTGGATTAATCTTCCTCTGTGCGCCTGGCTTTCTCTCTCTCTGGCTTATTCTAAATCAGGCAGAGATTATCCCCACTGACAGACTATCGAGGCATCTTCTACACATGGAAATAACAACAACTTTTGTCGTTTACATGCTGCATTTACAAGTTCGTGCGCTGGTTGGAGGCCCGCAGACTGCCAGATCTCAGTGGTTATTTCCAAGCACGTCCCGGGGTTTTTAATGCAGAAGGAAAACAGAAATAGGAGCTCTGTCGCCCAGGAGCTCAACGAAAAATATTTCTCTGCGCTGCTTGTCCTCATATGCAGAACTATGACCCGCCAAGTTGTCACGGTGCGCAATGACCCACACTGTCCCGGTGATGGAAACATAACCAGACGCTGAGAAGGATGCGCTCGTCCCACAAACAGAGTATGGTGGTAAAAGAAAGGAAGGAGAACGGCTGACTGAGGAGGTGGTGACGTGAAAATTAAAAGAAGAGAGGGAACAGAGGGAGGAAGAGATGGAGAGCGTGCGTGTTCTGAAGCCTTATCTCTTGTTCCTGCAGCCAGTAACACATGTCCTGTTGAAGGGGTGCTCCCCAGACGCCGAGAGGCAGCTGGACGGGGACGGGCTGGCGTTTTGCATGAGAAGCAGCCCATATGCAGGAGGATGCTGGCGGGCTATTGGTACAGAATAAATGGGTGTCCCCGGATCGCGCCCCGCGCGCGCGTTAAAGTGCGCAAAGAGCGCAGCTGATTCCATCTGAAGACGAACAAAGACAAATACAACATTTCCTTATTGCACTTGTGCGTGTATTCAAACTCGTTGTCTCCGAGGCCACAGCAGAACAGTTCGTGTAAACAAACGTTTCACAGATTAATTAATACAAACTTGTTTGCTGGCAAACGCACATCTTGATTAGATGGTGGAACGAAACGAATTTGTTCAGCGAGCGTACTTTTTTTTCTTCTTTTCCTCCAGACTAGACAATCTATTTAATGAAACCGAACAAGGAAGAAAACACAAACAAATCTTTGAATTGTTAAATACTTCAGGTCTTTAAATATCCAACTCGGTATACTTGACTCGATCTCTTTGACGGGGGGGATACATAATCCGAGAGGCTGTTCGGCTCACGGTGTTATTTACTTAAGGTGGACTTGAAGTGGATTGAACCTCCCTTAATGAATTGGCCGAGGTGTCTGGGCCGCGAGCCCCATGACGAGCTAGCTGCGCGAGCTGTCAACTTTAGAGCCTTTCTGTCTTTCACTTCCACGCTTCCTCTCCTTCGCACCAGACTGAAAAGTGCTAAAAGTGCGCTACTGCTGATGCACAGGGAAACACTCTTTTGTTAAATACACCTGACAGCCTGCAACGTTGGAGAGTGGGGGGGAGAAGTTAACGGCAACGTCTCCAACAACCCACTCCCTGAATAAGATCACAGCTTCCGTATGTGTGATCAAACATCCACCCTCGACACCGAGGACTTTATAGTTCCACGCACAGCCGCTTTATTTGTGATATTAACAACAAACACACCCGAGCGAACATCGTGCCAAACTCGTGCGTAATTCTCTGGCACAAAGTAACTAACACGCGAATGAAGTGGCAGCGCGCCACGCAACACGCAACACGCGCATCCAGCCTGTCGGTCCCCGGGACGCCGCCGTATCTACCTGCTCCGATTCCTCCGTCATGTCCCGCTCATGCCCAGACGGATTTGCTCAGCGGCTGAGAAGTGGCGTCTCTCCCTCCGCGCCGCTCGCCCTCCGCCGCCGCAGCTCCCTCCAAACACATTCACTAACATATGACAGTTTGCAGGGAAATACTTGACAATTGGTGTCTTGAGTGTGCGGCATAAATAGCAGGCAGAGCCGTCGCTGGGTTATGATGGGGCGGCTTGATGATTGCTGGCATGGCGCGCCGCTGATTGGTCGGGCCGCGGCCTGACGTCAGGAGGCTGGGAATAAGGCTGGGTTGGAGCTTTAGGAGCAAGACAGTGTACTGGAGACCCAGCGCATCCCAGCATACGCACGGTACTGGAGACTTTGGGCATCCCAGCATACACGCCTACTACCACCGGAGCCGCCGGCGCATAGCAGCATCTCCCCACCGACACAAGCTGAACATCCCGGATCATCCGAAACACCGATTGGGAAAACACTCCCCGTGTTGTTTGAATCTTTTTTGGGGGTGTGGGATTTTGTTTCTCTCCGGGTTGTGGACAGTGGATACGCTGCCATGTCAAAGTACACTGAATTATTTATAGGCGTGCGTGTCTTGTTGTGTGACAGCTCTGCCCTAAAAGAATTTTACTAGACGCCTCTTCCAGCAGTGACTGGCACACGACGCTCTGCTCCTCGGCCGATGCATCCCAGTGAAGAGCGCCGGGACAGCAACCGACCTGGCTCCGCTCTCCTCGTCTGAGCCGACCTGCGGCTTCCTGCGTTGAGATCTGCATTTTGGCTGAATTGTGCGTTTTGCTCCGGATGCAACAAGGGACTGATTTATCTATTCACCTCTTTTGCTTTTTGGCTTTTCCACACGAGAGGGAGAGGACGCCGCTTCCATCCGCTCTTGTGTGTTTTTTTTTCTTCTTCATCTTCCCTTTGGACGCTCGAGCCTTTTTTTACGCATGCAGGGAGAAATCTGTGGTGACACCTGATCGACTGGCTCCTCCGCGCTCATTGACCCGGGGAGCTCCAGGCGAATCAGGGAGGGAGGAAGCAGATACTCGGTCAATGCTCGGCCTGCGCTGTTGATTTGGTTTTGTGTCTGTGTGCTTCATCTGCGGGGTTGTAGCCCAGCCAGCCCAAAGCCATGGTCCACTGCGCCGGCTGCGAGAGGCCTATCCTGGACCGCTTTCTGCTCAACGTGCTGGACAGAGCCTGGCACGTGAAATGCGTGCAGTGCTGCGAGTGCAAATGTAATTTAACTGAGAAATGCTTTTCACGAGAGGGGAGACTGTACTGCAAGAATGATTTCTTTAGGTAAGCGCGGAGAAGGTGGCAGACAAACTCCACAACAGTGTTTCTGTGTATTTCTGTGTGTGGTCTAAGTGGACAGCGAGCAGCAGGCTAATACACACACACCCTTAATAATTGTTTTGTTATTATCAAGAAATACAAAGAGCAGCTTAAAACAAGAGCATAGACTCGAGGGCACAATCCTTAAAATAGATGGAAACCGTATTAATTTATTATTTAATAATAATAAATAGTTTTTGTGGATACAGTGCTTATCATAATGATCCTCAATATGATGTACAACTTTTACATGAGTTGTATTGCTCAACAGAAACCTGAAAAAAAATCAAGGCATATTTAATACAGTTTAGCTCAGAGAATCGTCAAAATAAAATAAAGGAAATCTTTTAAAACATTTTTAGTTTCAAAAAAAAATTGTTAGTTTTCATTAACAAGATCTTTGGAGTAGATATAAGAAATTGTACCTCTAGACTGCATTCAGTGTTTACAGTGAACTCTTCCGTTCATTTAGTTTTGCTCTGAATAAGTGAACAGAGTGAGCGGTCCGTGCCTGTAGGCGTGAGTGAGGACTTGCAGGTGATAAGCCTTGATTAAGAGCGAGTAATTAAAAGCTTGTTAATTTGAATTCTCATGCAAAACAACAACAAAAGAGAGGCGGCCACATTAAACGCGTGTGCACTCGCTCTCAGCAGGGTGGGGGGGTGTTAGGAAATCGAGGAAATCACAGTTTGTGGTGTTTCTTTTTACAGCACGCAGGGAGTCCGGGTGGGGTAGTGGAGGTGGTGGTGGTGTTGATGGGGGGACGCACAGGATCAAACCCCGGCCAGAGGAGCCGCTGCCCGGTGTGTTTGCTCAGTCCGACTGAGGGGGACGTGATAAGTGGATTTGAATAGTAAACTAGCTGAAAAGATCAAGTCCGCAGACAATGCAATCACAGACGTGCAGTCAACAAGCGGTGCACGCCGCTCAATACACATTGTTTAACGGGGAAGTCAATGGCACGGCCGTAATTTATTATTCCACAGCCAACCTGCTGAGCCCGAGAGTTCACTGAGCGTCCGCGTGCAGGAAAGTGTAGACATTGAAATGTAGTAGAAGAAAAAAGTAGCTGTGCACTGGACTCTGGAGGAAGGAAATCATTTTTTATTAATATAGTAAATAAAAAAAAAGATTGAGTTCATGCACAAAATTATATATATGATATAAAATACAATAATTACCATAGTATACAAGTTGGACCAAACCATTAAATAACAGGTTTTAAATTATTATTATTATTATTATTATTATTATTATTATTATTATTATTATTATTATTATTATTATTATTATTGTTAATATGTTAGTATAGTATTATTTTTAATTCCTGTTTTGAAGTTTGGAAATAAGCAGTTTTTTCTTTTGTCAACACCTTGAATATCTGGTCTGAATATTATATAATAGAGTAAAAGATGTAAAGTTTAAGTGTGGACACCATATTTTTAAATGGTGTAACAAAAGTATTAGGAATCAGGTGCGACAACACGTCTAGACTCTGTTATAAATTATTTGGTTTATTTCAGGCCTACACAAAAACTGTAAAAAATAATGTTAATCAGCGTCTGTGTTCGACAAAAGGCAGATAATTCCTTCCCACAATCTCTGCCTTATCTCCAAACCTGACCTGAGGATGATTAGCTTTTTTTTAATCCAAATGGGTTTATTTGTGAAACAAATGTAATGTAAATACATATTTTATGATAATAATAATAACCCTGGCCCCCCTCTTCTCCCGCAGGCGGTTTGGCACCAAGTGCAGCGGTTGCTCGCAGGGCATCTCTCCGAACGACCTGGTCCGGAGGGCCCGGAGCAAAGTGTTTCACCTCAACTGCTTCACCTGCATGATGTGCAATAAGCAGCTCTCCACCGGCGAGGAGCTCTACATCATAGACGAGAACAAATTCGTTTGCAAAGAAGATTATATAAGCAACAGCAATGGAAAGGACGCCAGCCTGCTCTCAGGTACGGAGGAAACCATGCGAGTGCGTGCGTGCGTGTGTGTGTCTGTGTGCGTGTGTTTGTGTGAGCACAAGGCGGAATAAATTGTGATGGATGTGATGTGTTCAGCCCCACAGTGGCTTCATCATTTCCATGACCAGGACTTAGACGGCATTCTGAGAGCAGAGCCCGACAAAAAAACCTATAGATCATGCTGCTCCCTAATGCGTAATATGTCCACTTCAGGCCGTTGCTCTCTGAGCGCTCTGAAGATGCTGATCTGTGATGTAAATGTGCTGCAGGGGTTTGTTCCATAATAGGTGTAAACTGTAGGGTTTTTAGCAGAGTGAAAAAGAAACATATAAGCTGTTTTTAATTTGCTAAATTAATTATATGTGCATGCATAAGTGCTGTTCCAATGCGTATAACCCAAATGAACATTTCAGAAAATATTGTTTACTTCCTATTAATGTACCATCGCGGACCTGAGGTCATAGTTCAGACTCGGATGGATTCCACTGCTCTGATCGCCATATTTCCTATTTCTGCAGTAACGGCATGCAGCGACCCGAGTTTATCACCGGACTCTCAAGACCAGCTACAGGACGACGTGGTGCTAAAGGACACGGAGATCGCGGCGCTGTCCGACAAAGAGACGGTGAACAACGAGAACGACGACCAGAACCTCGGCGGCAAGCGGCGCGGCCCGCGGACCACCATCAAGGCCAAGCAGCTGGAGACGCTGAAGGCGGCGTTCGCGGCCACCCCCAAACCCACCCGACACATCAGGGAGCAGCTGGCCCAGGAGACCGGCCTCAACATGAGGGTCATCCAGGTAAACACACGGCTGCACGGAGCGTCCACCCTGGCCTCCTGCAAACTGGAGCATCTATTTGACTCTAAGTTCATCAATTGATTTACCAGTAAATACATATTTATTTAATAGCACATATTTAATGGCGAATTGGACTATATCTCAAAGTGGGGATCATGTGTCCCACGACATAAGCTGCTGCATGATTTGATAGTAAATCTTGAAAAAAATCTTAAGTATTATGGAAATAAAAATCAGACACCCAGGGGTTGGGGAGGTGGGCTCGCGCCTTTTTCCATTTTTTTTATTTTATAGGGTGTCACGCACCCATTAAAAGGTGTGATGTAACAGCTTATATTTTATAGGAGAGAAAAAAAAATGTCCCTGCCAAGATGCCAGACTGCCACGACCGCGCAGGCCTTATCCCATCAGAGAGGCTCCACCTTCCCCACCACCCGTCCATCCATCCCGTCCCTTCACCTCACCTCCCCCTCTCCCATCTTTCGCCCCTCTTTAAAGGAGGCCTCCTCCTTCCAAAACTGCGCCGTCACATTGATTTCATTAAGCCAAACGATTGGCCTGAGCGACGAGGTTGATTTGGAGACGGGTAATTTATATGGGCTTCTCCTTTTTTTTTGGTGGGAATTCTTGGCGCCCGGGACGAGGCTGAGTCGCCAACTGGCGCCGGACTGCTGGGAGCGCTGGGAGTCCTGGCACAGCGCTGCCATCACGTTTTGCGCGCACATTTAGCCACGCTGAGAGCAGCTCAGCCAAGTGGAACAGGCAGAAATGGGTTTCAAGGGTCCTCGGACGGTCTCCTCACACCTCTGAATTACAACAGGCCCTGCGATGAGCTAAACAATGAGCAGCACAGACAACTGACGCACCATTGTCATTCTCCAATTATTATCATTATGGACACTGATTTTGTATGAAGGGCAGTTTTAGCATTTTCTTTTGGCGATTTCAAAAGTGTTACAACACTTGTTTCATGCGGCGCACCGAAGGGTTGACACAGAATGATAAGTCATGTGCAAACGACTATTATCTCCTATCTCACATTCGCAGGGCAAAATAGAGCCTTTTTGCATCTTTATTTCGCGGACGGGTTTCTCTTTCCTTTTTCTGGATGAGAGGGGGATGATGTAGATAAAACTGCGGGGCAGAGCCAAGGTAAAAACGGTTTAACATAACAGATTAATAGCGATAAAGTGAGAGTGCCGACGCACGGATAGGTGGACTATCTAATATGTATGAGCACGAGGGGGGGAAAGGGAAGAGCGTAATTAAAGGAATCCGGCCTATAGATTAGGAAATGATAACCTCCAAGAGCCTGGTAATATATTGGAAACAACCCTCCTATTAAGTATTAATTGGAGATTTTAAACCCCCTGCTGCTCCAGCCTCCAGTCGGAGTAAATGGAGGGTTAAAGGACCATTAGGGAGGTTAGATGTGATGCTCGCTCCTGTAAAGATAATTGGGCGCGATCGCCTCCACCGCGGAGCGTCGCGGGTTAAAGGCACCGGCTCATCACGCGCGCCGCAAAACGCACAGAGCGCGCGGTTGTTTACTCCAGCGAGGAGCCAAATGTGGTGCAGGCGCCAAGGTAAATATGACACCTAATTACACTTTCTGTTCAGCGGGGTCGGGTTTGCACAGCCGCGTTTACCTGCTTAGTCACAAAAATATCGGCGCGAATTTTTAATGGTGTCTTTTCATTTTTATCCCAATATTGTTTTTTCTCTATCCCCCCCCACCCCCCCACCACCTCCTCTCACCTACCACGGAAAAAAAAAGCCATTGACGTGCAATCAAAATGGCGTCATCAGCAGCATACTGCGTATTTTGATACAGAGTATCAGGAATTGACCCATATGTGTGTGTGTGTGTGTGTCCAGGTCTGGTTCCAGAACCGACGGTCCAAAGAGAGACGCATGAAGCAGCTGAGCGCGCTGGGCGCCAGGAGGCACGCGTTCTTCCGCAGCCCGAGGCGGATGAGGACGCTGGTGGACCGGCTGGAGCCCGGGGAGCTCATCCCCAACGGGCCCTTCTCCTACTATGGAGGTATGTTTACAGTTTGTCTCATTTTATCAAAGAAAGAAAATGTGTCCTATATTTTTGCAGTTCATGTCAAAACTATGTATATGTGTATTATAGGCCTTATATAAACATTGTTTTACACTATATATGTATAATGTAGCCTATTATACACTTTTTTCCACTATTTATTTATTATCACTGGTTTCAGTAAAACGTTTTAACTTTTTTTTTAATTCATATTTGCATGTTTCCGTATTTCCTCTATCAGCAAAAACATATTTTTCATCTCATCATCAGCTAAGATGTTGAATAAGTCGTATAATTTAGGTCTTTGTTGTTGTCCTATGAAGACACACTCTCAAGGAAATGCATATACGCCTGCATATGGTTTTCTTCCTGAGCTTCTTTCACAAAAAGCACACGATAATTTACAATGCAAATCCACAATATTATATATATATATATATATAAATCAAAAGTGTAGCCTACAGTTATTATGGCAGCTTTGGATATTCATCCAAAAGGTTCTTTTAAAAACAAAATGAGAAGAGATGTTAGTCAGTGTGCGTCACCTAATTCTCTGAGTTAAGTTTAAGTGAAGTTACTTCACATTTGAGGGACTTGATACCACGCTCTGCCTTCAAGTGCCTTGGAATATATGATAATTTTCAGAGAATTTCATTTGTGCTCGGGCCTTTGTCTTTTCTGCTGAAGCAAAACATCTAATAATATTCTACTGAACTTAAAAAAAAGAAAAGAAAAGATCTGTCTCAGTAGGTAGAACTGCTGATGAAATGGCCCCCACTTTAATTAATTTTGTGGCCACGTTGTTCTCCCCACCCAATTGCAGTTTTGATTTAAGTGTAACGTGCACTGTGACTAATGTAGCACGGCGAGGGTCTTTCTCCCTCACTAATACAAATCAAGCTATGTATATTGAATGAATTCCTCAATGTCTCTGGATTTTTTTATGCAAACCCATTGTTTTTTTCTCTTGGATCTACAGATTATCAAAGCGAGTACTACGGCCCAGGAGGGAATTATGACTTCTTTCCACAGGGGCCTCCGTCGTCGCAGGCCCAGACCCCGGTCGATCTCCCCTTCGTGCCCTCCTCAGGCCCCACGGGCACCCCGCTCGGAGGTATGGACCACCCTCTGCCGGGCCACCACCCCTCCAGTGAGGTGCAGCGCTTCTCCGACATCATGTCCCACCACCCAGGGGATTCTCCCAGCCCCGAGCCCGGCATCCCGGGGCCCCTGCACGGCCTCTCCTCGGAGGTGTTCGGCCCCAGTCCACCCTTTACCTCACTGTCGCTGAACGGCAGCGGATACAACAACCACCTGTCCCACCCGCCCTCGGAAATGAACGAGGGCACTGTGTGGTAGCTTTCTCAGAGAGCAGACTTTACTGGCGAGAGATTCGGTGATGGAGGGCGGAGAGGTTTGGTGGTGATGGGGGGCTGGAATCGAGAACAGGGACTTGGATATCAACAGGGTTAGGGCAACACCATTGAATCTTCTCTTTTATTTTAGAGGGAGGGGGGGCAGTTTTCATATTTATTTATTTATTTCCCCTCATGATTTATTGGTCTTATTTGTGGGGAAAGCTTATCTGGCATTTAAATCATGCTCAAAAACATTGTCTTCAGTGTTGTGTTTGGGTGTTTCAATTGCTTCTTTTGCCCACTCCCTGCATCCAAAACTGGACTTACACAGAAGTAATAATATAAAAAGCCGAACAAAAAAACAATTACAAAAAAAGAGTGAGACTGCTGAGCAGCCCCCCTATTCTGCCCTCTTTCCTCGGACCCGTGGGGCACCCTGTCACCCCTCCTGATGCTGTCAGTGGCCCAGCATAACGACCAAGCCCCCCCAACACTCAAAGGTGGGGTGGAAAACAACCCTTCTCGAAATCTCCTCGTATGTTCTGAACACGAAAACATCATTAGCTACTGTCAAAGACTTCAATAGCTTTACAGAGAGACATAATGAAGGGGCTGAGGATTGGTTGTGTGCTGACCTGGCACTGTAGGAAGGCTGAGCAGCATTCAGACTATGTTCGAGGCACTAGACACATCCCTTGTATTTATTCAGAAGCTCCTCAGACCTCTTTGCCTCTCAAGGCTCTGCCATATTGACACTCAACCTTTTTGACACTATGTTTCTGAAGGCCAGAGGAAATGACTTTTTTTTTCTTCTTTTCCTCTGTGTGGACTATTTGTTTTGTCCTTTTTTTCCCTTGATTTCACAATTTCCACCAAATCTGAAGAAGGCCGCCTTCAAAAGGCAAACAGTAAAACCCTCTCTGGATTGCAAACCCTTTATTTAAAATGGAAGTGAACTTGAAATGTTGAAATGAAGTCTACCTTCTAAAAATCTTCTACTGGGGTTCTAAATGTGGGACTTAGAACAGTCAACTGTTTACGTAACCTATTTAATTCAGGAGTCCAGAAGTCTCGAAAACTATGTTTTAGAACCTCTTGATCCATATAAAAATGTTCCAAGCAACCAACCAAACTTTTGTATTGATTTCATTTATATTGTATGGAGATAAAAACACATTTGCTGGGGTTGTGGTTCACTGTGCTAGTTTGTACAAGATGTTGTTTACAAAAAAGGTTCAAAAAGAATAAAAAACATAAGTAAAGTAGACATTTGCCAAATAAAAAAAAATTGCACAAACACTGTTCAAGTGCTTTGCACCATTATCTGCAGAATGTGTTGAGACAAAATGTAAGTGTTAAAAGGAGTAATTGACTTCTTAATTTTTTAGTCTGCTGACGATACATTCATAAAATTGTTAATACAACATACTTAGACAGGTTTTATTTTTGTGTCTTCAAAGGAGAAAAACTATTAAAAATTGATGGTCAAATATGCAGCTAGTAGCTGCTACATCTCTTTGAATATCGAGCCCTCATGATATGTCTTTTAATGTTCCAATAAACCTAAGCTTATGTGACCTCCAGTGCATATTAGACCATTCACTGTATAAATACAACATGTTGACAAGATGTGTTTCTAATAAAACTAGAAAATATGCTTATGATTTTCTTCAACACAGTTTCTCTGGAGCAGCGGCCCTGCGGTGTATTACATCACAGTGTGTTCATGCATCAGGCAGTGTCAGCACAGCCGTACATCACAGGACTCTCTCTGTGAAGCACTTATCAGGCCAGTGTCACTCATGTCATAATGAACGCTTTTTGTCTCCACGTCTCATTTTCCATTCACTTGGAGTGGGAAATAATTGGCTTTTGCCGACACTGTGACAGGTAAACATTTGTCAATTCTGATTAAAAGGATTTGGAAAGCTTTGAAACGGCAGTTAGTGGAAAGTGACAAAAAAAGACACCCAAAAGGAAGAAAGGCTTTGAGCTGGGCTGTAGAAACATGCTTTATGCTTCACAGATTGAGTTTTCTAATGTCAATCTTTTTTTCCCACCTGCCGGGTTGCACAAGGTCCTGATGTTGTGAGCAATAATTAATAGAAAAATGGAATAAGGGTCTGAAAAAATAAGAAGAAATCTGTTGATTTGACTTTTCTCTCTGTCATGAAGACACTTATTGGACCGGCCGGCTCCAGCCGACACAAGGGAGTGAATTCACAAGTTATGCAGGCGCCACTCTCCATGTTCTGTCCCCATCTACACTGGCTCGGGCCTCAAATTCTTCCATTCAGTTACCCGAGCTCGTCAGCTAATCACAAGCGGTTAGCTGGGCAACTGTGAAGGACAATGATGAAATTGCCGTGACCACGGCTGTGCTGCTTGTTATGCTTTTATTAGCCCGCTCCTACATTATTATTCCCCGCAGCTGACTGTTCTCGCAGTGCGGCCCGGCGGCTGGGAGGGACTTCTCCCAACTTACTTCGGTGAACATAGCCGTAATAATAATCAAGGCGGCCAAACACCGAGGCGTGATCTTTTGCAGGAAGCAAGAGAAAATTATTCATACTTGTAGGGAAATGAGTCGGGCGGTGGGATTGTGGCATGAATCCGGAGGAAGCTTTATCTCCCTAACCCTTTGCGTGCAGTTAGGACTGTATGGCATCCCAGTTTTCTCCCCAGCCTCCAGACTGTAATCCACCATGAATTAATCATGGTCTTGAGTGTTAACCAAGCTTTGGGAGGTGGGGTGGAGGGTGTGTGGATGGATATAGGTCTCTGTTGAGCCCTTGGGCTTAGCCCCCCCTGTGGTAACACCATGCACCGGCGACTGACCGCCCTGAGGCCACGGCTCTTTAAATTCAAATCTGCTATTGATCGCTCATCAGCTGTTGGTGCAAACTGACCTTGTCGTAACACTGGAAAATAAAACAAGCTTTAACAGCATTCAATGGGTTTTAAATGGCGTTTTAAATCTGTGAGTCAGGATGTTTGAATAGTCCACACACCCACTGGGATGCAAAATCCCAAAGTGTACAGCATGTGTGTTTGTGATGAGAGGAGGTTATGGGGGGATAAATGCTTCGAGGAAAGAGTGTGTGGGTGTGTGTGTGTGTGTGTGTGTGGGGGGGGGGTACAAAATGGTTTACTTCAGGATACAACAGGGGCCAAAATTCTTAGCCAATAGGAAGATCCGGCCCAGCAGGCGAACACTGAGATACTTGCATTCAAACTGCGAAGGGATTTTTTTTAGAGCCCCTCTCCATATGAGAAGCATTTGGCTGCTAGCTTTAAATGCAGAGTGGCTCAGCTGGAAGTGAACCCTCTCCTCAGAGCAAACGTACCATAAGCACACAAACACATGCCTGCCGCTCCTTGTTGTTTCTCCTCAAACAAACGGCACATGTTGGGGGAAGCCAATTTCTTGGCCAGGAATGAGAGAAACGCTGTTAATCAATGGAGCAGGCTGGTTGATCGCTGAGCCACATTTCCCTGGCTCAATACTCAGCGAGAGGGTGATACAGAGATATGAAGCCGCCTGATAAGCTGACCGCTACAGACGAGCTGTGAGGCCACCGCACTGCACTGTGCACTTCCTCATCCTTCACACACTGAAGACAGAAGATATTTAACTCATAGGACAATTTATTTTACAGTTATATACTGCATGTTATCAACTATTTGTGTTTATGGCCATTCAGGGGGAATTCGGAACTGAGCGCCCGAACAAGAAACGTCTCATTTCTGCTCTAATTCAGAGGAGGCAGGGCTCTGATCAGCTGTGGTCATCATGGCTGAAGAAAAGAGTGGCATCTCGAGAAAGACAAACATATGTGACAGAAAATAAGAGGAAAGATGAAGAAGAGACAAAAGCAGCAGATGAAACCCAATCTGGAAAGAACAATAAAAGAAATCTTCAGATGCAGATAAAGTGCGTCCAAGAAAAGTGATTCCTGCGCGATAAGAGTTTGGCTTTCAATCTTCCTGTCTTCAAACACCTGACGCAGCAGGAAAATAAAACAAATAAAGTGACATGTGATGTGTTCTTGTTGCTGTGCAAGGAAAGATGTTATGTACATTTTGGAAAAAATCTGATTCATGCCATGATTTGAGAAATGATGCTCCTCCCTCCACACAACAAAGAGAGAATATGTATTTGTCTGCTAACGTCTTACTTCTCTCTCCTCTCTCACACAGCCTGGAATTAAACTGATTTAGTTTCATTTCACAAATTAGTTCCAAAAATTCCTGAATCATCTTATAAAACTGATTTGACCTCAGAACCACGACCGGTGCGTCATCCAGCTCTTACCCCTGAACCCCCGTCTGCTGGTTTTTTAAACTTGTGTTGGGACAATCATTATCTCCAGCCACTCATTCTTCTGTGTTGGGTCAATAGTTCAGAGTGAGAAGGCTGTTAGGAGATCCTGGTATCACAATCACTCAGATATTTCTGCCAGACAGTGCAATGCTTTTAGTTTTAATTACAGTGAAGTTGTGTGGTTGTAGAAACCAGAGTTGCTATGGAGCCAGTACTAATTTCATTAAATGATGTGGACCTCTATAGGCAGAGCCTTAGAGAAATAAAAAATAGACAAAATGAAATGAGCACTGCATGTGGGAGGACTTGGTAATTAAGTACACAACCACAGCAGAGAGACAGGTCAGGCTGAATACCAATTGACAGAGGGCCTGACTGCAGCACAGCACTCACGCAGTCCTACTAAGTGTTGCTTTTTCTCTTTACTATTCATTTCTGTCTGCACTCTTCTGTTTCCTACGTGGTTTCTTAATGTTTCAGACTTCATTTAAATTTGAAGCAATTTCGTATTTCCACCGTTGTTGCAATTTGGCCTCGTTATAGCTCTTTGCATTCATGCTATTTAAAATTTTATATCACAGTGGTCGGAGCCGACCCACGCTTCCGATCAAACTCCAAATGACAATGAGTCATATTTCTTGTTATTACTGAATGCTAATCCATATGGTCTACTAATGACATCCCCATACTCATGCAGTGAGCTAAGACAAGCCGTAAAGGGGTGAGATATTCATGATAAATTGTATTTTTAATTGTTTTAGTTGTTTTTTTCTCCTCATATGTCTGTCTTATTATCACATTGTCTATCATATGTGAAGCACTCTGAATTGCACTAACCTGCATGGAAGATGGTATATGAATATAAGTTGGATTTGTTTTGATAACATCCCATCCATCAGAAATAAAAGCTATAGCGCTACACTAGAAAGATCACTTCTACTTGATCCAGTTAACCTGGATGACCTTCCTGGTTTCTAAAACCATGTACACACCAAATTTAGCAAGCAGCTGATATAATGATTAACAAGATCCTTCTTCCACACTTCGGGTTTTATCACTTTTTGCAGGTAGCTAACTTGCACTGAGACAAAAAAGCACTCAGGTTTTTAACTTGAATTGAATAAATCATTGTACATATTGAGCTCATTTCTGCCTTTAGTAGTTTGCCCCAGAGAAAATGTGCATAAATGTACCTTTAATTTGCTGTTCATAATCAGTACAAAACTGAATGTTTTACTTATAATTGGTTTGTTACCCATTGAAGTGCAATTTACATAAAGAAATTGCCCATGTAACAAACAATGCATTCACCCAGGGAGGAAAGTATACTCGTTTCGCAAAGTGGAAAGTACTAATTTCCCCCTGGAGGATGTCCTGATGGTATGTGAGGTCTGTAGGTTGGCCTGATTAGCACAGAGCATGGAGTGTGTCTACACCATCTGACCCACTGAGTGATATTCATTTGTCATTCACATATTGGAGACCAACTGCTGTGTGTTTTGCTCGGGGCAAGGGTTTTCTCAATGAGCTGTTTGTGTATGATTGCACTGGCAATTTCCCCCATCGTGATATTACATGGACTACACACTTCAGCGCAAAATCTGTTTATAATTTACACAAGCTGGTTGAGTTGGTACATTTCCCTTCATTAATAGGGTCTTTCATTTCTGATTGAAAATACATTTCATCTGAAAGAGTGCTTTAATGAGTACTGTATATCCATTATCATGTACAGTAGTCACACAGTTTAAAACAGTAGGACACCATTTGATTTTAGATGTGCTGGGTTGAGTTTGCCTGCAAAACAATGAATTGTCTGATCTCAGTCAAGACTTCCTTTTGTAACATTTTAATGTAAAATGCCTAAAGCGGAAATTGGCATTAGTAATTACCTCCTTTTTTATTTGTGGTGTTGGTTCCATGATCCCTGGTTTGTCCTGCAACCGTCCTCGGTCAGATCCAGCCTCTGCCCGGTCACCTGATCCTAACGTGGCTGCAGACCTGCAGACCTGTAAACAAGTTCTTTATCGGTGCGTATATATTTATATCGACTAACATCTGCAGAGCATCAGCCTGTGCAGGCACAACTGTGTAGCCAACACAAAATACCACACACATACATGAATTAGAGTTTCACTACAGGTAAACAGTGTGTAGCACAGTACTAGAACATAAAGCCAATAAATATATGCTATGCAACAAGGGATGTTAAAAAGGAATGCTTTGTTTGACCCTTTTACCATTCTTCTTTGTCCGATTTTTTCTGTTTTCAATATGCTTTCATGATGTTTTAGAAATGTTACCATTCAAATATAAATATATATATATATATTTCTCCCAGTGCTGAAATTCTGTCATTTAATACTCATTTGTACTTTTTATGCCAAAGCATAAAAACCCATATATACTTTTTTGGCCGCCAGCTGATGATACTAATTATAAATTGGTAAAAATACTTAATGTTTTGATCCATATCAACTCTCCTGCCGGCTCACTACAGTGATTGACACAATTCAAACATGGCTCAGCCAACACAGGCTTTCCAAACATTTACAAAGACTTTGTGTGAATAAAAGGTCTTGTGATGGGTACGAAGGGGAAAGGAATGTAAGGCAGGAGGGTGTGAACCTGCAGCACTGCACCCACTGGGTGTAGCTTGTTGAACCATTTCATGATTTTTTTCAATGCATCCCCTCTGCAGAGGAACTGTGACCCTTATTTTATTATCATCCTTTATACACAGTGTTGCATCTCCATTTTTGCAAGTGTTATCCATTGTTTTTATTTTTGGTAGTTTTGCTTGTCCTGTTCAGTGCAGACGTGGTCATAAACTAGAGATTACTCAGTGTTCATTTCTACTTGCCTTGACCTTCCACCTTCCAGAATCTACCTTGAACTTGTATTTCGTATCACCTCCTGAGCAGTTGTTCCAGAAGCCTGTGCCCCAACTTGGCCGAGAACACAAGCCATTCCATTTTGTTCTGATAGTAGGTGACTGAGAGAATGGCATCTAGATGCTCGGATTAAGAAGAATCTACTTTGCCAAAAAAGAACAAATAAAAATTGTAATGGAAGTCACAGTATTGTAACTGTTGGAAGCTACATTTCCTAATTAAATACAACAATTATAAACAATGTTAGAACATGGAAAACCCAAAGCCAAGACACCAAAGCTCTAACTCTCTTATATTTTTTATAATTGTTCACTGCTCATGGCGCCTCCTGGGCAAATTGAATTTTGTTATGTTCTGCCAGCTCAGCATTTTCTGCTGTGGCGTTGTCTGAGTGTGTCTGAGGAAGTGTTTAAACGCACCACCGAAGAAAAGCCCTTATCACCCAAATACAGTGTAACTTCAGCTCCAGGTGTTCGCTGCCATGTTACTGTACCCATCACACACTGCCACGATGCTAATTAAAGCAATCCCATGCTTATCCTGAGCGGGAAATACCTGGATTAGAGGGAGATTTGCAACTCAAACCTGAGACATGCCTAATCAATTTAAAGCCATTAGACAATTAATTCACTTTGGTGGAGGGTGGATATTGCACACGCACTAATCTGGCCCCTAAGTTGTCACCGTGTGTACTGATGAGTATTGAGCGTGCTGTGTACACATACAGTGAGGAGAACGGGCCAATAACCCAAGCAGGGGAATAAACAAATGGTGTTTCCTGCTTAAACGTCACGTCATCAGGCGTCCGCGGATGACATCACTGTTATGTGAGCAGCAGCCTAATTTACTGGGATACTGTCAAAGTTATGCTACATATTTGTAAATGTATTTTAGACATTTTATCAACGGGAACCTGATGGATAATCAGTCAGTTTTTTAATTATTTTATGAAATATTTTACAGTGCTACACCAGCATGGCAGTATATACTGTCACCATCAAACAGGATTAGTACTATATAGACATTGAAATTTTGCATTAGTCATGTAAATATTCCTTTGAAAATAGATGGTTCCATAGATTCCTACTGGTCCAATTGAGCTTATAAACCTTAATTTATACTTCTGTTCACAGGGGTGAGGCTGTACCGGAATGGTTAAGATAAAGAAATATGCATTCATGATTTTTCCATTTAACCATAAACTTTATTAAAAATTACAATAAATAAAATGACAGCATTAATAGAACAACCAATAGAAGTGAGTTAAGAAAGATATTTTTAAATAAAATGGAAACATGACTGCACATCTATTCTCCATTGTTTATTCTGTAAATTAAAGTTTATATAATGCCACGTACCAGCAAACACAAATGACGGTGCTGATATTGCTGTGAAAGGCTCATGCTGAACGACTTTTATCAGCTAACTGATAAATGGTCAGGCTCTGAAAATCAAATTCCAAATTAGATGCCTTTAACAACATGTTCCTAAAGCTTTGTTCTGACAAAGAAGTAGGCCCAGCTGGCTGCCTGCGCATAATGCATGGTAGTTTAAAAATGTAATGTTTAGCAGTTTATGGATCTCTGTTTAATTTACCTCTCTTGGCTCAATCCACTCCCCCTCAGTTATATCAAAGGTCCAAGTTGATATTCAATGTGTCCATGTTTTAACAGTTTGTAGTGAGCTGACTCTGTATACAACTGAATTCCCTTACACACGGCAACACTGACTGATACTTGATCCACACATTTTAAGTTCTGAAATACTGGCCTGATTTTTTTTATTTTTTATTAAATAATAAAAAAAACATTCATTCCAATTAAAGCAGGCCTGTGCAAGTGCAGCCAAGCAGCTCTGTTATTCAATTCCATTAGAATGAACGATGCAGCGGCATGCAGCCATGCAGTTAACAGGAATTAAAACCATAGGCAAGATGACGGATTACACTAGAATAGAGGTGTGTGTCTCTGAGTGTGCATGTATGCATCCATGCACACATGTACCTTTTTTGACTTTCTATTTTGCCAAAATTGTACAGATTGAATATTTTTTACAACATGTGTACTTGAATATTAAATCCAAATAGCTTGAACACTGAAACATGCTGTTAGGTCTACGCTGTGGCGCGGCATCAGTGTACTTGTCAGCATTTGCCAGCTGTAGTTATTGCATGATATATGGCTCTGTTCTTGATGCCTGCATGACAGTTGGCAGTCATTAATCATGCTTAGAAGATATGATATGGTATAAGGTCCCTTTTCCCGTTTGCGGGATAAGTTGTGGTGCTGTTCCTGAAATCCAAGCTGCTGCAGATGCAGGAAAAAAAAAGTTATGACATTCAAATGTGTGTGTGGATGCGGCTTTGAAAAAAAGTGTGGCCCGTAAACACACAGAAGCTGACAGGCTTTCACAAACACCTTGTGTCTTTCTGTTGATTTTACTGCAGAGAAGAACTTTCTTGTACTTTTCCTTCCCACACGTCCCTTTGTTCTGCTGCTCAGCATCGTGTTTCTTGTAGATGCGTGGGTGTGACAGTGGGTGCCGGCCTCACCAAGTGTGTCTGTGCTGGTAAAACAGCATTGTCGCGACACACCCACCTTCACAGAGTAGACTAACCATGCATTTAATTAGAAACAAAAGCTGGAAATAATTAATTAGACAGCAATTCCCCCTTTTTTTTTATCCTTGCCAAAGTTTATAATGGAGTAGATAGGCTGCTGGAATTTCTCTGAAAATAATTCATTAAAATTCAAAGTGAGCGGAGTCCACAAAGACAAATGGTCACTGTTCCACTTCAGTGTTCCTCGGTCATGCTTGGACATGTTTTGGTGTTCTCTTGGTTCTTCCACTGGTGGTCAATTCTGTTTATGAGATCATGCATACAACATACCAAAGGACTTGTGCTCTAGTAGTGTTTTTGAGGTAAATCTGATGATCTCCCCACCACTAACAATGAGTTTGTGTATCATTGCGAAACCCACCTGTATAATTAACCATTAGAGTTAAATATGTGATCATGGTCAGGATGTATGCAAGTTTGTGATTCGATTAGTTTATGTAGATCTTTTTTTTATGTCTGTAATGTTGCTCTGTTCGATTGTTGTTTTGCCAGGGTTCAGATCAGCAGGTCGATCGGTGAGAGTGACAACAGGTTTGGATGATCAGGTCTCTGAGAAAGGAGGGGCTGGGCAGACTCAAGGTGAAACCTGCACTTTCCACAGGTTTCTCTTCAACAGTGTATCCAAGCTTACTGAGAGTGACGGCTCCATTGAATCCAGTATTGTCCCATCCCTGAATAGCAATGTCTTTATGTACTTCTTTAACGATACAATTCTTACTGTTAGAAATTAAATCAACCATCTCCTGCCCTCGATTGATGCTAATACATCATCAAACACCGAAATCTCAGGAACAGCTGAGAATCCAACTTACTATTTAAGCAGCTTCCACCGATCACCCTTGATCAGTTGACCTTAATAGTCTCATCATCTGAACCCGCAAAATGAATCTTTGATCCTATTCCTACAAAGTTATTTGAAGAAATTCTGCCCCTTTATAAATATTACTTTACCTAATACAATCATCGTTATCATCAGGATAAGTACCAAAGTCCTTTAGGCTAGCTGTAATTAAATCCCTTCCTGAAAAAAACACTCTGGACACAGATTTTAACCAACTACATAATCCAACCTCCCCTTCCTTCCTAAAATCCTCGAAGGCTGTAACCAATCAGCTGTGTGAGTTTCTCCAGGACAGTAATGTATATGAAGACTTTCAGTCAGGGTTTAGAGCTCATCACAGCACGAAGACAGTCTTAGCAAAAGTCACTAATGACCTTCTAACTGCCTCAGATCAAGGGGTTAGACGAATTTATCGATCATCAAATTTTATTACAGAGACTAGTACAGTTAATTGGCATTAGAGGAACCACCTCTAATGTTTCTCCTGTATTACCTTCACTACACTGGCTTCCTGTAAAATATAGAATTTAACATTTTGCTCCTCACCTACAAGGCCCTTAATAATATGGCACCATTATACCTCAAAGAGCTGATAGTACCATATCACCCCATTTTTGCACTGCGCTCCCAGAATTCAGGCTTACTTGTTGTCCCTAAAGTTTCTAAAATCAGAGTAGGAGCCACAGCTCTCAGCTATCAAGCTCCTCTCCTGTGGAATCATCTCCCAGTTTCAGTTCAGGAGGCAGACACCATCTGTATGTTTAAGAGGAGGCTTAAAACCTTCCTTTTTTATAAAGCATATATTTAAAGCTGGTCCAGGACTGTCTTGGACCTGCTCTTAGTTATGCTGCTATAGGTCTAGAATGTCGGGGGACACGTGAAACATGGAGCTTCTCTTTCCTCTTCTCCCTCTTTATCACATTAGTGCCTCATCAATACATGTAACTGACTTGACTTCTTCCCCGGAGTCCTTGTGCTTTATCGGTTGCAGATCCAGGATCACTGCTGCGGCCACATCGTGGATCATGATGATGGATCGCGAATCAGAGATCATGATGGCCGATCGTGATTGTATTGGCAGCTGATCGCGGATAGAGGTGGTGGATCATGATCGAGGTGGCAGCTGATGGTGGACCCTGATGGCGGCAGTGGATCATGAAGATGTACTGTGGATAGTGGTGGCATCTGATTGTGGTGGCGGATCCGGATCGTGGTGGCAGCTGATCGTGGACTATGATTACAACAAGACTGCTTGATACACAATATGCCTACTCACATACTCTACCATTACTGACAATAACTAATTTACTTTCCATTACGCTACAAACTGTTTCTTCTAATCAATGTTGTAAATACTCCGTAGTGTAACTATTCTCAGTCACATTTGTTATCTATTGCACGTCTGTCCGTCCTGGGAGAGTGATCTCCGCATCTGTCTCTCTCTGAAGTTCCTACATTGTTTCCACTATTAAAATGGGTTTTGTGGTATTTTCTCCTTACTCTTGTTAAGGACAGAGAATGATACACCTTGTTAAGCCTTATAAGAGAGATTTTGATTTGTGAATATGAGTCAATACATTAAATTGATTTGATTTACAACATTGGTACCAGACCATTGTTGGTTAGTTTGACAGTCCCAGTAGCTGCTAAAATTAATGATAGTTTCCTAGCTGCATTCAATGTGTTTGACATTGTTGAACATTCACATTGTAATTTTGTAGTGCAAGATATGAGTACAAAGGGAAAAGGCAGAAGAAGGCTGACTCCTGTGTCAAGTCATGTCATGAAAGTGTGCGGACCTGCTAGGGCTGTGCTTTAGAAGGTAACACAAAGCTAGCTTACAGTCTATGATTGAAAGCTTTCATGTTTATAATGTTACAAGTATGTTTTCTGTCATCACTGCTGTGTTGGTGTTCATTTATGTAACTTTGAGCTATTAATTTGAGCTAAACATTTTTGTTAAATATGACAAAATAAAACATCATCTTATTCCTGTGTCCACTGTGTTCTGCTTGTTAAGGGAAGGAAATCCCATCAGGCATCAACCTCAAAGAGAGAGGCTGAAGGCAACAAGTGTTTGTAACAATTGATCCAGCTTGGAGAAATTATTTGAAAAATTGAGAATAAGAAACTGAACACAACTGAACATTACACTGCAACAGTATATATGGATAAGTGAATGATTTTAACAAGTCTGATCTCCTGTGGTCACACTTCAAACCCCTCCAGATCATTTAGTCTACTGGTTTGCTAGATTCTAAACAAGTAAATGTATTTTCTAGTTCTGGAGACAGTGTTACCTGACTATGCAGTTTCATATCTGTGGTGTGTAGGGAGTGAAGCAGGCCCGTCCACTGACTTTGGACATGGCTCCTTCAGTTCCCCAGACAAGGCAGGCTGCTGCACTACTTCTCAAGGAGGAGAGACGTTGTCCATAACAATGGTAACGTGTTGCCTGTTTATTAAAACGTACTGTAAACTGCAAACTGAGATTAATGGCCGATCTGACTTGGGCTCATTTTAGTAACAAGATAAGAATAAACAAAACAGCTGTAAGAGAAAGAACACATTTACACCCCAATTAGTGCTTTTAAAGGCCCACGCTGTATCAAATGTAGAAAACAGCTTGTAGCCTCCACCATAATGAGTCATTGAACCATGGTTTCCAAAGGGCCTCCTTCGTCACTGTCAGGTCCACTGAGTGCCTCAGTCACATTCAAATCGGCCCCCAGTCCACAGACATTGATGAAGGGTCTGCGGGTGGTGGGAAGCACGCAGGCTAATTCCTCAAGGCTGGGCTGAGGCAGTCCGGTGGCTGTCCATCACTTCCCTGTTATTTGCATTGGCCCCAATCAGCCCAGAGTGTTGATCAATGTTTGGTCAAAGTGAGCTTTCCTCCTGCATTAGGAGTTGCTTTCCATCACGGTTAGGTGCTGCTCTGCGATGTTTTACCACTGAGGCTGATGGGACTGCCTGCACCAACATGGTGAAGCAGTGTAAAGGTGGCCATCGAGACAAACAGTGACAATCCATGGTTGATCATGGCCTCCTGTGGGAGAAGACCATGATTAACCAGGTATGGGCAGAAAATGCAAGCAGTGGATCCAAACCCATGACCGTCTTACTCTGAAGCACTAGTCTTGACCACTAGCACACCATTCTCCTTTAAGTTCTATTTATCTGTTTTATTGATTTATTAAATCCTTCCCTTTTTGTATTGTCAATATCAGTCAATCAGACACTAGTCAGTACATATCCTGATGAGCTCTGTGAACCCTGACCTTTGCTCTAGTACCATCAACAGACACATTTTCGGCTTAGAGTAAAGGCACTGAAGTTAACTGAGCACATCCACACTTCTCCATAAGCTAATCGATAACCAATAAGTGGGAAGACTTTGGACACATTCTAGCTATTAGGCTATTAGGATTTTGGCTATCATGGGCGGCTGTGGCTGAGGGTAGATCGGCCGTCCTCTCACCAGAAGGTCATTGGTTCGATCCCAGCCTTTCCCATCTGCATGTTGATATGGTGAATGGCAATAAACTGTACAGTAAAGCACTTTGAATGGTCATCAAGACTGGAAAAGTGCTATATAAATACAGACCATTTACCATTTACTGTGCGTCATTGTGTTGTATTGAGAGGTTTATTGAACATTCAGGCTTTCAGTGTAGCTTTTGCTGCTTGTATATGTTGTGTCACTGGAGTCACATTAACCAAATTCCCCAAGGAAGCCTCATAGCCACAATTATGAGAATAAGACCCGGGCAGAGAAATGTCAATGTTTATTTTCCTAACCTGAAATAACAGTATTGATCTTTTATGACATACTAGTAAATTAATAAATATAAGTAAAAATGACCGGTAATAAGTTCTGTTTTGGATGAATAAAAGATCACAAGATGAACATAAACTATTATATTATATAAGAGATATTTCACAATACAGTTTTATTATCATTTTTTTACATTTATGTATTCGTGAATATATTCATATTACCGTGCTCAGTATATTCAATATTTAACTTCCAGGTATATTTAACATTTTACTATATAAATTTGAAATACTCAAGATGACAAGATAAACATTAATATGTAATTACTATTTGTTTCTTTTTTCTTTGTTCGAAGGCTTTCCACCATAACGCTCTGCCCTCTCCCTCTGTGCCTCAGAGCCTCTCTCCCTCTTCACCCCACTTACCGTGTTGTCCTGTTTACTAAAGTAGCTAGTTCTGGTTGATGATTTACAGTAAAATTGCTTATAAAGTGGAGTGGGAAATGTTTTGCAGACCTGGCAGCTTTCAAGTCCTGCGCCCATTTGTCACTCGACATTTCCTTTTGTGTAACGGCACGAGAATTAATTAGGCTGCGTGGCGGCAAAAGTTTACGGCCATAATTTATGGGGAGATGAGATTCCTTGGACACCATCTTGGACCCGTGTCGATTTATTATTTTTATTATATTGCGGTGTGTGTGCATGTGTGTACACAGTTTGTGTTCGACTTGTGAATGAGGTTCCCCCGAGTTGATGGCAGTAAAGCTAGATTCATTTGCACTACTCAGGGTTTGTGGCAGGGCAAACGTAGTACCGACAGGCTAACGGGGAGGCATAAACAAAAATACACTCCGTAGTAATACATTCAAAAGGACATTATGCATAAATATATGTACACATAAGCGTGCATATTGCTTGCACACACACACAAACTAGAGCTAGATAGCTGAAAGGCTGCAATTCTGTTTGTGTGTATTGTATGCAGGGGGATAAACTTTCATACATATATATCTATATATCTATAGATATATAAATATCTTTTATGTTTAGTTGTTAAACTCTGCCCCTGTCACTCACTTGGGTTGCCCAGTGCAGGAATGATTTTTCCTGTGTTGAGGAGAAGATCACTCTTTTTTTCTGCAATGATTTATCTACAATCCTGTTACCTTAATCTCCAAAACTCCACCATGAAAAAGTAGCATCCACTGGTTCTAAGTTATCAACCAGGAGTCAGTGGAAGTCGGACCAAAAGATCAAGGAGGCCTTGCCTGTCTGACATTGGAGACCCGTTTCTACTGACATGGTCTTTTTTAGAGCTGGTTCCACACATTCCCACTGGTGATGGTGTCTGTGCCTAAAAGATGACATCATAAAAGTGCTTGTCCAAAACTTTGAACCATCGAGATCAATATATATTTGATGGGCAACACCAAGATGTTATGTGCCTATTTTGATAAATCATGAGTGACATGCAGCAGAAGCAGGTAACTGTCGAAATGGAGAGTAATATTAAATTGTCAAACCTGTAAAAATCTATTCTTGACTCTGAACTTGCTACATGATGACGTGACGCTGGTTCTCGCAACTTGAACGTGGCCTTCACAGACTGATGCCGCATTGCATTATACCTCGGAATTACATCACACCCGAATAATCCGAGTTGATAGCGTTCCACTTGCACAAGAACAATGTTAACGTTAGTCGGTTAGAAATTATTAGCAAAACCATTTAATGATAAAAGTGCTAATAAATAATAAAAAATACAGCTTTCACTACTTTTGATTTACACAGGGGGCATTGAAATTCAGTGGCGAGGTTCCTCCAACCTTTTGAGTCAACTCAACTTGAGCGGGGGCGTTCCAGTTGCAACATCTGACTCAGTCAGTGACTCCGAGCTCCAGGGTAAAAGGGAACGCGGCATCATGAGGCAGCTGTCACTTTTGGCAGACCCCAGTCTTCAGTGTAATTCAGTATAATCAGTGCAGAACCACAGAATTACACTGTTCCTGTTTCTGTGTTGGTCTTTCTTTTCTCTCTCTCACTCTGGTATATCGACTTGGTTGAATGATGTTTATACATCAGTCTCAGTACATTAATTATCTTAAAGTTCACCAAAGGCATGCTATGTCTGACCTGCCCTCCGGTCTTGGAGCCATAAGGAATAGAGAGTGGGACTAGTCAGACTGTACTGTCTCTAGTCAAAATACTGATATGCTTTGTTTTCTGTTCATGAACCCCACAATTTTGGAAATACCCTGGAGCAACTGACTGTGACTTCTGAGTTCTCAAATACAGCCCCTTCAGGAAATTCCAGGAGAATATGTGAACTTCAGTGCAAGACTGAAAGCGGCTTATGTCAGTCTCAATAGGGTAATGGTCATGTTTATCCTGTCTCTTGTGAGTTCTTCAGCTTTGTTGAAGAGTAACAGCAAATCTCTAGATGCCTCTCAAATTTGCTTTTGGCCTCATATTACTCGTGTTACACGTTTCTGTTTCAGAAGGCAGCACCAACCTTGATCTTTGAGGCATTTCAAACATTTTGAACCCCGTCATGATTTTGAAAACCGGGGGAATATATGTATAGAGATGTTTGTAGTTCTATAACATACTTTGTAAACTGGTAAAACAAGGACATTTGTGAAGATGAACAAAGATACTGTTAAACACTCAAAGCAGTGACACTGAAATTACCAATACAAATGTTGACCCTGTCTTGACACCTGAATCTGATTGGACAATAACGATCGAATGACTTGGCAGAGTGATTCTGTGCAGTCACAAAGTGGATAGTTCCTATGCCTTCATTACTGCTGCTGCTCCTGAAACATGCTTTTCAAGATGGACGATGGCATGGACTCCTCCGCAGGAAGGTCAAATACAATTGCAACTCTTTTCTTTAACAGCACAAACCTGAGTATATCATGTAGCTTTTTTAAATAGTTTATGTTGGAAGCTCCAAATGCGGTAGAAATAAATCCAAAGATATAAGGCCCACCTTGAGAATAATGCTAATAATCCTTTAACCTTGAGGGAAGTGTACCCGCTGGTGCTTCCCCACTGCATTTACAAGAACGTCCATGTGGATTCTCCCTTATAGAGGTAAATTCTATGCAAAAAGACAACATACACACACACACACACACACACACACACACGGCTGCTCTTGGATCTCTAGTAGGAGGTGTTTGGGATCAATTGTGGATAATTGGGTCTCCACGCAACATAATCTCACATTAGTACAGCCAGCTGTGCAGCAAACATGCACACTCCCTGTTCACTGAGGGTAGGTGTGGTGTTATGGGGTCGCATGTGTTGTACATGTGTGTGTTAGAGTGTGTTGTGCCTGTCCAATTGTCTGAATATGATCCGGAGAAAAAACCCCAGCTTATAATTGTTTTTCTCGTGTCTCACTCAGTGTGAGTGAAACGCTGACCTACACCACAATCTGAGGTATCTAAAAGCTGGGGTTAGGTGCATGTGACATCACCAACCCTTTCTCTGTCTTTTCCCATTTTCCACTCAACACAAGTGCAAACACGCACAGACACACACACAAACACACACATACACACACACACACACACACCTACAAGCTGTAACTTAAAAAAAAACTGCTCACACCAATTTTGTAATCAATGCCCACAGAAAATGGGATTCCTCCGGCCGCCGGCAATTAATACATTTGTGTCCTTTTTTAACACTAGTGAGCTGAGCTTGAAATTACCAATGACTGGCTCGTGCTCATTTGCATATTTATTGCAGTGGAGGACGAGGTGGTGGTGGCGGCGATGGTGGTGGGAGGGGAGGTTGGGGGGTGGGGGGAAATTGGGGCGAATGATTGATGTGGAGTTCGCCTCCTGCATTACAAACAGCCCATTATTGGCCAGACAGAGGAAGGGAGAGAGAAAGACAGAGCGAGAAGGAGAGAGAGACACTGGGAGGGACTGGAAGAGAGAGGGAGGATGGAGAGCAGTCTAGCATACAGCTGATTAAAGTTGAAGACAGTGGGATCAGTCTGCGCCGGAGGTTTTTGGTCCTCCACTCCTCCTCTTCTGCCAGTTTCCCCTCTCCCTCTGTTTCTTTTGCGCTCCCCCCGTCTTCCTCCTACTCTATATTTTGCAGGGAAGATGGCCGTGGCGGGAGCATTAAAGGCATGTTATAATGGATGTTGACAAGGAGTGGACCAACAAAAGCCCAAGCCTGAGGATTTGCTTGAAAAGATTCAATCAGACATGTTTTCACTGCGATTAATTGGTGGACTCCGAGGGGGAGGAGGGATGTGGGGATGAAGGGATTGGTGATGGAAGTGTGAATTAGTGTGATTGTTCAGAGAGCAACCCCCACCCTACCATCACCCCCCCCCCTCCTCTTTTCCACACACCCTCGTGCTTCCCTCTGTCATTTTGAGCGATAGTTTGGAAATGTCCTTTGAATGATGCTAAAGAGCAAACTCGTCCGCCCTCCCACTTCCCTCCTCCTCCTCCTCCCTGTGAATTATGAGTATTATTTCAGGGAGGTGGGATGTGGTGAGCCAGAGAACAGGACTACACCGCTTTGATTGGATCTGACCTGCCGCTACTTGTGTCAGATGCACACCGACACACACACACACACACACACGCACACAGCAGCAGTTCACTGTCTGTGTGTGGTGTGTGATTAGCTTAGACAACCATGTCCTGATCATGACACAGCTCAAGAGGTAAAAGGGGTGTTGTTGACCCACTGTTACTCTGACCCTGATACCTCTGGTCACCTCACACACAGACACTCCCATTTCACATTGACATTATGGGTGTGGAGGCCTGTCTTGGTTTTTAAGTATAATTTGATATGACTTGATATGTGAAAGAAAAAATCCTCCCTTTATAATACTAAATTTAACGTCTGGTCTCACCAACATTTAAAAGTCTTGGTTAAAACAAGTCTCTTTACTAGAACGAAACAACTAAACACAACAATTTGTTCTGCTTTTGGTGGCGTGTCCTGGTACCCCAGGGTCAAAGGCACCAAATGTAAAGTGCAATATCCCTGGTTCATTGCCATCCTGGTACATTTTCACATATCATTACCCATTTCTCTTTTTACTCCATTCCTGTCATCTCTCTGCTGTCCTCTGTAAACAAAGAACAATCATAAATTGTCTAGATTTCTGACTACCTTTGATTGACATGTATTGCTATGACTTATTTACGGCACAAAGTATATATATAGTTTGTGTAAAGGATTTTTGTGTTCTACATCAATATAGTTTATTTATCATGATTTTCATTATTTTGATTACGTGATATCAACAAGACATTACATCCCTCATTGAGGAAACAATGGTAAGAGACAATCTGAAGTGGCTCGCTATTAATTAATGCTAGCCTAATCATTCTGTTATGCTATTCTCATCGCTAGCTCTTCCGAGTTCACCTGGAAATGTTTAATTCAGTCCCTGGGAGCCTTGAACCTCAACGTGGTCTGTTGGGCTTCAGCTTCACCTTCATCAGGCTCTGAGCTCGGCCAGTTCATACACTGTTGCATGGTTTCAGTTGATAAGTGATAGGTTAGTGTTCCCATGCATAGTGGTGTAGTTAAGAGTCGTGACTGGTGGTTTGTTGGGTCAGCACATGCCGTCTGTCCGCTGCTGTTTTGCTGCCCGATGTATCAGGTGAATGGCATTTTCCACTAAAAAGGGAATTAACCCCACACCGAGTGTCGAGTGTCAGCCTCTCCCTTCCACCTTGCTTCAGCACCTAACACTACACATAAACCCAACACATGTAAACACTATAATCAAAATAGTGTTTTAATCTAAATAATAGTCAGAATATTGGTGTCCATGGAAATGTAGTCAGTGTAGAAATTTGGACAGTTGTGTTTAAAAACATTAACAAAAATAAACCAGGATTATATCACTTTAACTTGATCTGTGAGAAAGATCTTTCGGTGCTACTATACCTGTAGACTATTATAGACATTTGAGGCTAAATGGGTTGTTTCGGTGTCAAACTCTGTCAAGATGACATTTTTCTTTTATGTTTATTATGGTGATGTGTCAAACTTAAAGATTAAAATACTGAAAATAGAACAAGAGGTACCTTTTAAGGTGACCCAGCCATAACAGGCTTTCTACCAGGTTTCACACTCCGTGTATGCACCTGTGGTACCTTTGACTCACTGAGCATATTATGCAAATCCAGACGTGACATAAATTCTGCAGTGACATTAGCACTGTGATCTTAAGCCTGGGGGGAGGTGGGGATCCCAGGCAGCATCTGTGGCTGCTCGATCCTCCTCCCAGCATGTATCTCCGCCTCTCCAAACTTCAGATCCTCCTCAGAAGTGTTGCCGCAAAGTCGGCTTTGGTTCAGGGGGGAGGAGGAATAAGAAGTGGAGCAGGGAGAGTGCGCATACAGCAAATTGGCAGCTCCATCAAATTATACTGGCATTAAGGGGGTTTCGCAGGGCGTAATCCACACGCCAAAGCCAGGGCGCCCCTCCCTCCCTACAACATTTAACTTTTGTCGACGTAAACGCCACATTTCATGCTCTGCCATTAATCTGTCAGATTACAGGTTGCAAGCAGTGTGAGCAGGGGTTTGGGTGGGGGCATAGGGAATGGGATGAGGGGCTGATTTGCAATAAATTCCCTCGATCTCGGTTTCATGTTGGGTGGCAGAGGTAGCTGGATGAAGACGGTACCCCTCTGGTTAGAGCCACATGTGATCCTCTCTATGAACCCATCTCTTGTCGGAATATCCCACTGAACCATCTCTGCCAGCAGCTGGCAATGGAGAGGTGTGCAATCTGTTCTGATCTCCTTCTGTTTCCATGCTATGCTCTCGTCTCTCCTACAAAGGAGAGGTGAAGTGATGCTCGAAGCAGATAACCCACCTGGGGACAGCTGTTGAGAAAAAGCATATTGTCACTTTGAGATTTCTGCCCTTTCTCTCATGGGCCCGAAGACCTCCCAGTGGGGGGGTCAGGGGGATCTGGGAATAAGTTGACCCATTAAGGGTTTGAGGATGCTACTGCACAGGGGGTGTGGCCCTCAACCTAGGGTTGGCGTAAGACTAGACCAGTTGGTTTTTGAGTCAAATATAAGACACTCAGTTTGGTATCTATCTAATATAATACACTGGACATTGATTTTGCTCCGGAAAACATTTCTTTCCAGTTTTTATTTTGAATTTGTAACACGCAAATTTGCCAGAAATAGATTCTAGTAACACCAAACAGTAGGAGCATCCGGTCTGCTCTAAAGGGATTTGGCTCTCTCCTGGGAGTCTGCACAACAGAGAGGTGAGAACTGGCATCTCTCTCCTTAGGGAGCTGAGGGCCACTCATACCCATACACTGCCACTGTCACTGCGCTGCCTCCTCACTGGAATAAATTGAATGTCAGCGATCACACCATAGATCAAGAGAAATAATAAATCACCCACTTGCGTCTCCTCCTGCCATGGATATGAATTCTGTTGGCTACAGTTGTGCAAACATTATACCATCTCTATCAGCCTTTTCACCTGTCTCTGTTGGTCTCTATCTGTGTTTTTGTAGGACGCATCCTCTGCTGTGTCTCAGGGCTCCTCTGCCAGCTTCTTCTGTAAATAGCCGTCTGCTTTAAGTGAGGCCGTGTGGAACTGCCACCTCTTGTTTATAACGCAGGCTTCTTATACATCTTTCTTTTGCTAATAGATGTACGGTCTACAGTTGACTGTTGTGCTTGTAAAGCGTGAAACAAGTAGCTCTCAATATATATGTAATATTTTAAACGTAAGAAAATGCATTTGTTAACATGTCAGTAGTAAAGTTAAACAACCAACTCCATCTCTTTAGAAAATAAACGAGTCCACAGTGAAGTGTTCAAGGAAAAACTTCAATAAAAAGCTATAATCCATCTGCCAATCTGCGATGGCAGAGTGATGAGAAAACTTTTGTTGTTTCACCAAGAACCCGTTCTGAAAGTGGTGTCAGGAAAACCATAAATGAGATGACTCTTCCATTTTCATAATGTATTTCTCCAGTTATTATTAAGCAAACTAAATGACCACGGCCAAATCAACAATCTATCAATTGAATGTTGATTGGATGGTCAGCTGTAATCTGCCACCATGAACACGATGCCTGGCTAATTAAACAGACATTACAATATTGCAATTCACTGTGATTATAAGCACATTGATATCAAACAGCCCAAAAAGACATTACATGTGTTTCAAGAAAATACGGTTCTGGTAAACTCATTAGGCTGTGTGTGGTTGGACCAACACAAAAAGAAAATAACAAAGTCTGCAAAGTAAATGTGTACAAAAAGAAAAAGAGAATTATAAGGAAGCTTCCTTTTTGTGCACAAATGCCTCAATTCTTTAAACATCTAAGGAGTCAAATTGAGAACACTGAAGACCTTGACGGGTGCATGCAGCTAGTTATATACAGACACGTGATTAAAATGCATTTGCCAGAGTTTCCGAGTCATGACAAGCAGCCTGTAGAAGCCTCACTATGTTGGAGAGCCTTGCTGCTCCTCAGCCACGCCAGGGCCTCGCTGCTCAACTTTGCCGTGACTCAATTCCAGCGCTTCGTCACCCCATCCAAACTGATGTTAACACCGAGAGGAAAAGCACCGCTACAGGGTCGAGACTGCTGTTTGGAACCGCACGGAACAAGTCTTGACTACTTAAATCCTCTTTGATCTGCGTTTCCTGGAGAGGGGATTGTCTGCTTGGTCCTGTGGTAACACTTTTGTGCCAGCGAGTGCTCTTTGCATCATCTCTCCCTGCGTGAAGACGCCTGGCTTCTGCCGTCCTCTGCCTTCTTTTCTCACATGGGCATGTGCACAAATATGCATGCAAGCGTACATTTGCAAATCCACATACACACATACTTCTGTCAAATACATTCACTTCCTGTCTTTCTCCCCCCCCCCTTTCTCTTTTTTTCTCTCTCCATTTTCTCTTTGACTTCCACAGACACTAATTCCCTTTCTTCAAGGACAAGCATCTCACGGCACATCATCTGAATAAGACTTTGAGTCGGCATGGCCTCCCAGGGCTTAAGTCCGCAGAGCCCTTCTTCCCGATCCCCTTTTTAATGTTTTAACACCAGCCTTGTGCCGTCAATAAATATTAACATCCTGAGGGATGAGATATGCTCTGGTTAGGCCGTCTGTTCACCACATGGGTCTCAGGGTGGCTGTCTCTCGGCTGATACTGAGAAAGGATTGTTGAGCAAGTGACCCAGACTTAAAGAGCAAAAAATCAAACCATCAATTGGGCCACTAAACCAGAGGACATCACACAGTTGTTCCAGTATGAGAGGGAAAGGAAAAATGTTCGCTGCTTTTAAGACAAAGACTTGCTTTGGTTTTCAGTTCTGACAGCCGGAGTTGATTAGCTTCAAGCTTCAAGTTGCTATTCACATAAACAGACATGGGAAAACCCAAAATAATAAGACTTGTCAATTCATATCCTTATGCCACAGCTTCCTGTTAGAATGAGAAAAGTAGGATTGAACTGGACATTTCAGCTGGTGGATTTTTCTTAACCCTGTCTCCTAGATACTGTTATAATTGTAAAAAACATTTTGTAGGAAACATAATCATTATGTTCACAATGTATTTTTAGACAGAATGAAGTGCCATAGAGCTGCAAGGAGGTGAATAGGGCAGCCATACAAAGCATATGGTGGTTTGCTTCAAAGTCCCATCTGGGTTTAGGCAAGAAAATCCTGTTTATATCGTTTATATCATTAAAGACAGAGTGAATTTTTCTTCAAGCAACAAGAGGGCAGGGGGACAATGAAGCAACATACATATGGACTGTGTAGAATAAATTCTGAATCAACCAATTCAGCCGTCCGTAATCTGCAAAAATTAACATGTACTCTGTCAAGGATGGATTGACTAAAAGAAATGTTGCAACCTTTCAGGATAACTGAACTTTGGGTTTTTGACTTAAATGTAGTACGCTATCAGAACATTGATTAATTTAATACACTGCTAAATTCCTAAAACGCCTCAGACGTGTATATGGTACTTATGCTTAGGCATACAGAATTGTAGCATGGAGACAGCTAGCCTGCGATAAAATGCTGAAAGCTGAATTGTTTGTGATCCATTTTAAAATCCATGCTCAATGTAAAAACACTTTTCGTTTCAGTTAGACGTTGTGCTTTTTAAGGGTGAACACTTAAAAGGGATCCAGGATAATTGTTTCCCCTTGATCTGAGCCTTTATCATTAGCTTGGATAATCTGACCTTGACTCCGTCTCTGTATTAAACCCAAAGGCATGAGATTGTGTTTCCAAAAATGTTCTTTTGTGTATTTGAAATCGATGCGCACCACTTACCAATTAGCTTGATTCTCTCCATTGAAATGCTTTTTTTTTCTCATTCCAGGTAGCATCAGGTCAGTAATGCAAACAGTTCCAGCCATCAAAAACATGAGCAGTTTGATATGAATCCAGTCCCAGAATTGAATGGCACCAGAGTTGGACTAACTGACTAACAAGGTGTATTCATTGCCTGAGCTGATAAACTCTAAGGATTATCCATCAAGAGAAGCATCTTAATTTGTAATGTTTCACCACTCATTTATTGAGGGTTTCACTTTTAATTTGTCACGTTCTGTGTATGCCTGGTACTTCACTGACTTTGAAAATGGAATGATCAATCAGTCTCGCCATTAAAAAGCCCAAGTCATTGGTAAAACGATATGTAGGAAACACAAATGTTATCAGAAGTTCTCTCCTGTAATCAAATCAGCACCTGAAGAACCTGAAAACATCCAACTTCTCCAAGTTTCCCTCCTCGTACAGTACAAGCCCGGGCCTGATTACTGTAACTGCAGCAGCCACACTCAGTCCTCTTCCCTTGTCCCCGACTCCCAGCTCCCACCTCTGAGCCCAGATTCATTACAAGCTGTGGCCAGGGTATTAAGATATGGCCGCATTAACAAAGTTGTCTCTGTATCTTAATTGAATCTACCCCCGCCAGACCGAATCTGGATTATGTTTACCTGAAATATAAGCGGCTCGGCCGACAGAACACGGCCCCACTGATAAAACACTGGGTTGTCCCCCCTCCCCAATCCTAATCCCCAACTGTAATTTGTTCCTCGATGGATGTAACCGCAGCGATGGGAACCCCTGATTGGGGTTCATTCTGAGAACACGGAAAGCATCTGCAGGTAAGTTCATCTATTAAATAGTGATGGTGTATCTGTGTGTGCAGGATGTTCACATAAATTGTACATGGATCTGCCTCTAAACAGTTGACTTTAGACAACATTCTCCTGTGTGATCCTTTAATTGTGCAAATGCTGTGTTACAATTTCATTTACAGAATTTATGGAGACGTGTCTTTCCAAAACGATCCTTATGAGTTCTGTGAAATAGGCTCCTGTGTATTCCCAAACAATCCAGATTGGGACGATATCGGTAATCACGGTGAACAGAAACAGGGGTGTCCCTCCCTGATGTCCTTGTTGTCCAGAGCTATGTGATTGCGGTGTTACACCCCTGGTAGTGGCATGAGACAATTCTACACAATCTGAGGGAAATATGAGGAAGGATTTTATCATCCTGGTAAATTATAACTACAATCCTTTTTAAATCTCTTTTTGCGACTACCTCCAGTTAATGCCTCATTGCACTGTGGCAAGAGTTGGCAGAGAATTCTGTGTTTGCATCAAACCACCCGGGGGGGGGTATCACTTTTTGTCTTTTCATAATTTTCAAGTGTTATTATTCTGCTGTCGTTTGTGATGTATGGAAATGAAATAACCCGAGGTTGTTTTATATCTTTCATAAAATGAATGTGAAAGTGATATTTTTTGTTAATCTACATATTTGTGTTATCATGAATATTTTGTTAAATCTGTTATATTGGACACCTGCAGTATCTAGTTGAAAAAAGGAAAGTGTACATCTTTTAGGTTTATTTATGGCAACAATGGAAGTGGTAAGGAATCGTCAAGCCATGGAGCGAGCCGAAGTGTAAGACCAGCTTGCTCAAGGGTAAACTTCACCCTGGGACTGACCCTCCACTTCCCCCAACCCCAGAGTCTGGCTGAAGACCAGAGACCAACGGTGGTTCAGTGCCTGTGTGTGTGGTGGATGGACCAGCCACTGTTGGGGGTCCTATATGAAGGATGGCTCTGGATGGCGACCGTACATAGGGGCAGGTCCTTCCCCTTTTTGTCCTTCACAGGGCACCCTACCCACACAAACCCCTTTCGTTGACCCCACTAAACACCTCCTCCACTCCCAACTCCAACCTTTTCCCATCCTCAGCTCTCACCTCCCCCACTTGATCCCTCCTATTTCGAATGAAGGATGAGGCACTAATGCACTTTGCTCTGTCATCACTTCGGACGTCGTCTCATGAAACGGTTCGTATGACATCTTATGAAATGTTATGGACACATTCTCATGTGAATTAACAAACCTCACCAACAACCCCTTGGTGTTCATCCGCTGTGTGTGCTTCTGGTTCTCTGCTTTGGAGTTTGTATGGATTCTCAGTCACTGACTGTCATAAATGTCATAAGTCATACATTTTTGGTTGGAGTAGTGGACAGGAATATGTGTAACCTTTCTGTATATGCATTCTGTTGTGGGGCTGCCAAATGTCTAATCATGATGTCACTACCTCATAAAACCTGCATCTATAGGACTTTTTTTGCAGCGGATTCATCAAGGATGTGTTGGGAAATGTCATGAGTTGGAGAGAAAAGAGGCACAATGAGCTATCCCTTCTGTAACGCACATAACCAAAGTTAATAATGCATAAACTACACGTGATATAGGCTTTTTGTATTGACACCAGTCGTATATATGATCCACAAAGATTACGATTGCTACAAGAAAAATTAAGGGGAAAACCAATGGATTTTGATAAAGAAAGAATCTGCTGTAAATTTGAAAGAGTCGTGGAACATGTGGTCTACATGTACCGTAGCTCCTGTTTTGATGAAGGTCAAAATATTACAGTCAAATCGGGGAATGTAAATGGACGATATTTCATGGTGCTGTGTTGCAAAAGGTCTCTGGCCTTGACAGTCCTTGCATAGTCAAATAAAATAAATTGCTACTGAGAAATTAAAATGAACATAAATCTTTAACAGCTGACTTTTTTGTACTTCCATGCTGATTTAAGAGACATTAAAGTTACCATTAAATATTTCTTATACAAAAAAAAGGTTTTATGAAATATTCCAAAAAAAGAGCTCATTCTGGTCAAACCTTGGGACGGCCCACTTCACTGTCCGTTATGTAAATGTTATGCAAAAATAAAAAGTAATGACCTGAGGTACAGTAGAAGTTTGGTGATGGGATTTATTGATATTAGATTTTTGATGGAGTGTTCCTTGTAGATTGCTGCTGCCCACTCTAATTATACAAATGCTCTTCAGACACGGAGAAAGGCTAAACAAAGATACTCCAGTGTGTGCACACACTTAATCGTCTCAGCTCTGAGCTGGAGGGGCCACTTTGACAGCTCCCTTACTCCAGACCTTCCACAGGCAAGGGAACAGGTGCTGGGGGCTACACACACATACACACATACACACACTATCTGCACTCTAACCACACACTCTTATCTCAGGCAGGAGGGCTTTAGATAGAAAACACGCTGTACAGTAATTACCACCTCCCTCCCTCTCCCCATCTCTCTTCCTCCCCTCCCCTCCCATCCTCTACTACTTCTCCACTTCCCAACTTTCCCATCTTTCCTCTCCGTCACTCCCCCCTGTGGGACATCTTCATCCTTCTCTCTCGTGTTTGAGCTCATCCCTCTACCTGCCTCCTCCACCTCCCGCTGGCCAAGACTAAGCCGTGTGTAGCCTCGCTGCTGGGATGTCATAGACAGAGAGACAGAAGGCCCCCCAGGGCCTCATGGCGAGTCAGGCGCAGTCGGCGTGCACTTGACGTGATGCAGCCTATCCTCGGGTGACAACAGTGCATATTCTGTGGTTTCGCTAAAACCCCCACCACTCTCCCTCTCCCAGTTACCTACTCTGTCTCCCATTTCCCCCATCCTGAAACAGATGCTCGGGACGAGGGCGGGCGCCAGTCAGGGGGGACGTGGGTTAATTGGGGTAGTACTGGGGGTTAATTTCAATTAAAACTTCAACTAATGGAGGTCAAGGAAGCGTCTGCAAACACCTGATTAAAACAAATGGTCCTGCCAGTCAAAACTTTATCTTGGTCAGCCTCCGGCAGAGGGTCCTGGAGTGGGAAGAATGCACAAAAAAGGGGGAGCAGGCAAAGAGAGAGAATGACTAATTGGGGAACACTTGTTTGCACAACATCTGCATGGAGATCAGTGACTCAAAGCTTTATTTTAAGCTTTATAATTTTAGTTTCCTTAGTGATAAGTGATACAACTTTTTCACTTACTAGTCCAATACCATTAAAACTCTGTTAATCAAAGGACAATCAAGAATCAAAATCAAAATATAATGAGTTGAAAAACAACCTAGATTCTGAATGTCTTATAGGTGAGATTTTGCATAGAATAGGATCACCAGTGGGGCAGTATTGTCCTAATGTTGTCAGTAGAGGAAAAGGTCCTAGGGAAAAATGAATCATATAATTTTTTTCCAATGAGGAGATAAATGTGCTCAGCAATTTACATCTGATAAAATCCAGTCCTTATCAGGGGTTGTAAATTTTACTTTCAAAGTTGTAAAAATTGCATTTTGGCTTGAGGCTGTTTCTTGAAGTGTTAGAAGGTTCACATTTTGGCATAGCTGAGCCGATAGTATAAAGGTGAGTGGGCACCACAAACATTGGGATTCCCCATCTTGGGATCACGAATGTTAATACCAAATTTCATGGTAATCTAGACATGTATCTGGAAATATGTCTTACTGGAAACCAGCTAGTCAAACATAATTTGAGAAGATATTAAATACAAATTTTTAATCTAAGGTGATTTAGGTGATGATTTAATGTGAGGAAACAGCATGAATGTGTCAGTATGATGAGTCTCCATTCCCCCAGTCACCAAACTTGAAATGCAATTAGCAGACACTTGGCACAGTGTAATTCAAATCGTTGATTTCATCATGGAAAAACAGACAATATGTCAGCAAAGGAATCTGATCTTTATTGCTAAATTTGATTGTTTTTGAGGTGTCACACAAGCAATATTATAAATGCACGGAAGTTAGCTCTAGCTACTTTGCAAAACAGTCACAAATGTGGTACAAATGCATATTCTAGATATAGATAAAATGCCAATGTTATCCCTGTCCTGATGTAAACTGTGGAGTGTATTCCAGCTCATGAGTGAATGAACAGCAGTTGGGGTGTTATCCACACTGTACCCAGGCTTGCTGTGCCACCCTGCTGCCAGCCTGCTCTGCCAGGCGTGGCGCAGCAGCTTTCGACATCTGGCGCTGGGCCTCGGGGAAATGGCAGGGGACGGGGCGCCCCGCCGCGGCTAAATATGGCGCAGGGTTACGCCACACGTCCCTAATCACTTAGCCACTGTCTGGCAGCTCACACCACCACTTTCCCAGATCCCTCATATATCAACACTGCTAGGCATCTGTACAGCCACAAGGCATCTCTGTTTACAGACCCCTCATCACCTCCTTTCTTCTTTAATATCCATTGATGGGTTTCTTCACTCATCCACCTCTATTGTCCTTCATTTCCCAATGTGTCCTCCATGTTTGCTTCCAACGTTGCTTTCTTTTTCTTTTAATTTTTCTTTTTCAATTCTTCTATTGGTTTGTCTTTACTCATTTATGTGTCCATCCTATTCTTGGTGTGGATAGTCCAGTCTTTTTCATTTTCTTTATTTTCTGAAGACCAATGGAAAGAATCATTTGATTCATCTTCTAATTGGTCGTTCTGTGTTCGGTGACTTTGTGTCGTGATCTAGCATCAAAATGTCCTTCAAATGTCTTTGTTGAACTGCTTTCATCTGACCCTTTCTCCACTTTGCTGCTTTGACACTGTCTGGTCCTTTTAATCTGTGATGGACCGGCGACCTGTCCAGGATGTGCTTCTCGCCCAATGTCAGCTGGGATTGGCTCCAGCCCCCCTGCTACCCTCAAAGGATAAATGTTAAAGCAATTGGATGGGTAGAGCTTTTTCGTAGTTTTCCATTGTAAGCTACTGTGCAGTTTTACACATCTTCACTTTGGGGGTTTTACCTCCACTAAGGGGGTCATGTTTTCATCCCTGTCCATTTGTTTGTTGGGGCGTTTGTTTGTCTGTCAGCAGGATTTCACAAAAACTACCGAACAGATTCCTACAAAACTTGATGTGACATTGGCCCATTACATTTTGGTGTAGAACCAGGATTGTTTCTTTTACACATTTTGACATTTGCACAGAATGTTTTACAACCTGAGAAAGATTTGGCCAATCTGAACTACCGTAAATCCTCTAATAGTGGCCTGTATTCCATTAGCGACCGGGTCTCTAACATTGGCCGGGCTCGCTATCGGCGGAGGTAAATAAAGGCCGGTCTCCCTTATAGAGGCCGGGGCTATTATTAGACGCGGACAAACATTACACAAGTGGAGGGAACCTAAGCTGGACAAGGAGCTGATCATCAAGTCCTTCAAAGTGTGTGGGAAGTCTGTGAAACCCGACGGTTTATGCGGCGCACATCATCCTTCGGCGCACATCACCGTGTGGAGCACATCATCGTGCGGCGCACATCACCCTGCAGCGCACATCAACAAGCTGGCTGATGCCCGCCTGCGCGAGGAAGAGAACAGACGCGCAGTGGAACATGAGGAGGACGAAGAGGAACTGTATAATAACGAACTTGTTGTAGAGGCTGGCGCGAGTGATGAGGAGATTACAGGGAGAGATGAAGAGGAGGAGGAAGCTGATGTGGAGGATTTTTATGGTTTTTAATTTCAAAGTGTTTACAATGCACTACCGGTATGTTTGCTATGTTTTTGTTAGCACTGAATTACCGGTATTTGTTGTTGGTGTTCTGTATGCATACCATATGTTACGGTAACTGTAGCCTACTTTTTCTATAAATGAACCTAGTATTTTATAGGTTCAAATAGACACAAAATCTCGTTTTTATTCATTCTACTGGTAGTCTATTTTGCTCAAATAGAAATAGAGGCCTGCCTCTAATTCTGGCCTCCTTCCAATAAAGGCCTGGGCCGCGATGTCCTATATTAGAGGATTTACGGTATGTATCTAACATGGAGCAGGTTTGATAGTATGACTGACAGGTGTGCCACAGTAGCATTTGTTTGAACCGCCAACTTGGATGTGAACAGTATCAATCACGTTCTATGGCAATACTTGGGACATTTCTAGGCATTTTGCTATAATATTAAGTTCCTACAAGTGTCTCAAGTATTGCAGATCCTTAACCACAAGAGTGGGACCTTTCTAGTAATTTTTCCTCAATGATAAGTGCCTAGAAGTGTCCTACTCATTCTGATTGATCGGGACATTTCTAGGCATTTTTGCTATAATGTTAAGACTGGTGTCCACCCGATAATGAACTTGTTGTTATCTCTTGCTTGTAATAAACACAAGCGCTTTGGGAAATGCCAGCAATAAGAAACAAGGCAGGAGATTAGGAATGGGAGCAAGCAGGTGCGATGGGGAACAGGCAACAGAGTGACAAAAGGTGCGAAAAAAATGTGAGGAGAAAAAGTGGGGATATCCGCTTATAAGAAGAGGTGTTAGAGAGGGAGAAAGAGAGGGAGGAACAGCGGCTCTGTCCTGTGTGTTTCTCTTGTAGCAGCTGTCACTGTGAGTAGTTTTAACTGATGGGATCCAAGATCTGTGGCTCACCAATCATTATCCCTTGTCACAACTGGAAAGCGTTAGCACAAACATACAGGGGCGGAAAGATGGAGAGACAAGGCACTCCTCTGATGACAGCATGATATACTGCACTGAGGCACTGAAGGCTGTGTGTTGGTCAGCGGAAAGATTAGGGCCCTGCATACTCACACACGGAACCATTTATCATCTTTTCATCTCAGATGCTTATGGACAGATAGAGAAATCGTTTGAGTTTTCCTGTCGAGTCACTAAAGTCTCTGTTTCAGTCGGATGATGCAGTATAATAGGCTCTGTAACACTGTAACCAATCATGATACAGCACTATTTCAAATGACCCGTTGGTGCAAGAGCATCGCTTCACTTATTTATGATTTAAAAGATGTGATTCATTTCAAGTATAGTATGCAGCACAACTGAGTGTGATCACACCATGAGCGATGTGTGAATGATTACTGAGTAGGTGTCTCATTCATGCTACATGTCCGAATGACTTCAGACAACTTTTATCTAATTTAAACCTTAATAGCAATGAACTTGTTAGTGGTGGTGTGAACTCCAGTGCATATCTGCACAATATACAATTCTGAATTAGCCATTGATGTTTTTTTATTTTACCTTTGTAGGTGGTGGGGAATTCTTAACTAAGATTTAGATCACCCTTGGTATAAATTTGAAATTTCCATCTGTAGCGCCTCCTTTTATCAGAAATGATATTGTACCCCGTGTAAATCCAGACCGCTGTAGTCAGATCTGACCTGAGGACACAGGTCAGAGTAAAAGACCTGAACTCAAAAAACACAAAAAAGTTGTGTTTTTCCTAGAAAAACATACGCCATCAGTATCTACCTACTAATTCCACGAACGTCTGTCTTTCTGTATGTGCAGCACATATTTTGAAAACCATTCATCTTATCGGCTTCACATGTCACACGTGTATTGAGCTGGTCCAGGGAGGTGCAGTGCCAAAGCACATTGTTATTTCAGAATCTTATTTCCCATTGTATCTTGTAAAGTATCAATGGGTAGGTAGGAAGTGGTTGAGTGCTTACATGTACAACTGTTAATAGCTAATGGGCTATCAAATAAGTTGTTTTATCTTGATGATCCTATTTTCACTATCCATTATCTATAGTAAAGACTGTGAAATCAAGGATTCGTCAAATTTTCCTATGTTTCCACTCTATGCAGCCTGGAGGAATTTTGCTGAGGATAGCCACTGCCACTGTGCCAAAGCTGAACATAGGTGTTCAAAACATTCTGTAAGTATCATTAATTTGTACACTCACAATTATGAAAATAGAAAAATACAAAACATGGTGCAGGCTCAGGAACGTTTTCGTGGTTACCTTGCTGTATCTAGGTACCCTAAATGAAAGCAGATTATTAAACAGGCATCCCAGAGTAAAACATGCATCCCAGTGTCAGAGAGCTCTGTAGTCCATGGCTCCTCCAACAGGACCCGCAACATACATGTAGTGTAGCTCTGAAGTCGCCTACTGTGAGTCCAGATCTTAATCTAGCTGAACATCTATGTAAAAAGCAACTCTCGCAGTTAAGTTAAAGCACTCATCAAACTTTAGAGCTGAAGTGGTTGAGTTGAGCAGATCTACCGACTGATTTGTTGGATGATGACCCACAAAAGTCTTTCATTTTATAGAGATTGACTTAAAACTGTGTGATTCAAAATATTTGGTTCCTGAGATAACTGTTGATCGTGTTTTCATTTCCTGTCTTGATTTACAATTGTTTGTTGCATCAAAATTCATAAACCATGCATCTGTACTGTTGAAATATAACAAACGATGCACATGACATTAATCAATTTTAACTTGATATAGATGTTGAAACATTTTTATAACACATGTATGTTGTGAGTCTATAAATTTGAGAATAGCCCCTGTGATGATAAGTTGCTGTTGATTGCTTCATATCAGTTTTATCAATGTTTTTGTCTGCTAACACATTATAATCTTTGCCTCACTCCGTGGTTTCTCATTCCCCCTCAGCCCACCTTTACTGACCCCCACCCCCCGGCAACCCATACCACAGCTCAGTCTCCCATTCTCCAGCGATTCCCACCCATGATAGTGTTGCTAATCCTGAATGGAATCGCTCTGGTACACCCGCCATCACTTCACGTCTCCACCCTGACAGAATGGAGATGATGAGCCTGAAATCTGCTCTCTGTGGTGGAGGATTTAGATTGCGCGTGTGTGTCTGTGTGTCATAGGCAGGGGTTGGTTGGGAGCATGTGTTAACAAGCCTATCTGCCCATCCAAGTGTTAATCTGTGAGATGCCAGCTGATACAGTAGGACAGGGTGGGCTCGGCTCCCTTCATGCCTACCTGCTCACCAGTGCCAGTCTGTCCTCCCTGTGGAGGCGCAGGACTTTGCCCTTCGATCCCTCTGTGCTCAGGCACAGGTGGCACTCAGTGTGCATCAACACCCCAGCCTGCCTGGGTTTGTTAGAGCCCAGTGTGGTTATGTGTCAGCCTCAACTTTGTGACAAGGAGGATAATCTCCCATTCCTCCCTGCAGGTGGTAATGTTTGTGCATGTGTGTGTGTGTGTGTGGTGAAGGGGGAGGTAGTGAGTCCGATGGTGTGATGCAATATCAGGCAGTTATTGGCCTTTTATCAAACCTTCAATTATACATTTTTGTCACAGCAGCTATTGCTCAAAATACAAATGTTCAGTTCCCCTTAATCAGTGACTTCCTGTTTTGCATCAAACACACCCCTGTTTTTGAAAATCAGAAACGCCTCCAAATGAGTTAGGAATCAGGTCATATTAACATTCTTCTGGATACATTATAGGAAAAAGCTGGGAAGTGAATGTAGAAACAGGATGGCATACCCCCACAGAGGGCATGAGGGGTCACTGAATGGTTTAAAGAGCATGACAATTATGTGAATCTCATGCTGTGGTCTTCTAATTCACCAGATCTCTATCCAATTCCCTCCCATGGGAGATTTTGGACTAACGTGTTAGACAGCTCTCTACTCCACCATCTTGAATCACCACATCAGGGAAGATCCCTTCCCTTAACCTAACAAGTGTGTCCGAAGATGTGACTGCCTGAGATGAGGTTTAGGACACCAAGAAAAAGAAAAAACTAAAACTTAAACAAATAATTATGAACGATCTGTTTTAGGGATCACATGAACTAAATAACTTGCAGTCGAGGGAAAGGGGTAAAAGCAGCAGGGGGCACACCTGGCCCACCAGATGTTGTCTTTGAGCACAATGGACGTGTTATCAGCCTAATCACCAGTGTGCCCGCCCAAGTGGAGAGCTGACTATGGTAAGGAATAGTTACAAGTCCATGACTGCAACATATAAATCAGTTAAATAAGAGTGACAATTGTTGAAGTTAATGACTGGTATGAAATATTAACCTCTTACCCATGCAATCCAAAGGTATGACAATTCATATATTCAAATATCCCATAATGGCCAAAACATGCTGCAAAAACATTTGTGGGATGTTTGGCTTTGACTCTTAATCCAAGTCCGTAAAAGTCAAAGCCAGATCTTTTTCTACTTCAGTCTAATACTGTCAATATCACCGGCTGAACCTTTCCATGAACACTGTTGTGTGTGTTAACGTGCGTGTGCAGCTCAGTGTCCTGTGGCTGCTCTCCATACCCACAGTGTCTTGCTCAGTGCAGCCTGTCCTGGCCATCTGCCACTGCTGGCCCCAGGCAGGAGGGCTGCAGGCTGGGCACCGGGCCCCCGCAGACCACTCATGGTGCGGTGGTACACAGTGAGCAGTGGGGCCGGGCATCTCACTGTGCTGAGGACTACACTGATTGATGGTATGTTCACAAGCAAAGCAATGATTGTGTCTCTTACGGAACTACTGGGCACCTTTCTATTGGTAAGCAGTTTACAGCTAATTGGAATATAAGTTGTAAACCTGTGTTGAATACATTTTAACGACTGAGCATTTATAAGCTGTATATAAACATTTACAATGACATTGAACACAGTGTAATGTATAGTACAAGTTTTCATGTGGACAGGAAGTGTTTGTTAGTGTATGTGTCTACTATTTCATTATCACCTGGTTTAGAAAGTGAATAACTGAATGATTGAAAGCATGTAAATGGTCGTATTAGCCACCATCAGTCTTTTCAGCAATTGCTCCAAACATGTTAATATTGAAATAAGAGACATTATGATGTAGTGACAAAGTCCACATGGGGAGGGGGTGCAGGCGGATGGATTGGTTGACTGAGAGAAAATGTTTCTTTTAAAGATGACCATGACCACTTTAGAACACAACACAAAAAAAAAGATATGTTTTTATTCAAAATACACAGGCTGTTTTACTATTCATTAGCAATGATTGGGAGGAAGTTGTACAATTAAATGTCTCTTCCAGATGATGAGGATGTTTTTGGAAACTACACTGTAATAGTGTTTCTTCTACCAGAGAGCAAGTACCTCCCTTTACCTCTCCAAGATCATTGTCAGCCAACCTGGACTTCAGATCGATGGCTTGCCCTGAGCACATTAGTGTAGCCGTGTCCAGTGACGCACACTTCAGGAGTGACCCATATTAATACCGCTGGCTTCAGTTAATTTCCCATCCAGTACAGTAAAGCGACTGAACCGTGACCTGCCTTTGCATGGCCAGCTCTGTAAATGTCACCCGTATGGCCTGCTCATTCATTTCCCACAAAACAAATTCCCACAAAAGACTTGACTGTAAGTGTATTTAAAAGGCAAAAGCGGCCGGTCTCATCCGGCCCTGATTTTTCCCACCAGCTAGCGGTGCTCTTTTAATTTCCCTCTCCAAAAGGTCAGTCGCAATGTTCTCCATCTCCGCCTTAATTGATTCTTTAAATGCAGCTCGTCTTGTGCAGGTGGAGCCAGGGAGGAAACTAGAGATGTTTTTGCCTTCCTTTAGTCACAGTTAAAGGCCTGAAAATGGTCACCCATCTTTTCCTAATTGTATTGGCCGTGTGTAAATGTATGTTCCCAGAGCTTCACCACAGCCTGAATATGTTCTCCTCTGGCATATCCAAATGTGGACATAACAATTGGCAAATGGAAAGAAAATTGCCTTTTTTGCTTAAATGATCGAGGTGAGTTTGTTTTCTGATAAATACACTGAAAGTGAATCTTTGTTGTACTAAATGCCAACATTTATTAGAGTAACTCCCTAATCCACTGGAGGGATTGTAGTTTACTGAACAACCGATCCATCCAGCAATGAGTGAGCAGCTGCACCTGGAGGACCTGCTTCTGTTTCATGAGGAAACCTTTTCAAACAAGAGCTTAATTAATTACTGGTTCAGCTCAGTATATAGTCAGATGCTCCGGTTGGTTTAGGCGGAGTCGTATTTGGGAATAGACGAGCAGGTTGTCGCCCACGATGGCAGCAGCTGGTGGAGGTTTGTTGTAATTAACTTAAGACGTCGAGGCTACATTTAAAAGTCCAGTGCTTGCATTTCATTAAAACCACAGACACTGCGCTGAACACCTGATGCTGAGAAGACACTGTACACAGAGTCTTTGATGGGGGGGGGGTCCATACTGTGACCCTGTGACTCATTTGCAACGTGAGCTCATCGTCAAAACGATTAAAACTGGGATATCATGCGCAGATTTATAGTTCCTACAAATATAAAGTACAAACTATGAGCAACCTAATGAACATTTCCAATATCAAATACATACTAAAATACATATGAGCAGTTAATTCAATTTAGTGCAATGTTGTGTGTTCCCCTACTGGAGGACTTTCCTCTCCTTGTGCTATTACACACATTTCATTCCCTATCATCTTGCTTCCTCATCTTGTCACATTTGATATAATTAAAGCTGTAATTATGTGTTCCCTTTAATTCAAGTCAAAGTTTTGACATCACATACCGATGAAATTAAATTTTTTTTTAAGGGTAACAGTGCCCAGGTATTATATTCAACCTCTGATATGTTGCTTTAGGCTGAAAACGTACTAGATCACGATACAGCCCTCTATCTTCAGTGAGAATGAAAGGAAAAGCAGCAGCGGAGATGTTCAGACGTCACAACTACAGTATCTCCAGTAAATTGCTTTACTAATCTAGGCCTACAGAAAACAGACTCACTGTGCACTGCAAGGTACATAATGTATAGGAAATATAATCTAAATGAAAGTGTGACACTGATTGCTCCCTGCACCTTTGTACAGAAATGTCATATTCTTGACCTTTGAGCAGTCAAACACACTCCGGTAAAGATGTGAGAAGAAGGAATACGACACTGGGATGGAAATAACCAGGCTTCCTTAGTTTAATGTCGTATCTTAATATTTCTTGATACAGCACATGACAGTGAAGGTGTTGTTAATAACATGACATAGAAAACCCCCCTGAACAAACCATTATACAGTTGAATCAACCAAAAATCTGTATAATGGGTTAATCTGATCAATTTTTTCACAGGTAATATTGGATCTCTGGTCTCAGGCACCAACCTGTCTGTGAACAGCCCAGATTTCAGGTGTTAAAGCTGGAGCCCTATCTTAATCTAGCTCTACTGACCTTTCCTATCCGCTGCTCAGCCGCGGCCGATATTGTACAACTGAGTTTTATCAATAAAGAGTTTTGTCTTTGAAACATTCCTCCATCTGTTTGCGGCCTCCCAAATGTTTGTGAATGATAATAGCTATTAATTTGGTTTTTACAGCGTCACTGTCTGTGAGAGGAGCATCTGGAGCGTTTAGTCACACCAATAAAATGCATGTATAGACAATGAGGCACTCAAATTTGACCATAAAGCTCCATCTTCTCGAGCTTGCTTGGCCATCCAGTGCAGCGGCACCGACACGTCGCTCATGAAACAACTGGTTACGGCCTTCTGCTACGACATTAACTGCTCTTTCTCCAATTCTTTCTGGCGAGAGAGCCTGTACCACTTGTGCATTTGTCTTGGTAACTGGTAGATATAGTTTTTTGCCCCATTTAAGAAAAGAAGATAGTCCAGATGGTAGTTTGCTTTGTCGGATATTGGCACCCATAGCTCGTTGCTAATTGGATGTATAACTGTGTGATTGGTTTAAGTTCCATTTTCACTCCTGCCAATTTTGACTGTACAGTAGTTCTCTTTGGAAATGGTAATACTGCATTCCAGGACTCTGTGGTTATTTGGTCACATCTGAATTTAGAATATTCCTAACTGCCCCATTAGGCAGCAATGAGTGAGTCCAGTGTCATCATGACTGAAACAAATGACAGAGGTAAAAACAGAGGTAAAACTGGGACACTAGTCCATTCAGTCAAAGGTAACTTGATTAAAGATGTCTGTTGGAATTGGAAATATAACCATAGCCTGGGTTACGTTATATAATGTCAGTAGTTGTTGTGGAAACCTTTTGAGCTCAGGGACGAATTTCCTGGATTCTTCATGGAACCATATCACATCCATACATATGTCAAGATTTTAAGAGCACTCTTACACACACTTGACAACTGATCCTGTTAATCACTTCCTGTGTTTTTTACTTTGTTATTATACCATAATATTTTATCATTTTGATCCTATAAAAAGGACAAGTTTCACTGCACAATATAAATGTTTTAAACACCTGAACATGTTGAACAGGAGAATAATTATTTACAAAATCAGTCACCCATCTTTAGAATTTACACACTGGTGTTTACATATTAAATGTGTCACATGTACCATAGTTTTACTTCTACATCTTTTAGTTAAAGTCCAATTAAATACCATTAACTCTGAGAACAGAGTTTATTTCTGATCTGAGACAAGAGATGGCTCAGGAGATACAACGGCACCACACTGTGCGCACTGCACCCAGGCCTGTGGATGCATTGCTCCCTGTGTGCTCACCGCCCACTGAGCGGGACCTGAACCCTAATATTACTGAGAACATTTTGTCTGAACCTGACCCAGCATGTCTGGTCCTGATGGGTCCATCAGGCTCAGGTCGAGTATCCACAGATCCTCAGCTGAGGGGTTCACCTGCAGTGCTGAGTGTCCACTGATGAGCAGCTCCAGCTCAGATAACTCTGTGCACCTTCATTTTCTCTTTCCTTCCCTCTCTGTCTTTCCTGGTTTGACAACACTTGACTTCAAATCTGAGATCAAACTCTTTTTTGCTTCAATTATGAGAGTTCTCCAGATACAGCTTTCACTGAACATGTAACTGAATTCCATTTATTGTTTGTTGTGATATTTCATGTTCACTGCGGATACTACAAAATGATGCATCTTGAATAATTTAAGAACACAGATGCAAACAATTCTGAAGTTTAAGAACGCGTCATGAATAGCACCTTGCTGAGAGTTTTCTCAGAGAACTTCTTAGGAACAGATTTAATTCTTAAACAGATATTGGTGAATGACGCCCATTGTCTTAATAGATAACAATCCAGCTCCAATTATGTTTCCTACAAAACATATTTGCAGTTAAATTGCATGGACATAATTTATGGGAGATAGTGTTGCACTCAGCATGGTGTTGAGTGTTCAGTCTGATTCACCACACCCACCACTGTAGGAGATCCACTGTTTCCTGGTCCATTTGCTCCATGCTGTTTGGATCCCAGTGGCTTGTTGGAGGGAGAGTCAACCACTGACCAAAGCAATCTATGAGTGATGATTCACGCCAGCCCCACAGATTAATGATGCTCATCAGCTCCTCTCCTCACACCAGCACTGACCCACTGCTCCAAACTTCCCTCCGCCTTGCCCCCTGCTTATCAGATCACCATTTGTAATAGTGTTGCTTTGATTTGCTGTGGTCCTTCTCAGCTGCAGCCCAGGGTCAAGTTTCATCTCAGCACAAACACTGACTGTAATTACTGCCGCTCTGATACTGGGGGAGTCTATCCAGAGTGGAAACCAGTGTTCAGGCCACAAACACTCTCTTAGAGTAGTTCTTCTGAAATAGTCCATTATAGTTAAGCTCATATTTACTTTGATACTGGTCAGTCCACTAGAAACATAACAGCCAGCTATTATATAATTCAATGTTTTTCTAATGTTCGTATTCAAATCTTATTGATTAGTTGATGTCTATAGGCAGGTTGAATAAAAACAGATTGGACATACGCTGCAGCAGTTCCTGTTCATAATTGGAATTAAGATGCAGCTTGGCTGATTGTCTCCTTAATTGAGTTCAAGGAGTTACCTTTTCCTTTGTGTTTAGTCTGCGATGTCTGATGCTTTCTAAAAGGCCATAGAGATGCTGTATAATATATGTCAAACATTGATTTCTTTATTCTGGGACACGCCAAGGAATGGACCTAGGTCTATGCCCACTGTCTGTACTGTTGTGACAAAGTCAAAAAGGAAGTGCACACATACACAACGGCATTACATCACATGTCATTTAGCTGACGCTTTTGTCCAAAGCGACTTCAATTTTTAGTACACTCAACATTTATGAGGGGCCATTTCGGGGGTTCAGTATCTTGCCAGGGACACTTCGACATGCACATGGGGAAGAGTGGGGTTTGAACTGGCAACCTTCATGTTGGAGAACGCCCACTCTACCACCTAGGCCACACCCCCCCCAACGGCAACATAGCCATCTGACAAAAAATAGCCCTCAACAAATGCCTGGTCCATGTTTCTCTCTGGAGCAGTCAGTAGTGAGCATCATGTCATCTTGGTTGCTGTTAATATCGATTGTGACGGCATCACTTTTTATTATTAATATTATTCCATCATAGTGTTAGGTTTTTATCTATTTATTTTTGCTCTCCCTCAACTCTGGCTTTAGTTAATATCTGTATGACTACAACTGTTGAGTATGAGTAGATGGTAGAGACGTGGGATGGGCAGTTTGAACATTTTCTTCTAATAGTGCTGTTTTCTGTTGTGCCATGAACTTGATGATGGCATACATGATGTGGACATTTTAAATTAAGGTCCATCACATCGCTTTCTTGTGGCCTGGGTGAAATCTAACAGACCCTGCCCCTTCTCACACCCTTCCAGTAGAGATACTGTAGCTGTTATCTCCACATACTCATTTGGAGAAACCCCGATCCGGCTCCACGGGGGAAGCGTGCCCAACAAATATGATCTATGGCATACAAATGAGCCCTGTAATTTATTCATAAATCATCATGGCTGCCTTTGCTGGCAGGGCCCTTTTTAATTGTCTTTGATTAACAGTGGCGTGTGGTGGAGATAGAGACTCGGCTGCATACAGGTCCCCTTTTGTTCTCGTGTGGCATCGCAGGCTTCCCAGGGAAATCATGTGTCAGAGTGGAAGGAAACCAGGAGCTCAGCTTGACATCCATACACTAATATATGTGTGTGTGTGTGTGTATGTGTGTGTGTGTGTGTGTCTGTGTGTGCGCACCCATGGACTCAAACACTGCTGATGCACCGATTTACATTTGGCAACCTTCCTGCAGAGAATAAAGACGGATGCATATATTTGAGAGACATACACATGCAATCTGTTAATTTGCATGTATGAGCATTGCACAGCATACATATGCTAAAGCAAACACAGTGTACATGCATGTAGCCTACACATATGGACATGTGCATGCAAGTGTTAAGACATCAGAAATTCACCCTTGTCCACCGGTGAGCAGCTTCCGCCTGTTAAGCCCGGATCACAGACAGACACAGAGCCTATGCTAGTGGCTTTTGCTTTTATGAGCATTTGTACTTGTGTGCTTGGTTTCGATGCCAGTGTGTGTTTCCTTTATGCAATGTGGACTGACACTGAGTGGCTCATGTTGGAGTTGGAGCTTATATTAGTTGAACAACCATTACTTTTACTGGAGTAAACAACATTCAAGGATGTGGTGTGTGCGACCATTGAGCTGAGTTAAACTAAAGGGACTTTTCCGTGGCATTTCAATTGTCTTTGTCCACTTAATTTGTTTTAACCGTTGAGCTGTATCGACAACATTTCTTATAGTACAGTTCACGAATATTTCTCCAGCAATACTACTGGATCGGGGCTAGGTTTGTCACCGATGAAAGAGTATAAAGAACACGCATGTCAGTCATTCAGAGTTTTTATACCCACATTCCCTGTTTCACAAAGCCACTGACCAAGGAACATCTCAAATAAGCAAGTGGAGATTCAGGTGTTTTTTACACAAGTCACACGGGCTAACTGAATACTGCAGTTGAGTATGAAAATGCTGTGAATCATGTGTTATCACAATCACTAAATTGCAACCCAGCTGAACTCCTACAGGAGAATTTGGAGCACACATGTACAAAGCGACCTCAACCACCACTTGTTTTAGAATGATGCTGTTAGTGCCTCCAGCCGACTTCCACACACTAAAGTTTAATGATATAGTATATCCAGTATCCTTGTTCTCCCTTAAATGCATCGTTCCTTTCTGTTCACTGTGGACAGACTGGTACTTTACTGTCATCTCCATCTTACAGTTTAACCCTGACAGTTGACATTAAAACACTCATCAGCACACGCTACCTGTGTGTTAGTTAATTAAGGTGGTGTTAGGGGAAAGCTCAGAGCGCAATGAAAATCCAAAGACTCCCCTCGGGAGCATAATTATGCTCAACCTCATGACAACTTCCTTAAATTCGTTTAAAGTGGATTTTGCCTGGTTGTGGTAGAGAAGGAAAGGTTGGAGGGTCACACAAGTCAATATATTTATTGTTAGGAGCTTTACCACAGCTGTAAAGTGTAAATATTCTACGTCGGAATATTGACATTTTGTCCTTTAACATGTTTAGAGGTCATTAAGATATTAGGGCTCAGGCAACCATGAATTTACAGTATATTGTACATTAATGATGATCTAGACAGTTGTTGCAATATCTTGCTTTGGTTGATTAAACAAAACCGCCTTTCTCACCTTGTGCTGGAGTGACAGAGATGCTGTTGCTTTCATCCTTCCCCTCAGTTCAACCGCAATAACACATGCACACATTCAGCCAGAGACACTAGACGAGTACCCTTGACTATTTACGGCCCACTCTCACGTATACAAAACAACCATCCAACCCACTTGTGACCAGCTCAGACAACACCGGTATATCAACAACATCCCCAGCCCACTGGACTCATGCAAAACAAGCCGCTGCACAAATCTACATTCGTTGCCTCGTGTGCACCTGTGTCCCTCTTGCGCTTTATTTCCTCCCACCCTATTCCCCATGCAGCGTGCACTGACTTTGACACTCCATCATATCAAAGCCAATAAACAAGTGTGCGGGAATCGAGGAGCCAGAAACAATGTGCGGTATTGATCAAGTGTTTCTGTTCGCTGTGTGCCGACGTTGATTATCAGTGGGGATGTCGTCCTGAACGCGGCTTCACTCGGGAACACGGGCGCGTTTGCTTGTGCTGCCAGAAGAACTCAAAGCAAATATCACATTGATCTACAAAGCAAATGTTCCCTATGAAATGTGAAATGTCATTGCGTGTACAAAGGATCTTTTGTCTTACCTCTTCTCTTTTTTAATGGCAGTATTCTCAGTGTAGCAGAGGTACGCACTGAGCAGCAATGAGGCAGATAGTCAAATTTTATCTACTGTATGCATATTACTTAAAAACAATATCATGGGACGGCTGCCAGGGTTTTACAGCTTCTTGAGGATTCTCATTAGCTTTAATGTGAGGACATTATGACAGCGGCTAAAATTATGTTTTTTTATATACTCTAGATGTATAGTATGTATGAGAATGCAAACATTAACAGAATCATTTCAAACATATTTCTTTGATTAACATTTGAATGCTATCCCTTCATTTTTTGTAGGGCGGCCTTTGCCTTCCAATCCTTGGGAACATTTACTGATACACATAGAATAGTTAGAACCTACAGGTAGCTGTGCCAGCATCTGAAAGACAAAAATAAATCTGAAGCAAGTATCGAATTTAGATAGGAAATCCTGCAGACATTTAGTGGGAAAACTGTTGTAAACTGTTGGTTTGACTTGTGTAACCAGCAAATATCTCATCCTGTGACCCACACTCCTCTCATAGTCATGTTCAGACCAACATTAGTATAGTGTGAAGTAGCCCCCTCATTCATTTCAATGATACAAAATAATGCACTGTATTTGGTCATAAAGCATTGGACCAACCTCCGTGTTGACCTTGTGATAGTGCTAAAGGAAACACCCATAGATCACCAAAGTTATGAGGTATTATTCACAATGAGGCGGGCATGAATCTCTACACCTGACTTTATGGCAATCCATCCAGAGATAATTCACTAAATCTCCACACTTATCCGCCCCTTGTTGATGTTAAAGGAAAAGTTGATGAACCACCAAGGTCATGAGGATCCATCCTCCAGTGAACATGAATATCTCTATCGAATCCAAAATATATTGGCTTCTAATTCTAGAGCTTTAGAATGGCTGACAAGACCTCCTGAATCCTGAGGGGCTGGTGCACAGCGCTGAAGTAGTAAGTCCGGTCGCAGAAAGGAGTTTCTTGGTTCAAACCCGATGGCTGACGAGGGCCTCTCTGTGTGTGATTTGCATGTTGTCCTCATGTTTGTGTGGGGTGTCTCCGGGTACTCCTTCCTTCCTAGGTTCATTGGAGACTTTAAATTGTCCGTAGGTGTGAATTTGAGCATGATAGGTTGTTTGTCCTTAGATGTCATCTCTGTGATGGACAAGCGATCTGTCAGGGTTCCCCACCTCTCACCCTATGTCAGCTGGGATTGGCATCCAGCCCCTGTCATCCTCAAAGTATAAGTGATGTGCAGTAAATAATGGAGTGATGTTTATGTGGCAAAATCTAAATTGATCAATGGTATACTCAACCAAAAGCATACTCCTCGACACATGAAGAATACTGTGAATAACCACTCTGTCTCTTTGTGGCCCACTCCACCCCTCCTCCTCTCTCCCTCCACGACAAAGGACAAAGAAGGCACTTTTAAAAAAAGTACAGACCACCTGAATATCTCTGAAACACTGTACAAGGTTATGATCCTGAGGGGAGGTGGAGGGTTATTCAGAGCAGCTTGGCTCTGGCTACAAATGAGATAGGCGCATTAGTAAGGTGGGAAAGGTTGCCATCTTCGAGTGAGCATGATTGATGTGGGCACAGCAGCATGCAGCAGGGCTCACGCCAAGCCCTCACCAATTGTCGCCACTGCGACAGGCAGGAAGAGGAAGTGAGATGACCTTGGGGTCATCGTGACAAAATGCTTAACAACAGTAGCATAGCTCTCTGGGTTGTGGGTCAGGGTCGTATGTGTGAACGTCAAGAACACAGGGAACACTGAAAACATTGGTTTGCTGCTTCCATGTTTCATTTGGATTCAGGGAATGATTAAAAAATGTTTTAACATTGCAATGATTTAACACATGTTTAATCGAAATGGTCATGTTCTCTGGGATGTGTGCAGGATTTATTTAAGTGTTGGGTTTGATTGTTCTTATCAGTTTGGTGTTTCTGGGCTCAGGTGCTTTCCCGCAACAATGGCATAAGTGCTGACGTTCAGTGTCAGAAGGAAATTCTTGTTATTCTTGGGGTAAAGACTTGACATTGTCAAAATGTATAGTTTTTGAATCTCAATACACAAAACAAAGCAGCACAGAGATGGCTTTGGTCAGCTTTGTTTCTAATATATCAGCATCAACCTACTAAACCCTGCCCTGCCCCAGCCCTTGTAGCTACAGCACATGTATAATCTATTTTTGATGTGTATGTGCATTCATGCCTCATGTATATGTTCCTGTGTGTCCTTCAGACCAAACTCAGCATGCTGAGCAATAGGTAGCAGTTAGCTGGATTTTATATTCTGAAGCAAAGCCAGGGGAGGCAGACCCTGACCTCAGCCTCAGTCACCCAGAACCACGGCTGCAGGCCTCATCTCCATAGGAATCAATAGACTACAGTAATAATGGTGATCTATGGGGCCAACATCAAAGAAGCCACTGACCTTTCCGGGCTGGGGGTTGGGGGGATGACCACCAAGCTCCATGGGCGCGTGTGTGCACAGAATAAATGTTATGTCAGAGAACAAAGCCAGTGGCGGTGTGTGCGTAAGAGACACCCTTGTACGTACACACAGCCAGTGCCCTACATGAATATAAAGCAAAAAAAGTATGCATATATAAAGGCCACAGCCATCAGTCTTTCATTTACACATGAAATAGGGACATGTAAGGTTTCCCACTTTAAGACTGCCCGAGCTACATTTATCAAACGTGTCATTATGTTTGATTTTCTATTTGAAATTATTTATTTTATGTTTTGACTTCATTTCTCAGAAAGTCCGATTTCAAATACAGGCATTCTATTTAGATGAGAAAAGAGGCTGTAGTGCCTCCACTTTACAGTAGCCTTGCGTGGTACTGATTATTGATAAGATAAAGAAAAACATTTGTTGTTAAAAATGGATGCTGTGGTAATCATGTAGGAAAAAACGTAAGCCACTGTGGAAAAAAAGAAAAGTGATTTATTTACATTATTTTTTAAGTACTTTATTCTATTCAATAGTTAGAGTCCTTTGTATCTACTTTTTCACCCAACTCCCCCTGACGTTCATGAAGGTTGTTATCTTTCACAATGATTTTATTTTTTCAAAAATCTGTGACATACTGGCCTAAAAAACCCTCAAGTTACAGGTTCCATTGAAACATGGATCGCTTCTTTATCCGAATAAAAAAATTGGTCTCTGCTGGTAAAATGTTTTGTTATAGTTGCACAACACATTGATGGGAAAGAGGGAATGAATAAAAACTACTAAATTTATTTTTTACAAATGCAAAATGTAATATGTCACCAGGTCGCTTTAACATTAGCATATAGCAGAGCCAGGGTCTGTTTCCAGCTGAAGCCCCTTGAGACCATGGAGAACCCCTTGCATGATTATAGCTTGGGACTTCAAACATACCTTACAATAATCACTGGGATCCATTTGACCACTATTCCAAGACGTCTTAAGACACTCTGTTCTACTTGAGTATATCCGTGTTTTAGTTTTGCAAACATCAATTGTAATGCAGCAGTTGAGAGTGTAATTTTGTAATTTTCACAACATGACATGTCAGATACACAGGGAAATTGAGCATTTAGGGTTTTACCATACCTAAGTACATCAGAAGCAAATCATGGGGGAGCTCAAAGCGACATAATAACTTTGCGTTATTCATGATAAACTCTTAAAGGACCCACATTTAGACATTTTGTGACAAGCACGTCTATGTCTCACCTCTTAAAAACGCTGTCAAATTATTATACATATATCCAGAAACTCTGCCTTAAACCCAGCCCTCAGGACTTAGGCACCGTCCAACATTGGTTTCGCTTTGTTTACCTTAAATCTTTGTTTACCTTAAATAAAATAATTTTATTCCAACTTAATAAGGGCTCTTATTAGTGCTTTGCGCTGCCTTTTAATGTGATCCTTCTACCAATCATTGGTTTACTTTTATCTTATCTTTTAAACTTGCTCACTCACAATTAAGGGATGAAATCCAATACTATTGAAGCTCCAAATATATATGTAAAAATATACAACCTTTAAATATTTTTTATTTAGTTTAGTGTGTGGTGCGTTTCACTGTTCCTTGCTTTTCAGTTCATTGTCTGCCCCCTTATGAATGCCAGGATAGTCATCTCTAGCTAGAATGCCCTGCATCTATGTTTAATGTGTTCACTACAGTTTGTTAGAGTCATATGTGTCATGGACATTCATATTTATGGACATTAGTCTGAACATTGTGGCTGACTTCATGTGCTACATTTCTGCTTTGGTTCTTAACTCTCTGAAGAAGAGGACGCTTGAATGAGTGAACTCCAGGATGACCTGTAAAGGCTTCTGAATTTGTTGATTAAATGGATTGACTGGTTTACACAGATCTTTTGGCGATATTTGACTTTTATGAACACACGCACACACACTGGGACACTTCATCAGACAGCTTGGTACTGCAGTTTCTCGCCTCTCGCCTCCATCAACACCCAAGCCCCACAAGCGCCTCCTCTGCCCTCCCCCCAGCCCAGGGCCTCTCTCTGGGGTCATTATGGGCTCTGACATGCCCCGCTGGCTCCATGAATGTTAATGCCCAGTGGAGGGAGCCAGGGCTCCAAACACACACACACAAACACACACACACAATCATGCAGTTACACACATACATGTCTGTGATTTAATGGAGTTCATACACAATCTATCGGTGTACACAAACAAATACACACACACACACGCACACAAACACACACAGATACAGTGTTTGACAGATCACATAGTGGCAGTCATGTACATCTGGGCAGACACTGACTATCTGATCTGGGATCACACAGATGGCAGATAGCCTGTCCGTATCGTGCAGGGTGCCCGAGGCTCAGTAAAGATCCATGTTGGCAAAGAGATGAAGAGCTGGAGGAAGAAGGAGGAGTAGGGACAGTGAAAAGATTATGTAGCCAGCCAGATTCTTCTACCTCCCACTTTGTGTCTCCTCCTCAGAAATCTGTATGACACCTTTTACCTCCTTCTTCTCTGTGTCACTCCTCTTCTTGTTATCTCTGGATGTCTCCTCATCTTTCCTCTTCCTCCTCTTATCCTTCTCATCCTCCTCCTCACTACACCAGCTTTACACCTCCTGTTGGAGCAGGCACTTCATCTCCTCCTCGTATTGTCATTTTGTCAAATTTTACTTTGCCATTTATACTTTGCCATTTTATATTACCTTTGAAGGAACTGCATACTTGTGCCAAATACTCACATGTATTCATGATGAGCAGTGGTTCAGCATATTGGCTACTAACCTTAAAATGTCATCTAGTAACATAGATAGAAAACAGATTTTAACAATATTCTTGATTACAATTTAGGCTTATTTTTAGACTATTGTCCATTATTTATATATCTTACACTCAACAACTTTGTAAAGCAAAGATGGATGTGTAAGGAATCCTATCAGACATCCTGACAGACTGGAAGGCAAATCCTAGGTTCAACAAACTGTTGTAAATATCCATCATAGGTTACAAACCAACAGTACCATTAATTTAGGGTTCACTAAATGATGGATTTGGGGAAATTAAGACTTGTGTTATTATTAACTGCAATTATACAGCATACATTATTAGGAGCTAAATGCATACTATGTTTTTGTGCCTGCTTGAAAGACTTGTTGGTGTTTAACAGCTGGATTCTAAATGTTTTCACATTGATCTCTCAAGAAGTAAAAATGAGATATACACAAAAAGCAGTTTGCAGTAAAAAAATGTTTCCCTTTTATAACAATACGCATGTCCATTCTCTACTGTGACAGCTGGCTCTACTGGAATCGCAATAAAGATGACTGCTGTTATCTAGAAACCCCAAGTGAAGCCACAAAACAAGTTTAACAGTTACACCATGTACGCCTCCCACCCCAAATGCATGGATGGATGGATGGAATTACTCCCTTTACACCTGCTTTAAAATTTGTTTACAGGGTTGAGCTTGTGATCAGATGGACCTTGGCCACATAAAGGTACAGGTGTAAATCCCAACAAGATACACTAAGGGCAGATTTTGATCCAATCAGTCAAAACCACCATCGGGGGTTGGGCAGTGATCGTGCAAATTGTTTTGTAAATCCACTTACAGCTAGTGGGCACAGACGATAACAACATAGCAGCCATTAGCCAGTAAACACAGGAAGCGGTCCTCTCCTCAATCATGTTATTCAAGTCACTGTGGATGGAGTGAAGATGAGGCCAATCGGAAAGCCAGAAAACACAATAACACAGCTTCGCTTATGGCTTCCATTTCCTCTATTCCTCTCCTTCCACCTGTTTTGATCTTTGTTGAGTTTTTTTGAACATGCGAGAGAGACAAAAAGTAACATGAGCTAGAGATTAAAATCATATCTGGATACAACCTGGATCCAAACACATTTCTCTGCGTCACTTTTTCTGCTAACTCTGTTTTACTTTCTCCCTTTTGCAACATCATACGTCTGCGTCTCACTTTTGTTTTTGTTCACGTCCCTTCATCCTCTTTTTCCTCCTCCTCCTCATCATCCCTTTCTCTGCCCCCTCAGTCACTGGTTATTGCTCTCACTCTCCTCTCCTTCCTCCATCTCGGCGCCTCCTGCTTCTCTTCCTCCCTCTCCCTGCTCCCATTTCTTCTCATTTTCTTCGATGTTCGATTCTTTCTTTCCTTGTCCTCAAATTTCCTTGCGCCCATGTTGTATCCACTGTCTCCTTCGTTCTCCTCCCTTTATCCCTCCCTCCCACTCTCCTCTTCCTCCTCCTCCTCGTTGAGTATTCTAGAGTAGAGACTATCAGGCGCTCCACTAGAATAAGAATTCCTGCATTATTTGATCATCAGAGTTTATTGTAATCCTTGACCCTGGCCCTGCATTTCAAACACAGATTGTGGATTAGGGTGCTTAGATGGCCTGCGTGTGTCTGTGTGTGTGCATTTGTGTGGGCATACGTGCATGTGCAGACATGTGTATGTGTTTGTGTGTGTGTGTGTGTGTGTGTGTGTGTGTGTGTGTGTGTGTGTCATGCGTTACAATAGCTCAACAATAACATAATTCCACAGGCACCCTTCTCCTTTGTGTGTGTGTGTGTGGTCTAGGTATTGCTTGCATTGTGGGGATGTAGATCTGTTTACAGAGATCATCTCGTCTTCCTATCTTTATGGGGACAAAAAGCAAGTAACCGTAGCATAAACCATTACATTTTAATGTTTGATGGTAGTAAGGTTACCTTTAGGCTAGACTTAGGCAAGCAGGGGTAGGATTATTATGTTAAAAATAAATGCAGTAGAGGAATTAATTTCCGTCTTTCAACAGTCAAAGTTTGACAAACATAAATCTTGGTGCTACATTTGTCCTACACTCTTCTCTGTTCAGCACATTGAAAAATACTTTTTTCACTCTTTCAATTTGTTACATATCTAAAATTCAGTCCTTTCTGTCGGATGGAAGATGTTGAGACTTTAATTCACACCTTTGTGTCATCCGGAATGGAATAATGTAATGTTTTGTATTCAGGGCAGCCTCATGCTGTACAGTAATACAGAGAGATTTACCTGGCGCTGATATGCTTAATCAGCATCGTGTGAACTCGTTTGGCAAGGGCTCCACTGTAACTGACGTTCATTTATATGTAAAAGTCCCACACCCCAGCTTCCAAACTCATTTTTAGGTCTTAACTTTTAGTTAGTGGCTTATCCGCCGATTATTTCAGACCTGGTACCTGTTACTTTTCTCTCTCCAGCAGCTCCATCTCAGACTCCATGCATCTATTAAAGATGGAATGTACAGTAAAGTCCAAATGTCTGTTCATCCCTCTATCTATTCTTGTTTCTATTCTCCTATTGTATGTCCTCTTGTTTCTCTCAGGCTCTCCATGCTGGACCACAGACCAGCCTGAGACCGCTCCCTCTCCTGGCTGTCAGTGGTTCCAGCCTCCTTGTTGTCTCTCTGTCTAGATGTGTGAATGTTGTGCCTGGTTTTACCTCTTGAGTGTTTGTGTTGCGTGTCCTCACATGTGTGGTCATATCACTCAAGCAGTTCTGGGATGTTGCAGATTTGTCCTCAACAGATTATATTCTTCATTAATGGGGGGAAGGTTCATAATTGAAATGCAATGACAAGTAGAGTAGCAACCAAACTACCAGCTGCCTCATGATAGCAACGTCTGTGTTCTCACCAGCCCTTCAGACCTATGGCCTCAGAGGATCCTTCTCTACAACAGTGAGGACCTCCATGATTGCATCAATTATGTAATGAGACCTGTAGTCTGTGCTATATCCCATTCCTGTAAGGTTCAAATGAAAACAGTTCTGAATTGGATGGAGACCTGTACCTTGGGCTTTTCCAAATGATCACTACCAAGAAGCTCTGCCAAGTCCAATAGCGCTTGATAATTGCTTCTCATGACAGGTTCAGGACAACAACAGACTGGAAGGCAAATCATTCTGAGGAGAAAGACACTTTTGTTATTTCAAATATAAAATGAATCTTAAATAATTGCAACATTTGGTTTTCCATGTGTCTAAAGAATCCAGTCAGTAAACCACTGAGCTGCTTATATAAATGGACACTTTCACACTCCCTGATTGACAGCATGTTATGTTGCCTACATAAGCAAGAGTACATTTCTATAAAAAGACGGACAGACTAATTAAGAACATTTTAATGTAGCTATTTAAGTTTACTCCTTTTACACAGTAATGTTGTAGTTGACTTACCATTTGAAGCATGGCACAACCGAAGGATGAACGTTGGACATTAGGCCAGTCTGTGTCCTGTGAGATTTTCCTGTGGTTAGTGTTTGTATATTTTGTCTCGTCTTTCTCTCTTTCATCTTCTGCTCTCTTTCCATTGTCTCCTCTCTGTTATACCTTTCTCCCTCCATGAGCTTTATCTAACATCTCTAATCTCTGATCATCAGACGAGGTAAACTCATATTTCATAATTACATGAATAAAAGCTTGTTTTCCAGTGACCCGTGTTTAGTGCTTAACTCAACAATGTAACAACAGCCTTAGAGCAGATGTAATGTACTCATATTATGGTTTAAATTGTTATTAATTTCATTACTTGGAAATGTTCAGAAAACACATAACTTTCCTCATAATGTCCATTGCTGCAGCTCATCTTCCCAGCCTCTGTTTGAAACACTTGGTTGTAGCTCCTGTCTCTTTAAGGACCCCCCCCCCTTCCTGATACAGTCAAGTCTGCTCTGATTGGCTAGCTGACCCGCTCTGTTGTGATTGGTCAACAGCTTCCAATGCACGTAGGAAATGTCGGCCACTGCTCTCACTTCAGCTGTTTTTTTAAAGGGGGTGTGTCAGACTTGATGCTTAGCATGGTAAATCATCAAAGTGTTTGATTAGATGATGGATTTGTTGTTTGATTTGATTTATTTATTTTAGCGTGTTGTGGAGAAATGTTAACAGAAGAACCAGTTAAATGAATAAACCCAGGTAACCAGCGAGCTAATAAACAGGACCCTTGTTTATCTAACAGACCTACACGATTGACCTCTGATGCTAAAACGTCTGCTAACCATGCGAATTCTCAGATGTCCACCCCAAACACAATTTCAAGTTTTCAAAAGTTTAACTTGCAAAAGGTTTGTGTGGATTGACCCCCTCCACACACACACACACACATACACACACAGAACCCCTGTTTTATGCGCCTAAATGCTGCTGTGACGAGCAGTAATGCGTCGCTGTTGTTTTCCTTCTTCCCCCCTTTTTTGGGGACATGGTTGACGTTAATACAAACCCAGAAGAACAGGAGCCTTAGCCTTTCATTTAGAAGACTAAACACTGGATTACATGACACATTGGGAGTGAAAAGTGAAACAAGAAGGGAAATATATGCCCAACATCTGACTTCTCCAGCCTCCATAAAACACACAAAATGAGCTGAGCAGAGAGAAAGCTCAGCTCCACACACACACACACACACACACACACACACACACACACTCACACACACACACACACACACACACACACACACAGACACACATCCACCCACACACTCACACACTCACACCTTATTGACACATCTGACATCCAATAGCAGGACATTTTTATCAGCTTGTACACCAGTCTTACTTTCCCAATAACTTTGACAGCTTTCCATTGAAGTGTGCAAGATAGAGAGAAGGAGAGAGAAACAAAAGAGAGATGGAGTTGCCTCGGAAAAAGAAAATCGCACACATCCAGACCAAATAGTGCAACGGTAAGCCAATTGAGTGAAAGAAAAATCACTCCTACATGCATAGTGGCAGGCAACGGAAATTTCCCTGCAACCCCAATGACTCGCTATTAATAAATGGAGTAAGAGCCTAATGAGAACAGAATCCTCTGGAGGCAACTCATCCCTTCTCTTTGCTGCCGTCTCTCCCCCTCATCAGTCCGTCTTTCACAATCAGAGGTGTTAATAAAGTGAACTCCATTTAGACGACCCCTTAGCACCAGCCCCGCTCCTGTTGTTGCTCTATTCCACTTCATGGGAAGATATTTGTGATCCACATATCAGATTAATATCGTGATTTTTTAACTCATGGCCTCAACTGGAACTATGTAAAATATATTACTATCAAATTTTAATCTCAACCGTTTGATTAAATAACCCTGTGTTACAACCCTGAGCTGGATTGGTTAATTTATAGCAGTATATTTTTCTGATAATACCTTCATACCTCATCCAACTGAACACAACTCATTATACAGAATAACTCTTTTGGTAATGTTGTACCTTTTTGTATTATTATTTAAAATTGTTATACCAATCAGCCTTTTAATGCTGTAACAAGGGAAGTTGGACCTAATTCGAATAAGTTATTTGTGTCCTTGAGTCAAAAACAAGTGATTTCAAACACTGACCAGACATTTTGAATGCACATGATTCCTTAAAATTGCCACACTGTTTAATCAGTGTGTAATCAAATAAAGGAGCACAAGAGAATTAGTCACAAAATAGCTAACAGAATGTTTTTTTGCAGAAAGGCTCCTGAAGGTGCTGTGAATGAATAAGAGATGCATCGATATGTGAGCAGAATTTTTAAAGTTGTAGCCGGTCAAGCTGGAGCTCATTTTAACTGCTTGTCTTTGGTAAATGTAGACGAATATAAAGATAGATTTACCAGATTCAATAATCTTGATTGTCATGTGCACAGTCAAAACAGGCATCACACCGCACAATGGGAATCTTGATTTGCTAGTCCTCTGATCGCACAGAAAGAAAAGATTAAACATGAAAATAGCAATTAATGAATTCTTATAAACACTAAGGCCCAAAAATCCAATTCATATATATTCCAAATGTATCTTGAATTACAGTTGTGTGCTTCCATCTCGCATATTCCCATATCAATGGGTTTGATATCAGCACAGTGAGGTCATAGTGTTCTAACATGGAACAGTGAGACATTTCACATCGGGGGGGGGGACCAGGCTGTGACAGAATGTTACAGCAGCATCCTTTGTTTTTTTTCGTCAGAGATGATCTATTTTCTTACATTATTCTTTGCAGCAGACGAGAGAGCTAAGACTGGCAGAGCGGCTGATATGACAAGCAAAACCTGAGAAGCAAATGCTCACTGACATTAGCTCTGTGTAAGTACATTCTCTGGTATTAATCGAGGGATTCTCCAGTAGCTTCCAGTTCTCGCTTTACATTCACATTTACTCACTCCTTCCTTCTGTCTAGGCAAAGTCTGATAAAGCAGCACTGATGTGGTCAGTTTAATTTTCCACAAAAGGGATTCAAATTAGTTCCCCATGTTCAGCATTAATAAATGAAATAATCCAAATGTAACAAACTGAGTTATTTGAGAACACAACAGCAGCAGTGGAATGATATTAGCTTTCAAACCAATGTTTAAATGCAAATCTGCAGATCATTTTAAAAGACTGGACTAGAGCTGCAAAGATTATTCACTCAGTTATTAATGAGTTGATTAACATCAAAAAAATGTGAATCAAAAATGAAAATCAGATCAATCATGGATGATTGTGTACTCCTGCAGAAGCTGCACTCAAAAGTAAGAACAGACACAGATGTTAGGAAGACTGGTGAAGGGTCACTTATTCATTCATTCATTATTTATAAACATCACTTTTTTTGTTTTAATTGTGAATATATGTATGGTATGAACCATTTCTACGTAATAATATAAAGTTTGTGAGTACATAGTTTTGCAGTTTCCTGCTCCGGCCTGCGCGATGTCATTGTGTTCCTGTATCTCCGTCCTTCACGCTCCTGCGCTGGAACGCCCAACACTGCCATCTAGTGGATCCTCAGAGTCCCTGCTGTTCTAGAACCAGAGAGATGGTTTCTCCTAAAACCCACACACATGCGTGCACACACACACACACATGCACACACACACACACGCACACAATATAACCAGACTTTTCAGATTTTGTCCCTGGGAGCCATACAGTCTGCTAATGTTAGGACAATGGTTCTCAAAGTGGGGCCTAGGGACCTGCAGGGGGCCCTTGAGGAGGGTTCTGTGGGGTCCTCTCCAAAATGACAAAATAGGTAATTTCATGATAATTTAGTTCATTATAGTAGTGTTAGAGAGACCGTATTATAATAGTGAGGCTTTAACATTCTTTAAAGCTGATCATTTGTAAAGTGTGGACACGTTATTCAGTGGTAAATCAAAAAATGAGTCCCGTGTGAGCCGGTGGGATGAAATATTAAAAAGCGTCTGGCGGAGGGGTGGGGTGGGGGGTTGGTGGTGCTGTTGGTGGGAGGGGGGCGGTTGTCCAGAAATGTATGTGTGTTTCTATGTGTGTTTACAGATTCCTCTGCAACAGCAGCCAGCTAAGGCGTTACACCAAAGAAGGTCAGTGTTGCTGTGCCGTGGAACATAAATGCCACGTAAATATGCAAGGCTGCATTTTTAATTGCTCGGTGTGTGTTTGTGTATTTTGTGCGGGTGTGTAGCGCAGGCTTCCTGAACTGTACGCTTTCTGAATTGTGACTAACAGGGAGTGTATAGGGGCTGGAGTTAATGAGGTTGGGTGAGCGATTTGGGGCGGGGGGGGGTAGGGGTAGGGGGCTGGTCTTCAGGGGCCGATAGGGCCCACTGGCTCTTCTTCTCTCTCACAGCAAGAGGGAGAGGGGGACAGAGAGAGAGAGAGAATTTAGTTTGGTTTTAATCGGTTCTATTTGCATAACAGGATGATGTTACCATTGTGGACATCAGTGTGTTTCTGCTTACTAAACAACAGTAAGTTAATATCACAGACGGAACAGGAGAAAGGGATGGAGGAAGATGGATGATTAGGAGAAAGCAGTTCTAATGTAGAGGTGGACATTTCAGAGAAAGCACCTGTGTGAAGTCTTAATATTCCTCCATCAGCGGCATCCGAATACAGTTCATGGAGTGACAGAGTTATGTGGGGAGTTGTGTCCCTGCCGCAGATTCACAGCCCGACTCACTAAAGCCTGGCTCTTTGTGTTCAGCTGCAAATACATTTAGTGAGGAGCGGAATGCAATTCTTACACAATGAGGAAACATTGCAATTTCATGTAAAAAAAAATTGATGTAAAAATCTAAAGTTCACTGTCAACAAGTTTTACTTTTTGTTTCCTAAAATACCTGTATAATATATATATATATATTATATATAATATATATATATATATATATATACATATATATATATATATATATATATATAAACTGAAACTTTTATTTAAGTTCAAACTGAACTTAAATAAAAGAATAATTGATAGGATGGCTGTCGTTTGGGTTCCAATTAACGGCTGTTAATGAGAAACAAAGCAACAAAAACAACAAGGTGGGACCATAAAATTACTTTTAAAAACAAAACAGAACAAAATGGCAGTATTGATATTTCAACTATACTTCTGTTCAGGCACATTTGTTCTCTGAACTTAAACAAAGTGCATTTGTTGCAGACCCTAACGACAGGCGGCACTCAGTGTGAAAGGCCGGTGACAATAATAGAGCAGTTGCACTTCATATTTTTCAATATAAAATTAATAAACACACTTTATAGCAGACAAACATATAATTCTCTCTGCTTTTAAAAAATACCCTCACTGCGTTTCTTATGGATCACAAATACACAAGGAAACATTATTGGTTATAAAGGATTTGTTTTCCTTCTTGTTAAAGTGTATTGTAAACGGAGAGAAAAGTCAGCCAGGTCAGTGTGTGTTCACGTCATGAAGGACCATGTCACCCAGTACAGCAGTGCAGCCCAGTCATGGGTCAATGGATTTTGGACAATGAAAATCTGTGGTACAATAAGGTAATAAACCACCGAATGTGTGTGTTTGTCTGTCTGTGTGTGTGTGTGTGTGTGTGTGTGTGTGTGTGTGTGTGTGTGTGTGTGTGTGTGTGTGTGTGTGTGTGTGTGTGTGTGTGTGTGTCTATTTAGTTTTTAGTTATAGCACATGGAGGCTCCTGCTATTCATCATTTCTCAGTTTATGCAGTGTTGGATTTAAATCAATAATTTCTGTATATTTCACCATGTAAATTATGCATGCATCACACTTTTATACAGCATATTTTCATACTGTTTCTGAACTATCACCAGGACAAACCTTTAATCCAATGCCTGTGGTGAGAACTCTTATTTTGTTTGAATTGTGTCTTCAGATTGATGATGACTGATTATTGTATTATTGATTCACCTTTATTGAAGGACGACCCTCGTGCGCATTTTGTTTTAATCTGCCTCTCTGTCACAACTTCCTCGGTCTGTGCTCTGTTTTTTGTTTGTTTCCTGTGTCCTCTGAACAGAGTGAAAATGACCCCTCTCCCTCCCTGCTCTCTCTATCTCCTCCTCACCTCGTCTCTCTCTTCCCTTTCTCATCCCTCTCTTCTGTTGAGTTAATCTCTCTCTCTCTCTCTCTCTCTCTCTCTCTCTCTCTCTCTCTCTCTCTCTCTCTCTCTCTCTCTCTCTCTCTCTCTCTCTCGTGCCTTGATATTTCTCTTCTATTTAAAGGCCACTAAAGATCAAGCTTTAGAAAGACATTTCAATTTACTTACTGGCCTTTGGAAAGCACCTCCGGTTAGATTTGGATGCCATGGTAGAGTTAATGGTGTATATCTGTTAAATGGCAAGCGTGAGCCGCGGCATCGATCAAATCTGCGAGGGAAGATGGCAGTAGATATAACAGCAGGTACAGAGCATTATCCCTCTGTCAAGGAGAATGGAGATTTCTAGCAGATGTGGATTATCTGTTTTAGTGCAAGCATTTCATCCCAGGACCATTTAAAACAAAAAGGTTTTCCAGGTCCCAGCTTGACGGCATGGAGACACAGGTACAGAACAGCACACTGGGACTTTTTCCCTCGATTAATCATCAGAGAGTGCCTGCAGGCTGCAGGCATCAATAATTTTTAAAAAGGGAAAAGGGCTTTACAGTAAAGATTATAAGCATGAGAATATCTTAGCATATTAGAAATCAGCATTTTTCTCCTTTTGCTTAAATGCTTTTGCCGCCCTCAGGTGTGCTGACCCCTCAGTTGACAAGCAACATGTTAATGGGAACACAGGCGGCGGCAGCTACTGAGTCACTTTCCATATTTATACAGGCCGGCAGTGGCCACAGGGAAGGAAACCGCGAGGTGTCCAGGACGCAGGAGGCTCAGCAACACACTTTCATCTCCACCTCCACAACCTTTGTTTTCACTCACTTTGTTTCCACTTTTTCATTATCTTGTTTGTGTGCAAATGAAATCAGCATATTCATGTTGTTGTTTTTTTTGTGCAGCTTTTGCAGTCAACTTCAGATTAACTTCACCTCCTCCCTTTAATCACTTGCATTTAGGTGACAGTGGTTATTCATTTGGTTTGTTTAGTTCATTCCATTGAGCTGAATTTGACTGATTAAACGTGTTTCCATGGAGCCAATCAGAGCTTTATAGACGGGATTTAATTACAAACCTTAAATCAGCAAACTCAATTCAGAGCCATTATCAGGTTTAATCATGTATAATAAATTTCTGTGTTATATTCAGTTCATTTGTGTTAATTTAAGCTTATTAAGAATAGGGAATAACTGAAAAGCAGACAATGTCATCAAGGTCATCTCTGCCTCGTCTTGGGAGATGTTGGTCTTTGTTACAAACAAGTCACATGATGTTAAGCCTCCGATCCAGTGTTTTTGAAAGCGACACGTCAATGTAGCTCTGCTTCTTATTTTGTACACCGGTGACAGCTGCTCAAAGGTCAAAGGTCAAGGACACTCGGGCGTAGTAAAACACTTTTTTGCCCATAACTCCCGAATTAATGTTTTGAATATGATACATTCAATTGAAAATATCAAATTGTTATTATTAGAACATGAGAAGATAAAATAAACCTTTATTAGTCCGGCAGTGGGGTAATTTGAATTTGATGATAACCGACTATACCTTGAATAAATAAAAATAAAAAAATAAAAATATATACTAACAATTTTTTTAAACCAACACTTTAGTAGCACTGAAATGGCACTGACTTATAGCACTTTGTAATTTCGCTTAATTTTGGATAAATTGTACTTTCTGGATTCTTGTTTTCCTGGGTCTGTACTCTCGGGGTTTTATGCACTTATTGTAAGTCGCCTGGATAAAAGCGTCAGCTAAATGAAATGTAATGTAATGATGACATTCTATGTCCAAAAAGTCAAAGGTCAGTTTCAGTAGTTTCAGAGCAGAAGGGGACACTGTGATTAAATTTCCTTCATCTTGCCTAATGCTGGAGGACTGCCGTTTTAAGAGAGTCATTTTACCTATCAGTTTATGTTTGGCTCTTTTGACTTCCCAAACATCATATTGTCAGATCAACTCTTTCATCGACTGAAGGTTGTTATGATCAAATATATTATTTTATTGAGGAAAGGTTACAAACATGCACATGCAAAAAATAAGCACATGATAAAAGATCCATGTTTTAATTGAAATAAGTTTTAAAATAAGACAAATGTATCTCTTCAATATGTCTTGAGTTGATGATCAGAAGTTGAACCAAATATATATTAATTGCAGAATAAGGTTTGAAAAATTTGACAATGACTCTTTTTACTAACAGGTGGTGGAAAGCCAACACTACACAAAACACAACAGTTGTAATTCTTCTTAGACGCAGGTCTGTCTTTATGCATCTGCATCCTGCTTCAGGAAAATACAGCCTTAAGTATCTGTGGGAAAATCTGAACTTCTATCACACTTTGATCAACTTCCAAGATCAGCAGCTTAACAAGATGTGTGTCGTAATGTCTGTTACAGCCGCAGTTGTATGTGATTGTGTTTCCGTTTTTAAGACTTTTGATGAGGTTCATTTTAAATCCATGGGCTCTCCGGGAAAAAAAAGACTCCTAGCAGCTTCAGTCTAAATTTCTCATCTAATTTCAAGATGAAACAACTGCATTCACTGACTTTCTGCAAAACACTTACTGATAGACTCTCTGTTCACTTCTGTCTGAGCCACTCCTGAAAAGCACAGCTCACAGTTCATAGACAGAGACAGCCCCTGGAGGGGTGTCACCTCCACCAGCTCATGTCTGCTCTGCACCCAGGGGTGTGTGGGCAGCGCTGGCCTTCACCTTTACAAGACCAGCCAGTATCAACCAGGACAATGAATAACCCACACAGAGCATGAGCGGGTGGGTGTGTGTGCACATCGGTGTCTATTTTACAAGCGACAACATCTGCTTTCTTTGATCTCTCTATCTCCCTCTCTCTGTCTCACACACACACACACACACACACACACACCCACACATACACACACACACACACAGCTGAGTGAGAGGATCCAATCAAGGGCGCTCCAGCTAAAGAGCGGAGGGTGGTGGTGTGGTGGGGGTGAGGGGTGTAAGGGGTGTAATTCCAGTTTCATATGTTTCTCCCCTGACTTGACAATACTTGAAAAACAATGAGAGTGACCCAGTTGCAGGATTCCAATTAGTATTAGATATGCAACAGTTGAGATTAGAATGTGCCTCTTCCCCTCAGTGGGGGAGGGGCAGAGAGGGGGTGGCGGGCATGGGGTTGCTCGCTGCTCTGATTACCAGCCCGAGCCCAAGTGTCGGGTTGTGATAAAGACTGTGTGCTTGTGTGTATGTGTGTGTGTGTGTGTGTGTGTGTGTGTGTGTGAGTGTGTGAGTGTGTTGGGGGTTCATGTTGGTGGAGAGACAGATCAGTCAGTCCTGTCTGTCCGCCGAGGAAATATTTATTTCTAAAATAGCTTGACTCCTCCCCGACGGTGGTGGGGGTTATTTTAATCAGTGCAGAAGGAATAGAAGAAGATAGGGTGCTGCTGCTTCTGCTGCTGCTGTGTGTGTGTGTGTGTGTGTGTGTGTGTGTGTGTGTGTGTGTGTGTGTGTGTGTGTGTGCGTGTGTGTGTCTGTGCGTGAGTGTGTGTGTGTGTTGGCCGCACTTTCTCAGCTGGGTGAAGCAAGTACTTTGCTTTTATTTAACTGGGATGTTCTTAGAAATGAGGGACAGACTGGCTGTGTGACCTTCATGTGTGGTTCATACAGTCATAGGATGAAAGTTGGATTGAACAGAAGACGACTCTGAAGGTCGATGCAGTTGTTGATGGATTAGATTGGTCATTGTTTTACACAGAGTGGAAACCTCCCTGAAGCTGACTGTAGCCTGCAATGAGACACACTAACACTGCTACCAGGACTACATTTAAAGTCAAATAAAAAAGTTGTTTCTGTTCTGCTGCTTTTTTTTAAAATTAACATTCAATAATTGAGAGCATTTTTTTGGGGGGAGATTGGTCCTTATAATTTAGGTATCATAACAGCGCCTATTTGAAGCTAACAGATCTGTTCATAACATAATCCCCAAATATAATACAACACTTTTATGAAATTAAACTTTTTATTTTAGACATGGAGCAACCTTCGCTTCATTTTCCGGTGAGTCTGAGACGTGTGGTTGCTTGTCTCCGTCGGTTGTTGTCCTGTGATGTCTCCATGTCCATGTCTGGGTTGTGTTATCTTCGGTGTAGAAGCCGGAAATGACTCGATGCTGCAACTTCCTCTTTAAATATATCGCTCCTTCGCCATAGCCCGGGGTCGGCAACCCGAGGCTCTGAAGCCACGGGCGGCTCTTCAGCTCCATTGATGAAGAGGTGCCCAACATTGATGAAGAGGTGCCCAACATCTGGCTGTACCTCACTGAGGTGATCCGCCCTCTGCTTCCAGATGATCAGCTCATTCAAGTATCTTGTAAAAAAATAAAAGTTTTACATTCTTTCTCCCTTCTCTGCTTGGTCACATCATTAATCCAGCTATGAGGATGATAGAATAATAGAAGGAAACCTGTGAAGAGTATATTCGGATCTAGAATTTTACATCACAACAGTATATTCGGTACCAATATTTCCATTGACATGACAAAACCTGAATTATTGCCTTGCAGTATCACTTTACATACATTTCTTTAAGTTTCATATGAGGTCACATTAATATATGTATCAAATTTGATGAGGGGTTAGGGTTAGAAGAATGAAATTCTCCGCAGGTGTTTATCATACAGTTTATCCACAAGAACCAGAGACTCCAGCCCCCTCGAAGCATCAGTGGTTTGATAATGGATGGATGATGAAGTGACTCCCATCACAATGGTTGTGTAGTTGCCCCACAGTTGCCATCTTCTAACTCTGGTAAAACATTGAGTTGGATCAGTAGCTACATTAATGTTAGTGTGAATTTAGTCCAGAGTTTGAATCAGACTCTTTTACTGAAGATAGCATCAACATTTCAAGCCTCATAAATTAACTTTATTTATACAAACTTTCTTCATTAACAATAACTTGAATAAGTACAAATTAATAATGAAGATTTTTCCATGATCATATATATTAAAACATCGTCTAGGCAAATTGTGGACTGATCATCCAAAGCACATTAGGAAAAATCTGCTTCTAATCATTCCTGGACATATTTTCAGAGACGTGGTGTTACCTTGAAAAGTTGAGTGATTCACACAGGACAATGTTTGAATATTTGCAGTGAATATAACTACAACAATATTATATAAATAAAGACAGGCATCTTCGTACTCAGTGCAAAATGGTCACCATGACCTGCAATCATAAAAGAAAATACTTAAATTTCAAACTAAAATCTTCAAATGACACCAGAATTAAGGTTAAAGTTCAATAAAACTTTTCAAAACACTTGGTGCTGTATAAGTCTGTTTTTAATAATATCATCATTATCTACATTTACCTTCTAGACTCAACACTGAGGTGGTGGTGGTTTCATGTCACATACAAACATATAAATAACAGTTAAACCATCAAAAAATCAAAGACAAGCTCCATAGGGCATGAATACATAAGTTAAATTACTAGGTCAGAATATAAAGCGTACAAGAACAACATTCCACACATTAATGTTGATGTTAACAGAAGAACGTGTCCGTCAGTGCAACAATCACACAATGTAGAAAAAACTTCTGAGGTACAATGTTGTTCAACACGACACCGAACATTGACGATTGCCCAACATCAAATTTCTAATTGGCCGAAATCAAAAAATCGCTGTTGCATTGTAACCAATCATAAGTTATTATCCCAAAACATGAAATAAAACATTCAATACTGAAGAATTATTGATATATTTTAAGGCACCGTCCAGGTACGCCCTCATCTTCTCTCTGTGGGGCAGAGTGAGGCAGTGGCTGATATACCGATCCGTTTCTTGGATCCGCCTCTGGAAGCGTTCCCGGTCTCGTGCCATTTCCTCCCAGGGTCTTTTATGAGACGCCTGGCGAGCAAACAGCCAGCTCCGCAAGACATGAACTTGGACCAGAGGAGACAATCGCACCTGAAAACCAGTAGAAAAGAAGACCAATAATATTGAATAAACATCGCTGAAATTATCCAGATGATGTCATATGATGTAAGCTTCTTTTTAGTTTATGATCAGCTGCCAATGTGAGTTAAGAGATAATTAAATGCTAAAGAAATACATTACAAATTGGTAATCACCATAAGTGTTGAACTACAAATGAATAAAGAGAAAGCAGGTACTTTCCAGCACTGACATTCCTCAGACAGACGTGTCTTCAGTCATGTTTTTCTTCTTCTCTCTACTCCTCTTCCTCCTCTTCTTCTTAGCCTGTGGCGGTTAAACCCTCACATAATTTGGTATTCCTCATCAAAGACTAGTAGATGTTGGGAACTTGTCGGTGAAAGAGAGACGTCGAGCAGCTGTCGCTTCTTTTTATAAACTACTGTGTAAACATAGTAAAAAGTAGGTGAACTTACAGTCCACGCATGTGTGGGTGGGCTGGGTGTGGGGTTGAGTTGCTGGACACAACTTGGTATTGTGTCATTGTTTGTAGTTAATGAAGGAGTTAAACGTCCTATTGAGGGTGTGCATCCTCTTGCTATTAGGTTGTGCGATCAGTATGGTGAAATTTGATTGTAAATTGTTTAGATTGTACAATGTGATGGTCAATGTACGCCTTGCAGAGGAAGCAGCAGGAGTAGCCAGGCTCAAGCAGCTTAAATACGGCGCCTTGTTTGAGCTTTGCCAATGTGTGTATGGAAGGGAGTGAGATGAGTGAATGTACAGTATGCAGTGTATTTGCTTAGTGGTCACTGTGTTGTGTTGCCAATTTTGTCCATTATTTTGTATGGTGATATGAATTATTATCATCTGGAGACAATTGTGATTGGTCACTTGCAATTAAGTCATTTTACTCTTACTTTAGGTTTCCAGCTTGAGGGGACATCAGATTGCCATTGGGTCAAATTCAGAATCATTTACAGTCTTTTTGTCTTCATTAATGTGTAACCTCCTGCTCTATCTAATACATGAAAAGCCTAACATATGTATGACATGTGTGGAAGCCTATAAGTTGTTTTTTTTGCTGATTAGAACCATGTGATATGAGTGAAAGCTGCACCACAAGTAACTTGATTTTAAGTTGAGATTATTTGGTCACAGCTGTTTCAAAGTTTAACAACTTTTAAGTATGGATGGATCAGGGCAGGATGGTCCAGAGCTCCCCGACAAGTGGACTTACACATATAAATGTATAAATTAAATATGTTGTGTAAATATATATGTTCTATTATACATGTATTATGTGATATTCTCTCACATAGGAAACATTCAAACTGTACGATTGCTTCACATATGCAAGGGGACATACTTAGAGTCACTGATTCTTAGTCAATCATTAAATTATATTCATCATATAAGGACCAAGTCTGATCGGCCATCATCGGCCTCATAATCTCAGACTCAAGTGGAGCAGATTTAACAGACTTTGTGTAATTGGCCCACAACAATTTGTGATGCAGAGTATTGGGTCATGTCTTCCTCAAACTTTTCCACTCCGCAGCTCAGGCCGTGGATCATGTTAGTCACTGACAGCACGTCCAAACCAACAATGACAGTTCAGGGCCACACTTTTTGTCTATGTTCCCCTTTCATAAGTGCGCGACTTGGCCTGAACCCCTCCAGGCCCAAAGCAATCAGATTAGGCCATCATGTCAGCCTTAGACCTTCAAACTGCTACACATCTATATGTTCAATTGGACGTGTCATCGACTGGTCTTAGCCGCGGCTAAGCTCTCTGCACATGAGCTGAGCAACGTCTCAAAAGGGAGCCCTTCAGATGGATCCAGCTGTTAATATATGCCTGCTTCCCCCGATGAGATTCTGAGAGGATAAATAGAGATGGGGAGGATTAGTTGGTGGAGCTACAAGGACAGGATCCAAATTAGCACCAGCCTCAATCACGCGTCCCCAAAACCCCCATGTCTGCTGGAGCGCCTGGCTCATACGGGTTTGTTTTCCTGCACTGTCGTCTATGTTCAAGGCTGATTGGCAAGGAAACTCTGATGTGGCGACATGGTCAATTTGGCCGCTAATGCGTGCCTCAATACTCAGAAACCGCAATGACAGGCCGCTCCTCTCCCTCCCGGTCCACCACTGCTCCCCTGTATGCCTCTGTCAGATTACAGCCCGGTCCTCATCTGAACTCCTCATTTACATCTAAAGTAATCATTTTATCTAGTTGTGCCTATAGAGCTCTGCCCGTCGGTTCAGGGTGTTGGCGTGCAGTTTAATGTAAACATGCAGATTTGTGCTTTGTGCAGCTTCCCTGTGGAATAACTTAGTGATGCCATGTGTTATGTTGGCAGTGTGATGACTATGATTATGATTTGTATAGTTTGAATGCTACTCAGCTGTTTGCACATAAATAAGCAAATCTAGCCTTATAAGCAGACTTTAAAATCTCCATAATAAGCAATTTCACTACTGGAGGAAGAAGTGAACACTTTGTTTAGCATTTTGATTGAATATTGTTCATGTTGTTTGCATGATTTCCTTTAATCACAAGACTTTATTCTTTAAGGGCTTAGTATGTGCTAAACAAAGTAGTTTGCTTGTTTTGATAATGCATGTCTAAAGGCTTAAAGTGTTTCCGTTTGTTCCAAGGTCGACAGAGCTTCAGGGTATGCACCTCTCTAAATTTGTCAATATTTTCTGATAATTAAAAAAAAAGTAAATGTTGATTTGACATGAATTGCTGCAATCAAAAATCATATAACCAACGGATCATATAACCATGTAGATATCTGGTTTGTACAGAAGACAATATAATAAGGCTCAAATGTGAAGACTCAGCTGAACAACGTGTTTTCTGTGTTATTGACAACTAATAAATAACACAGGTGAAATCTAATAAATCACAGCAGCATAAATATAACATGTTTTACTTAAATTTGATTAAAAGGGAAGCAGCAAACCTTTCTGATGATTCTCAACAACCAGTGTGTGCGGGGTTCACTCACAGTTCACCACAGCTGATGAACGACACAGGCGACTGTTAAGTGAACTCTAACAGTCAGAAGTGATGCTGAATATAGTTTGGATTGCAGCATCATTGGAAGAGCTGTTAAAACTAAGTGATAGTTAATATTGTTAACAGGGTCAAAGACTATTGATGGCTTGATTAGCTACAAGAGACACAAATGTGCTCTTGTGCAGTGGCTCTGGCTACCAGCATAAAAAACGCAATCTCAAATATAAAAGCCCTGCAATGCACAGCACAGCCATCCATGACTTTTCCCCCTACTGTTTCACCTGAGTGCTTCTTAAACAGTGGTGCAGGATCCAGCCATACCTGCATTACAATCAGCTTTCCTAATGCCAACACACCCCAGTAATCATCATCAGGAAGTAGAGTGAAACACACAGACGTAACAACAGATGAACGAGACGACAACAAGAACAAGAAAGAAGCATGACCACACTCTTGTGTCTCACTTCTTTGTTGTTTTTGTCTACCTCAGCACGGCCCTGTGTTCCTCGCCGTGCACTGAAAATGGTATTTGGGAGACAAACAACTTCATTCCGCCGTGCATCCGTAATTAGCTGTGGAATTAACGGGCTTGACGTGCCTCCACAGATCAGCCGGCCCTCCAGGGAGGCCTGCGGGTCCAGGCGAGCCGCATTTCCAATTATTGTGTTGAATTGCTAATTTAGTTATTGTGCCTGCCGTAATTGTGATGGGTATTGGGTGTGCGATTCAATTTGTTTTAAATATTTGTGGGCCGGCAGATTGGTAATGGAGCTGACCTATCTGCAGGCCCAGTGTGAGAGTAAGAAGAAGGAGAAGAAACAAAAAAGGAGGATGTTGTAGTCCCCCATCACACACACACACACACACACACACACACCAATACACACACTCTAACTCTCCCTCTCTCTCATCATCTTACTATGATCTGCTTCATCCCTTCTAAGACTGTTGAAGTTAAAAAGCCTGAAATTTAGAAAAATAGCACTTTGATCATCTTCAGGGTGCGAGGCACAAAGCATTAAACAGGGAGAACACTGAGGGCTTTGGTTTGATGAGAAGTGTCGTGGGAGGTGTCGCCTTTCTCTGCTGATATCTTCGAGCGGAGGGAGAGTTGCCGCCGGTGAAGGCAGCCCTGCTCCTGATCAGGAGACAGGACACTGGGGATTGCCTGGGATCAGTCTATACTGCGTGCAGGCTGGACTGATCAATGAGTTTGCTGCTTCACAGGATGTTTAAAACTGTAGGGGTAACAAGTCAGAGGAAAACCTTAACATAAAGTGTCTTAGTAAGGTGCTGGTCTACCAGAACAGCTTATATAAGTCTCTGAACTGTAGAGGGATGAACATGTTTCTTACGAACGATATTCCCTCATTTGGTGTTTTGATGATAGACAACCAATAAAAGCGTACCAGTATTGTTGCTATGGAAACCAGAAGCACACTAAAGTCAATAATTACTAAGTTAAAATGCTACTTTTCATTTCCGCACACACTACAACATGTCACAAAAACAATCATAGCAGCGTTTACTGGAGGCTGTCCTAAAAGGCCAGTTCAAGAATACACATCAGAGCAAGGTTTACAGTACAGAGATGTCTGTGCATACGTGGCATTCGTGTTTATTTTCCGACTCAAGCAATTTTCAAGTAGGTGACTTGTAAGGTTCATATAAAATGCAATGAATTTGCAGACTTGAGGTGCAGGGGAACATTGTGTCATGATCTCCACCTCCCATCTAGTCTCTCTAGAGAGACTGGATGGGAGGTGGATCTGTCCCCACCCCCTTTGTCCCTCGAACCACCTCCTGCAGTACTTTAACCTCCCAGTCTTCACCAGATTGTTCCGTCCACTTCAGCCGTACCTACGTCTGACCCTAGCTCTATGTTACCTTGCCTGTGCTTGTGTCCTAATTTCTTGTATCCTTGTGTTCATCAGAACCGTCCCAGCCTTCCAGCCCCTGATCAACACCATCTGCTAACCTGTCCAGGGTCTTCACTATCCCCCTCTCTCACCTGATAGGCTCCTGGATCCCTCACAGCCGCTCCACTGCTGTTCTGCCTGCCCCCCCCGTGAATCCCACCTTTATTATCTACTTCAATAAACTGTTAGCCTGCATCCCCGAGTCTGTCCTGCATTCTGGGTCCGAATCTCCATCGGACATAACAGGATGACTTTCCTCAGTCACAGCCCCCCACTGGTGATGCAAGATATGTGCAGGGTCTGCTGATAGGACAAAGAGGCAGGAACGTTTCCCCCTTGCTTATTTATACACTGAACTAAGGGTCCTCAAATCCAAAAACCACAGTTTGATTGCTCTGGCCTGAATAACTAAGTTGCAGTGTTCCCCCCCCTCGGTTTGGTTTCTTTTCAACACACAGAAAAATCTGTGATGCAAAACTTAAAAACACACAAGGGGATATTCACTCTGCTTATTGGTCAGATGAGTCTAATTTGTGAGCAATAAGGTAAATACAGGATGAAGGTCCTATTCTGTACCAGTTCATATTCTTATAAGAGAAGCATTTCTACACAATTTAACATGGAGCAGCTACTACTGCTGCACAGGCTGCTACAGTTTCCCTGCTCCGCCCCGAGTCAAAGATCCCACCTGCTAGCCTGCTTGGTTCAAGGTCAGATCGTGTTCACACCACAAACACACTGCTCTAGAGTTTGTTTGGGACCGGACTGGGACCTCCTCCTCTCAGGGGTCTCAATGCTCTTGCTTTTAGTGCACACCCACGTGTGATTACTTTGTTCCCACCTGCACAAACAAATCACACCGAGGGAGAAAACCAACCAGGGGCTGATTTGAGTCTCCAGCAAGTGCAAGTTGTATTTGGACAGTCTTTGCCATCTATGTGATAAAGTCTGTCAGTCTAAACGTTGGGGGAAGTCAGAACATTTGGATTCAGAGAAGAGGGAGGCTGTGACAGTTTGACTCCAAGTGACAGACACCTTGTGAGCTATCATTTATATCTGAGCCTCAAGCACTTTGTCTCAGTCAAAGGACAAAATGTATTGTTTTATCATAAATTATTTAAAAACAAACTGTAAGGAGCAAAATGTATTATTTACTTTTATTTTCTGTATTGACAAGACTCTGTAAAATTATTTCCAGCAACGTCATGGACTAAACCAGTTATTTTGATGGACAAGCATCTGCACATAGCATGAGACCAGTAGCGTGGTTAACATTGAAATCAGCAGGACCTGTTTGGTCTGAACTTCATTATTATTCCTACTGAATTCCTTTTTTTCCTTTCATACACACTTATAGCATCATTTTCATGTATTATATCAGTGACATGGAGAGAATATTCTGGATGATGTCCCTCTTTGCTGAATAAAAGAGGTGTGTGGAAGTGTTTGCATTTCAATTTCACAACAGTTTAGAGACTTCATTGTGGAAGATGATTGCTCACCGTGTGTGAGTGTGTGTATGTGTGTTTGTGTGTGTGTGTGTGTGTGTGTGTAGGTGTGTGTGTTTGTGTGTACAGCTTCCCTGCTTTCATCTTGATGGTGCAGCACATGTGTTTTTCAAGTCTTTCTGTCACCCTGAGGTCAATATGAAAGAATCAGGCCTGAATGGAGGCTCTCCAGGTCTTTGAAATCTCCTGTCCTCCCTCTATGGTAAATCTGCAACTACACACACACACACACACACACAACACACACACACAGACTGTCAGTGCATGCAGACACTCACTTATACTGAGCGCACAAGTACAAAAGGTGCATGTGGAGAAACTCATTCACACAAACACACAGATGAAGCGAAAACAGCCATTTACACCTGGTGGGTGTTTGATCATCAATTAGAGCTCATCTCTCTCTCAGGCTGTTTAGTCTCTGAGGTGTTTCAGCTCTGCCTCCTCAGTCAGTCGACATCACCATCTACCAGCCAAATCACCACATTGTCACTTTGTGTATGAGTGCATTGTGGAAAAGTCGCTCTCTTAATCTATTGAATAAATACTAATATGCATCGTCCTATCTGCTGTCCAACCAAAAGTCCTTTTTAACTCTGACCTGACTGTAAATGCTAACTTGCAATAAAAATAAAATGTATTCTATAAAGACCAATAAAATCTGTTTTTCAATCGAAGAAGGTAATCTGGACAAACACATCATTAAACGTAAATGATCTGTTTTCATAGAGCTGTTTAGTCTTGATGACTCAAAGTGCTTAATAGTCAGCTCTTGCCATTCAACCATTCACACACACGTTCATACATGAGGGGCAATTTGGGGTTCAGTATCTATATCAGCCTGCAGAAGGGAAAGACTGGGATCGAACTGCCGACCTTCTTGTTAGAGGACGACCACTCTTATCTAACCCCCTCAGCCACAGGGTGGGTTTTAATTAGAGGTCAATTATTTATAAAATTACTTTTTATTGTATACTATACATAAACACATAGAATGAAAATTTTTGACCAGTTGAGTTGTAGTTGACCAAGGTATGACTGTTAAGGAGTGGTACAATTTAAACTAAACAGTGCTCTCAGTGGACTAACTAGGAAATGGAGACAGTACCAAAAACACGTCTATATCAGTAGAAGCAGTTGTTTCTGACTGATGTGACTGATGATCATGATGATATGTTGTTTTTCAGGATGTAGGAGATTTGCAAGTCTCTAGTAAAACAGCTTTGCAAACAGTCTTGTGGTTTTAGAAACTGCACCAGCAGCCCAGACAACATACACAATAACATAACCAAACCCTCGTGCTCATGATTGTGCACAAGGGTTTATACATTCAGATAACAACATGAAGCTGATGACAATAAGGCAATTTCCCCAAAGTGTCAGTAAAGAACAAGAAAGAAGGATGAAAAAAAACCAAAGGAACAAAACGTAGGAATGTGAGGATGAGGTAGGTGGGAGAGAGGGAAAAAAAGACAAAGAGGCAGAGTTTAAATTGTTAAAGAGGCCGGGGAGGAGAAAAAGAGATCCTGGCAGCTGAGGCAAATCAAATCAATTTGTGAAGCATTGAATTAATTGGTTTCTTAACAGACCAGTGTCCTGAATGCCATCCACCTCTTTCTCTTGAGCCCGAGCCACCTCTGGCTGGAATGGCAACATCAAGCCCTTGTTTTCATTCAGACTTGTGAAAAGGTAATTGTGAGTCTGTAGCTTCTGTGCATAGAAAAACTCCTCTGAAATCAAAGTGGCACCATATCAACAATCGCCTCATATTTTGTTGAATAACATCCAGAATGCACCAGTGTGGCCTTTTAACAGCGGCTGTTTGACACCACAGCAGAAAAGGCCCATTTATAGTCAATAATAAGGGCTGAAATGTAATCAAACCAATGTGATTGGCCTGTGATCCACGCCAAAATTCATCTAATCTCACATTAAGATACATTAATCTGCTTTTATAATTGACATTTTAAAAATAGCACTTATGAAATTAGCAGAGAAAAGGGGAGAAAAGGCTTGTATGGTCAATTACAACTAACACTTGGGCTTGGCACAGGAGCCATTGGACACAAGCCATGAGTATTTAAATTACACAGAACCAGAGGGCCTGATTACAGCAATGCTGAATTTAGAAGCAGTAATTGTAGTCGCGGGCTCACAATGATGCTATTCACAGCCTCTTGTTGGGAGGGAAGAGGGCTTTCCTCACTCATGTACAGGCCTGGGATTTAAATTATGAAATGATGTTCAGGTGTCATGTTGATTTGAGTGGTACAGAACATGTATCATTCCCATACAGACCTATATTGTACATGTATTACTTGTATGGAAATTCATTTCAGGTTTGATATAGACAAAAAAACTGCAATTGGACTAATTAACTGGATAAACAGAATTAACAGTAAAATATAAACATTACCGGTATATATGTATATGTGTTTGTGTGTGTGTGTGTATTTATAAAATGTGTGAAAACTACAATTGTTACAAATATTTAGCCAATGAGAGATTAACCTATATAAAATAGACCACCATCACAATAAACTAAACCTCCATCACTAAGGCCAATGCATTACATATACATATTAATCGAGAAGTAAGTGATATGAATTTAAATTTAAACACAAAGTACTTAACAGCAACATATGCAATGCAAAGTGATTTGGTGTGATTTATCTGCCAAATCATAAGTATTGTCTTTGCTCCTGCAACTCACTCAGCATCTCATTTATTCTGTTTCTTACATAACATGGTGGTCCTTTTTTAAAGCAAAGGAGAAAAAAGACTAAATCAAACACACTCCTGCAGTTTGACTTGAATCAGTCAATGTGCTGTGACTCCAGTCAACAGAGAGATGTGCTGTACACGTTCAGCAGGCAGGTTACATCAGCAGGGAACAGAAAGCGCTGTGGCTGTTTCCCTGGTGATGATGGATGGCGTCACCAAACATCACATCTGTAGTGTTTGATGTAACGTGTAGCTCCTCTATGATAGTCTCTGACACGAGACTTGGCTGAGGGACTAGATGAAAATGGCCACTGGCAGCAGTGGTGATGAGAGCCCAGCTCAGAAACCGTTTAAAGAGTAATCTCCATAATCGAATAATACATTATTGGTCACATTTGTAAACAATGAGAGCACACGGCTTCTACTAACATTTTAATAAACAAATCAGATATTTCTGCATGCAAATTTTTTGGGATCCAAACTGTGTCTGGTGCAGTTGTTTTAATCCTGGGAACAGCATTTAGAATATTTATGCCAGAGCACTGATGTGTATCTATGTCTCTCTTATAAACAGTCTATGTTTCGCCCTTTTGTAATAAACTGAAAGAAACCTGTCAACATGGCAACAAAATGAACTCACTGCTGAGCGGACGGTCACATGCTGCACTGAATGTAACACAGTGACAGGGAGAGCTGTGTCCACTTCAATCACAGTGCAAATGCTTATCTTTGAAAAGTGTAAGTGAATATATTAGTGACTAAATTCAAAGGATCTGATTTGAATAAATATAGTGATGAAGATTTCCCCCTCTGACAGCAACTGTTCAGTATTTCACCTGAACATCATCAAGGGCAGATTGTACATAGAGAAAAGACAAAAAAATGATAGAGATTTAAAAACAGGGTGATGAACTTGTTTCTGCCCAGAGCCAATACAAAAATTATTGTGTCTATGTGTGGAGGTTATGGTTGTGAAATTGTTGAAGTGCATCTGACTTCAGTGTGAAAAGCTGCAGGTCACAATTCTGACATTAACCTGTACCTCACCAAGTGCCTTAGCCTAACTATATATCAACCATAACTTACCTCTACCATAATAATTACACTCTTTCCATTACCTTACTAGAATTTGTAATAAATGTAAATCAAATTCAAGTAAATGTAATCCAGAGTTTTTCAGGAGGGCTGGAGACACAGTCTTATTCAGCTTCAGAGAAAGATTGTGACATTCAGCACCTTTCTGCTGCCTTTTAAAACATCACTGTGTTTTTTTTTATGTAGCAGTCATCAGAGGGGGACCTTTGAAACACAGCACAAAAAAACATTCAGTATCATTCCAAACATGTCACACCTATTCATGGTTTTATATCCACAGATAAACCCAACATTTTGTCATCAGAGCCGGGCAGCCTGTGGCCAGCAGTTAACGCAGAGGCCTCAGCTACAAAGGCAGACCACGAAATGTCACAAATCAAAAAAACTCAAAGTTTCACAGCCACTGAGGGGAAAGAATTCCACACCACAGCCACACCACGATATTGCCTTTTGGTCTCGACTTGATAGGGGCAAAATGCATATTCATGAAGTAAGCAACTTGTGATCCCAAACAAAGTAAAGCCCTGGCTTAGGGAGATTGGGCCCGCCGTTAATGACTTCTTCGTTTTAAGCCCGCATAAGAAAGCCCCCCGATTTCCCCGCGCTTGTCGTCCATGAGAATATTTAATACCGTTATTAATCATTTTTAATCCGTTTGCTTTTAATTAAGAAACAGCATGTTGCTGTCCTATCAGCCTGTGCCAGCGCACAGATTAATTGTAGCTTAAGATAGCCGGCCGTGATTGGTGTAATGTATTAGCTAACAAGACGCCCGGCTTCTAAAGATACTTGTACACTACCTTGGGAACTTGGCACCACTCCAGGGCCTCCCCCTCCCTCCCTCCCTCCCTCCCTCGCTCCCTCTCTCACTCTCTCCTACTCCTCTATCTAGCGTCCCGCGTGTCTTTCTTGTTTGATGCTGCAGTCAGGCATCTTTGGGAAACCTTCTCTCTCATCTCTGTATGCTGCTGTGTTTGTAGCACCATTACTCTGATGGCAGGCCAGGCTATCCCTGCTGAGGGAACATGGTGGAAGGAGCCTTTCATTCTGTCCCTGGCCGGGGGCGATACTCCGTAACCTATCGCCCGCGGTGCCAGGCACACGCCCTTTTTTCCAGACTGGTTCAATTTGACTCACTTGGCCCAAGGTCTGGATTAGGATGTCAGGAAATTGTGTCTTTATGGTTACATCCTCATTAGGCTGCTGTTTGGTCCTCCTGTTTTGTGGTAAGAGGGAGGTGCTCTAGCACTTTAGCACGAAGTACGACTGGGATATTGCGAGAAGACGACTGGGACCAGAGGGAACACTGGCACCTAAAGGAAATGGCCCTGCAGTGATGTGATGCCAGAGGGAGCTTTTTCAGTGATGGCACAACCTCTCAGTGGCAGCCTGCTCAGTTTCTCCTCTCCTTAAAGTGACACGCATGAGGGGAGCGGCAGAGCCAGTCACATGTGACTAAACAGCAGGGGGTACTCGGCTTTGATTCCGTGCTGGGTGAGAGGGCTGCATGGATTGTGAGCTTTAGATGCTGAAAATCATTGAAATACAGCAGATGAATAAAGGTTCAATTTAAAGTCAAATTAGGATCATATGGTCACGTTTGATTGAATTTGTACACAAAATTACCACATATGTTTCTCAAAGTTTTACCATTTGACTGTTGGTGTCCTTCACGTTTATTCTTGACTGTTTGATCGTTGCACGCTCCAACTGTGACGTCGACACAGCGCCTTCTCTGTTCTACTCTCACTTCATGGGTGACTCGATGCAGCCTCTCCCAAAACAATAGGTGTCACTGCTGAAACAAATACAACAACACCACTGGAAACTGGTAAAAAGAAGAAGAAGAAACCCAAACCGAACATTCTTGGCACCAGCTTGATCCGTCCAGGAGCTGTGCTTCAGGCCTTGCCTTGACAAACCGGTCGTGGAGTTGTTGTTTTTTAAAAGTCTCCTGAAGGATGTTTCATCTTTACCAACAGTTTATACAATCTCCCTCCAGGAGACATCTGAAATCGCTGTACCCCCCGAGTGGTCATGGAGATAGAGACTGACCTGTTCACAGACTCTCGCCTCCGGTTCAGTCCATGTTGTGCTCGACGTGCAGCAAGTGCAAAGTTACAAAAGGTGAGCAGCTGAAAACACACTGTGCACCAGCGGAAATGACATCATTCCTGGCACGTGCCACCTGACACAAGGACAGGAAGGGCAAGCATAAATTTGGCTGAATTTTGTGTATTACAAACTCAATTTTCATATTTAGCAAATGCTCCATAAATACAACAGTTCACATTGAAGTGACATGGTCCTCTTGTGGCTGTATATATAACAAGTGAAGGAAGAAGGATGGATAGGTCAAGAAAACATCAGGCAGCAGACCACTGTTTGTTTCCCTGTCACCAACCATTTTAGTCGCATGGCTATTTTTGTAACCATGACAACAGAGATCCCCCTAACCTTGACCCAAGCGTAGTCACATGACAAACCTGATTTATACTTCAACAGTGAACTGTGATGGTTTTAGAAGGCAAAGAAAAATGTGTCTGGCCGAGCGGGCTGTCAAATGATGATTCATGAATCATCTTTAAAGACACATATCAGTTATTTATTCTGCTAGTGAGAGTCAGTCATAATATTCGTTTCATTTTCTTTGAACATATTTTTTTCATAATATGCAACAACATCTCTTCAAAGCAGAGGTGAACATTTGCTGATTCATTTTTGGACTTACATTTATCCAGTGGCCACAAATTTGAATCTAAGATAATGTGACGACCACAAACAAAGTAGCCATAACAACTAGGGGTATTTTTTTTAAATTTTGTAATTAGAGCCGGTTGTACTGCCACCAAGTGGTCAAGAACGTCCACGAATACAGCTTTTATTGGGCTAGTGGGTATCTGCTGATTCCGTGTCTAGTCGAACACTTAAATATTACTTTTCATTTTTCCATTCACCCATTCATGCACACATACAGTGCATCTATGCAGCACTTGGAAGACTGGGATGGAACTGCCGATCTTCTGGTTGGAGGACGACTGCTCCCCCCCTCTGAGTCATAAAGGGTTTCTGAAGACCCGTGTTCAAATCTCTTAAGTCAATCAGCTTATAATATTAATATCACAGCAATAATTGAGAGAGCATAACCCTTGAATGTGTCGTAACTGTGGAGGAATTTTGTAACCACCCTTACACATAACTGTCTATGCCACTATATTGTATGTATATATTGTAGATATATATTATACTCCCCTTTCTCTTTGCAGTGCCCAAGGTCAGGTTATAGATAAAGGCCCAACCAAAAGTACAATGTAGTGTCGACGCTCATGGACTCTCTCATCTAATTCAGATGACCCCAGACAGAGAGGTTCCAACTCTAACTCTTTTGCATATTACACCAGTGGGAAGACGTATGACAAAACGTGATTTAGCAATGCATACTTTGTTTAGGCTGAACTATCCAATAGGATGCGAGCACCTACATGTTACATAGAGAGTGACATTGATTCTAGCCATTCATGGATGTGCTGTTGGAGTGGGTGATGCCAGTAGAGGAAGATAGCTTTATCAAAAATGTATTCAGCCTTGAACCCATATAGAATGAATTTTTCGTGGTAGCAACCAATGTCACTTTTTCAGGTGAATAGATGAAGTAGATATTAACCATGTCCCGTTGCCCTGGGAATTTTAATTACTACTATATTTAATTATATGGAATGTCCTCCATTTAATTGGTTGTCTACCACTGTTGTTATTCTCTGGTGTTATGCACATTTTGGGAAGCTGTCACGAGTCATGATTCTATCACACAGCACTCTGCATTTCCTTTACCTCAGGTACGAAATTAAAAATGTACAGTTTTGGAACAAAGGTATAAAACAGTGAGCATGGTGCAAAGGAACAGTGACAACTTTCAATGCAAAGTGTTGAATTCCTTGGTCTCTGCTGCATGGAGGCAAGTTGCGGAATAATCAGTGGTGATCTGAATTACAGCTCTGATGAAAATGGAAGCCTGCCACAAAAATCATATTACACAAGTGCCCTACAGTGTGTGTGTGGAGCTGAGTGTGGGATGGTAATTTAGTGTATGAAAGAATAAATAGATGGCTATTTTCAGTGCTAATCTCAGCATCTGCCTCAAAGGGACTGTCTCTCTTTCTATCTCCCTCTCTCGCTTTTACACACACACACGCACACACACACACACACACACACACACACACACACACACACACACACAGAGGCTAGTCTCTCCAGTGAAGAGGAGCCCATTGTGTGTGATGAGACTTAGATTGGATGGCTCCCTGGGGAGCTGCTCTCCATTAGCTAAGGTGATCTAACAGGTAATCAGCAGATAATTAAAAGGCTTCACTTCAGTGATGGGAGGGGCTGAGACAGTCACAGTTATGTGTGGTGCACTGTGTGTGGTAGTGTGTGTGTGTGTGTGTGTGTGGCATGTGTGTGTGTGTGTGTGTGTGACGTGGGAACACGTGCACTTTTGAATGTGTACCCGTGCCTCATGCAGTCATTTCTGAATGTCATTAGGGCAGGAGGCTCGTGGCCGTTTGGTGTTATGGTGGGACATGCATCAGTTTTATAGACGCTCCATCCTGTCTGAAGAAGTATCTTGGAATGGATATTGGAAGGCAAAGTCCAGGTCAAGTTATCCGGCACGCCTGATATAAACAGATGGGTGCCATGGTCTCTAGGCCCGGTGTCTCTGTGCTTCTCACTGTCACAGTAAATGGAAGCATGTGCTCACTTTCTGTTGCTTTCCCAGGTCAAACTAAAACCACGCTTAAACCATGTGTGACACTGTTCCCATTAACTGCATGTACAGGGACATGCTCACTTTTTAAAATCTTGTTTTTGTGCTCCAAACTTTCCTTCTTCACTTACTTTTGTTTACGTAGATTTTCTCACTAAAGTCTTTTGACATTTTTCTCAAACTATCCAGCCACTATAGTAAAGATAATAATAATAACCTTAATGAGCAGCAGCCAACCTTCTCTGTCCTCCGGCCAAATGCAAGCTGCTCCTCCTTATTGATGAAGGTGGTTGGGGCTGTATGGAGCCCGACAGGAATTATCTGACCTTGAGGGGAAACATTTTGAGGTCGAGGAAACTAAAGCAGAATACAACAAGAGTCTGTCAGTGCTAATGCAAAGCTACATAACTATTGACATCAGTCGCTTTAAATGCTGCTGCTGCTGCAAGTAGATGTGGGACGATGATAGTGAGGATCGAGTGTACCCCATATGCTCAATTTGAACCATTATGCTATTTATGATATTTTCATTTCACTCACTAAGGAACCTTCCAAAGCAAGACAGATTATTGTAGCCTAGCCTATAAAAGGACTGGACTGGCTCTGTTTGATCACACAGTTTACACACAAAAATGTCAGAACTCAGAACACAGAGGGACCATAATTACACATTTCAGAAAACCGCCTGTATAAACAATGTTGGTGCAATGTGTTCTTGACTCTAGACATATTTCTTAAACAAAGATACATATGATGTCATATTTTCACAAATAAATGTGATGTGGATATTCTGGGCAACAAGAACAGCCCCATATGCACGATAATGCCAAACGGAGGGGTAGGGCTGAGGGATAGGGATGAAGGGTGAAATGTGATTGGGTGGATGGTGGCCATACAGAGCCCATGACTGTAACACAGGAGTTTACATCTTTTCTGTAACAAATGAATGACATGACAGAGCCTCTGGAACTGTCCCAGTGGAATTGGGAACCATGACATGCAGAAGGGGAGTGATAGCATCAACCCTAAATATGAACTTCATTAATAAGGATTTTGCTATTAAATTGTCAAACGTCATGAGATTTGAGATTGGGATCGATATAAAAATGTGTTTTCTTCTGTGTGAAGCTCATATAAACCTTTAAACACAACCATGTCATTGAAAAGCTGCATTTCCTTTCACAAACATAACCACATGAACGTTTTCTGTTTTATCTCTTTTATATCCCCTCTCTCTCATCTGGGGGAAATGTTCCTTACTGTGGGTCCACTCGAGCAGACAAGTTAAACAGTGGGATTCATAAGCCATGACTGGTTTCCATTCAACGAAAGCAGCGACAGTTTCTCAGAAATCTCTCCGCTGAAATATTAAATATATAAATGTGTGTCTTGAACAATGCACACACAATAAAACAAAAATACAAGCACGTCAACAACAACACAACCAAAGAACCTCGCAGACTGTCACCATTCAAAGACAATTTCATGGATTGTATAAACATTAATTTCTGCATACACACTCGACTACACAAAGGCTCGGTGCTCTCCTGGCTGTCCTCACACATTGTGTCCACAGTAGCTCCTGACAGAGAGGGCTGCGATTAAGCTGGTATTAACAGATAGGTCAATGTCTATTTTCTGCTCCACTTAAAGCTTCACTGCTGTAAAAATTGCCCCCTGTTCCTGAGAGGAAGCACAAACACAGAGAGAAAAGACTTGTGTAGGTGTGTGTGTGTGTAAGTGTGTGTCCGTGTGTGTCCGTGTGTGTCCGTGTGTGTGTGTTTGCTCATGTGTCATCTACATGTGGCAGAGACGAGTCGAGGCAAATCAATACTTGTCAACAATGGCTGTGATTTGAGGTGAGGGTTGTGAAGACCGTTAGAAAACACACAAAGATATTTAGACATTTGTCTGACTGTACAAAAGAAAAAATGTGATTTATTTTCCCGATTCCATAGTGACACCATTGTAGAAGAACTTACATTGGTGTGTCAGCAGACGTGTTTCATAAACTTCATACACCTTACTTTATGCAGCCCCAAACACTGCCATTGTATTACATTGATAAATCAGGATATACCACAGTGTGTGCCGTTTCTGTCTCTTTGGCTCATTTGCCACATGTTTTGTGTGTCAGTGGACTGGTCGGTTTGTGTGGCAGTCCCAGTCCCCAGAGTGTGAGCGAGGTTTACTATACATCTGCTCCCAGTGGGGTAGCAGAGCGTCACTTCATCTGTTCCCCTGATGGATTTTAGTCTGTGTCAGTAAAGGCTTTGGAAGATGAGGCAAAAAAAACTATCTACAGAAACTACAAATGTAAATACTACTGCATAATGTATTGTATTCCCATTCATCTAAACATCTTCTAACTGATAAACTTGGTATCTAAAGTTCATCCATACTTTGCTGTACATCTGAACCTAATGGCATCTCACCACCCCGAGGACAAGAGGCTGGGCCACACTGCATGAGGTTTCAGTCAAAAGAAGCATGAGAATGCTTTTACTTTGAAACAGGTACATGAAGTGCTGTAAATATTCATGTTTGTGACATAGTCATCAGATAAACAATGAACCTGTCGCGAAAGATCATTGACTCTGTCCGTTTTGCAGTGAACCGAACGAGTTACATGAAGAAAATAGGCGAGACCTCAACTCATTGAAAGAGCGGCGCTGCACATCTGCCTGAGATGTAGTGTGGCCTCTCTAACCCGATGACATGGGCGCCTTGACGTGTATCAGCTGAGAGAAACGAAAGTCTAATCAGAGCAGGATTGATTTCTGGGAGAGTGGTGATTGACATGTTTCTGTCTCCTATAGGAGGGCGGTCGGGTCACCTGCATTAACACACATATGCACTGGTTCATTTGGGAGACCCAGAGATCCCTTAGCACTGGAACACACGCTGCCTCTTCAGCATGTATGGAGACACTTGAGGAGAACACTTAGAGCCGACGGTGGGGTGAGAAGATGGAGCGTTTAACCTCAACCATAACACATACAGCGATCAGCCTGTACTGTACGGTGTAATGTAGGCATTTACCTCTGTGGGGGGGCACTGAGAATATGAGCAATGATCCGAGGATTGTGCTTGTGTGTGTGGTGGACGCCCATGTCCATGCATCTGCATGCTCCAATGTAGGCTTGTGTTTATGTCTCACACACACACACACACACACACACACACACACACACACACACACACACACACACACACACACACACACACACATGCACACACACACACACACACACCATTTTTAAGAGTGTTTGCATGCACACATTTGGCAGAGAGGTGGGGGTTAAGCTGGTGCCGAGGTTCCTGTAATGAGTAAGCATTGGGTGGCCGGGGCTAAGATAAATGGCGGGGGCCGGCCACTAGTGCAGCAGTCAGCAGGATGCACCAGGGCCGCAGGCTTGTTTGTGCCAAATGGAGCTCACAAAATATCAAAGGCCAGCCATCCAGAAGACGCAAGCGTCTGACAAATTTTAAATTAGCCAGAAAGAGAGAAGGGGATGGAGGAGAGGGGAGGTTACAGGGTGAAGCGCAGGGGGGTGGGGGGGAGGAAGACTGTGAGGTTGAGGGAGACAGAAGGTGTACAATGTGGAATGATGGGAAAATAGATTAGAAATGTGAGGATGGATGAATGGGATGGACAAGGGGGAAGAAGAAATTATGCAATCTTTAGTCGTCCAGCGATATCCATACTCCCCGCTATCCCTCCCATTGTTTTGTTTTTTTGTGCCTTGGTAATCGCCAGAGCTATTATTGTCATTAGCCGCTGAGGCTGTTATTATTCCGACCGCATAGTCACAAGAATTTTTCGGTCGGGCTGGTGCAACACAAACATAGACACACAGACGTTAGTGTGTGTGTGAGTGGGAGCGTATACACACAAACACATGTTGTCATAGATAACTTCAGGGACCTTACATAGACTTGCATTCATTTTCTTACTCTTACCCTTAGACACAGACCCAAAAATCATCTTTTTCTTACGTGTGTGGGTGTGTGTCGTAGATCGTGCTCTATGCCGTGCTGTCATTAGACCTACATTCCCCATGGAAGCAACCCAAGTTCTTATCTAGACCCTTGTTATCTTCTTCCTTGACGACACTGTCCTCCACGCTGTTATCCCCTGAGCATCTGCCCTCCCCAGGTTCTCCCACATCATTCCATTCACTGCACTGGCTCCCTGCTGCAGCTCACATCCAGAGCGGGACTAGGCTGCTGGCCCACGAGGCAGTGAAGGGAGCCGCTCATTCAGAAGTCCAGTGGGAATAAGCTTATCAGAGGCCAAACACACTGCACACACCGATCTGTGCAGTAATACCACAGAACGGCTATTGAATGGTATTTTACTAGTTGTTATCATGACAATCATTTTATTTAATTTCTCTGCCAGATGATTGTAAGCTAAACTGAAATTATCCTCAAAATATAAAATATGCTCCGCTGTGTTCACCAGCTAGTCTAACTTTGTTATTCTGCTGTTTGGTGTTGTGCAAAGAGACATAAGTTATCTTATATGCGTTCACTCAATGCAAGGACCTCCCTCTTATAGCTGGAAGCAGTAAGAATTACAAAAAACGAAATTAATTTGAGCAACTACTGCTGCTGTAAAAACACGTATTAGTGCACAAAAAGAAAATGACCAACAACAGCAATATTAGAGTCACAAATAGTCAGTTGTTCTCTTGACACATATCAGCATTGGAATTTGAATAACATTGTCAAAGTATAGTTCATTTTAACCCCTTGAACATGTTACTATAGCTGTTTTCAGACATTAACTCCGGAGGATGTCAACGCAATTGGGTCTGGACTTTTTCGCTCAGAAACATTCACAACAACACAACAAATCTCAGAAGTGTTCAGTGAGGGGGGGTGCAATAAGATATTAATTCTGCTGCGGAGATCACACGTTTTCCTTTGCAGCACATCGACACCGGCGTCGGCCTTCATCACCAAAAGCTCTCTTGACATCTTCATCTGTGTCTTCTATGTGTCTGCCACTGCTTTGACGTGATATTGTTTTTTTTTATTTGTGTGTCTGTCGGACCACAGGACCAGTTGCTTCAGTGGGTGACTGACAACAGCGTTTATGAAAAAGGAAAAATACTCTTATCAATATTAAACTCAACGCTCTGCTGTACATATCAGCAAGGCTGCACAATACGGTCTTAGCCTATTAATACATTTCATTCCCTCGTCTGAGTGTTGGTACCAGCCCCCACCCCTCCCATGCACCCTCCTCCCTCTCTTGTCTGAATGAGAGTGCCGGGCCCACCTAGTAAAAGAGTTTTCTTCCACTAATGTCAATTTATGGCCGAGCACGAGCTCGTTCTAATCTTTTCTTACTCATTACACACAATTTCCAGGTTGTTCAGCCCGGGTGCCGATTGGTTCCTTGCAGTGTGTGCAGCGGGAACCCCTGTGATTGCTTGTTGCCTATTTGTGTATCCTTCAGCTTCTAAAAAAAATAAAGTAGACATTTTAGAGTTTTTGTAAATTTGGTTTAAAACTAGTTATTTAATCCTAGAATTCACACTACAACATTGTTGTAAACATGTATAATGCCATATCTTTAGTAGTTTTAAACATATGTGTAATACATTAACACTGCATTATTCTTTCTCATGAATATGAGTTAATAAATTACATTGAGTGTTTTAATATGTAAATAAAGTGTTACTTACTCAGACCACACAAGCCTGATAACAACACATTACAATGTGGATCAATACTGTGGTTCAATATCATTTTTATCTTATTGAATTGAAAACTAAGTTAACATCACAAAAAAAGAACCTCACTTCTTTAAGCCACTTTATTGTTTTTGCAGATGAAGTAATACCATACAAAACTATTCATAACTAAAGGACTCACACTGAATCAACCTTCGCTGTGGCTTCGTTCCTGGTAGTTTAAGTGCTGTGAAGGGAATGACTCTGTAACTCGTTGGAGCTTAATGCTGAAGCCTGATTCACATCTGCAGATGCTCCTTGTTAACAGCAAACTCAACATGTGTGAGTGCTGTTTTATAAATCAGAGTAACTCTGACACACACAATCTGGTTTCATTAACTGGAATCAGGCTTTGATAAATACTGACTCCAGTTAGCTTTGGTTTTCATCGTTAACCAAGAGGGTCATATACTTCCAGTCCACCCTGTGAATGTATGAATTAATTCAGTGTGGAGAGGAACAACACAATGATTCAAGTGTTATTAGATTCAAATACTTTGTGTTTATCCATAGCTGTAACTATTTTAAATAATAAAGGTTACTCCAAAGGTTATCTTGTTTTTTCCGACCCACTGTGTTAATACATTTCTAATTCAGCATCAACACAACCTATTATACCTGAGTGCTTTTGTAACAAAAAGCTACAAACAGGACTGAACCTCAACACTTCTCAATTTGTGTGAACTTTTAAATTCTAAGACGTAGCAAAGATTTGGTCAGATTAGTTGATTGGTCCTATTTTATTCTTCCGGATTAGATTCAAACTATTGACGATGTTACAATATTTTATTTAAGCAAAGCTCCTCCTGTGTTTTGATTTTAACATTGAAGATATTGGAAATATGTTAAGTGAAAGAACGTTATTTTGTTGAGGGAAAAAAGGCAGAACTTGTTTCAATACCGGAACTGAAGTGCTGAGAATATCGTATGTTAGAATCAAGGCATACCTTTGACCATTGCATCTATTGAATATGGCAACATTGTACCATCAGAATAATTCCTAAGATCTATAAATGCAACGTTCCCCAACAAATAGTTCCATATCAGCAAAAAATGTATTAGGACCAGAAAAAATAAAAAAAAAGAGTAAAATGATTCAATGGTTTACAGACCTGCTTCTTTAAAAAGAGAACATTGGCTTTCCCGCGCAATGAAGAAATGTTGTCTACATTAAAACAGCTCCGTCTTTTATCTCCAGATAAAGTGGGTCTAGAACAATCTGGCTAAACTGCTGACTTGTTTATAACCTGTTTGATCATCTGGCGTTTGCACTCTCTCTACACTGCACGTCCCCAGCAATTACTTTGGTGAGTACAATATTATCACAATCCATTAAACACAGAACATAAAATACAAGCTGTATTAAACAGTGAACAGTCTTTGTTAGGTTTCCATTAAACTGGTGTAACTCCTAGAATAATTGGGATTGGGAAAAAGTTGGGATGATAAGAGATTGTCATATTAACCATTCTGTAGCTGTTGTTCGGACATTTACAAGTATTGCAGGATTTAGTTTAGAAGGTATTTAAGAAGGAAAATTATTATTTCTGTTTGTGTCTAATGTATATGTGTGACTGAGGATATGAGAACACATCAGATTGACCTCAGTTAATGCATGAAAATATCCCTTTAAGAACAAATGCTGACGATGAACAACTACAGTTGGCTCAAACTGCTCTCTCTCTCTCTCTCTCTCTCTCTCTCCAGCTCTCTCTCTCTCTCTCTCTCCAGCTCTCTCTCTCTCTCTCTCTCTCTCTCTCTCTCTCTCTCTCTCTCTCTCCCTCCCCACACACACACACATACCATCCAGTATCTCACTACTCGGCATCAGTCCCAACAGCAAGAACATGGGTACGCAGCAGTCCGTGACTATCAGCGAACAGGACAAACAAAATTAATTAAAGTGCCATCATAAGTGAGTCCTCCCTGTCACCTGGTGCAGGGAGGTAAAGTGTCCGGGGATGATGCACTGTCATGTGGGCTGCACGGCGGCGAATCGCCTCATCGAATCTGCATGCACGTAATCACGTCCTCGACACAGAAGCGCTGCAGACGATTCATTAAGATTCAGAATTTGTCTGTCATCTCGTTGTGCACACTGCTAGACGCCGAGGGTCAGGGACCTCCTGGTTCTCACCTCAACTACCTGCAGTTAGAAACTCGTTTATTGTTTCACGGTGTGGAGACGGTGAGAGGAGTCGTAATTAAATGTGAGGCTGGAACTATAAGGGTTCAGGATTACAGATGGAGAGCACACGCACTCACACACGTGCACCGATCAAATGAGGGCTACATGATGCTCCCGTGGTACCAAATGATAATCCTGGTTGCTTCATTACTCATCCTTAATCCACTGTTCATTACCCTCAACATAGCCTTTGTCAGTCCCCCACTGGCCCATGTAAGTAATGCCATATCATATCTCCAATTCCAATCACATTCTTACAACCATCCAGCAGCAGTTATCATTGTCGCTGAACACGGCCATGCCCAGCTCCTCTTCTAAATGGACAGGAGGAAGGGGGACGTGCGGATGGGAAAGAGAGGAAAGGACGGTGGAGGCAAAACGACAAGCTGACTTCATATCGGCACCAAGATTACTGCTGGAGACCGGGAGTTGCAAAGAGTTGCAGGTAATTGTCGTGTTTTTCATTAGCGGTTAGATGAGGATCTGAAGATGAGGGAGGAAATGGTCTCATCATCATCATCATCATCATCATGGCTTTGTGTGTGTGTGTTTGTCTATGTGTGTGTGTACGTGTGCACGCAGGCCTGTGCGTTTGCAGATCACACCCTTGATCACAACTGTCCCCGCTCACTGCAATGGGGACAATTTGTTCTCTGTTTCTCTCCCAACAGCCGGCCCCGCTGTACTCCACCATTACCTCAGAACAATGAAGGAAACAAGCCGTCCTAAATGACGCCAAAAAGATTGCAGGACGAGAGGGAGACGGAGGAGAAAAGAGGAAGAAAATGGTAGGTGGGTTGGGGGGGGTGGGGCAAAGTGGGGAGGGTGGGGGTTTGAGGCCAAAAATAAGACGGGAGATGAGGAAAGAAAATGAAAAGAAATGTCGGCCAAATTGTGATGAGACGCCACAACGCACAGGCTGGGATGAGAAGGGAAAATTAGAGCAGAGGAGAATTGAAAGGAGATGGGAGGAGAGGATGGAAAGACTGACAGAGAAAGGGAGAGGATAGGCGGAGGGAGTGAGAGAGGAAGACGCGCTGTGAGAAGTGTTAGAGGTTTCTGTCTAGAACTTTTCAGGACATGTTTTCCAACCGACAGGGGAGCGCTCTCCAGTGATCAGCATTCAACATTCCACTCATAGGAAGTGTCATCCCACTCAAGTGTGAACTGATGAACCATCAAACTCTTTGACGAAGACAAGCATTGGATGAGAGTCACTTACTTCAGCTTTAAGTACAGCTAGCATGTTCTAGCCGTAGCTGTATTTAAATTTTACAACAAAAAAAAAGATATTCAAGCTGGCTAACAAACATCTTCGGCTTATCTATAAACTAATAAAGCTGCTCAAACCAGGCCACACTGAATCATTTGTAACATTGAGAGAACTTCCACCATCACAACTTCTTCACACCGAACACAGAGCAACATTTGTGCACAATGAGATACAAAATCATCTTAAATCTGTGTGATTTTCTTTAATTGCTCAAGTTTAAATATTTTCAATTCATGTGAAAAGTTCACATGAATTGAAAATCATCGGAGCCTTATAGTTTTTTCGTTTCAGTTCTGATAAACAATCATTACCATATTCAAATGTGGGTTGTCTGGTAACAGATTTAAATAATAATTTTATCCATTTACCTATATTGGGGTTTAATTCTGGTGAGAACACATTTCATGCACCCCAGCTGTTATTGGGAGTTTTGAACGGAGGTGTGGCTAAACTGTCTCAGGACAGTAAGAGCTTTCAGCCATTAGGTTTAGCAAAGTGAAAAAATTTTATATTAATATTATATCATAGCTATTATATTCAAATACAATATAATCTCACATAACTTTTTATATCATCCTTTTGCACGAGCATGCTACGTATAGAGTGAGTGTGTTCAGAGTGTGTGTAAGATGTTTGCTCTCAGTAGTGTTCGGGTGGAGAAGGATAAAGCAGCAAACTGACAAACACAAAAGGCCTTATCAGCACTTCTCTCTTTTTTCCACCCCTCTCTCCCTCCATCTCCCCATCTCTCTGCAGTGTTAGCACAACAGCTTCAGAGGTTACCACTCAATTAAGCCTGGCTGTTCATTTACGGCCATGACAGAGACTACTGTCTCTCTTCTTCCCCTCGTTCTCCCTCTCTCCTCTAACCACACTTGTAATTACAGTGTTGGACAGCGTGCTCCACGGTGACCCACTGTAAAATATGACCATCAATTTGGCCCTTATCCCTTCATCACCGCTCCTCCTCTTCCAATGGGGCCGGTAGATGCTGCTCACCCTCAGCCCCCTTCCCGCCACCGCCGGCCATTTCACCCCCCCTTCACCCTACCCCTCTCAGCTGCCACGCGGCAAAGCGTCAAGATGAGGAATATCTCCGAGCACTATCTCCCTGTAATGAATTACTTTCACTTTTAACCCCAGACAGATATCCACTTGAACTTACCTCTGCAAATCATGTTTTTTTTGTCGTTCCCCCCTGCTTCATCCCCCACCTCCACACCCTCGACAGCCATCGTTCTTAAAACACCACATGCACTAAATTAAAATATTAAGCCAGACCATTTAGAAGTTGCTGGTGCAAGCGTTTGTATGATGGGATGATTGATAGGAGGTGGAGGCGGTTATGAAGGGATGTGTGTCCGTAAGAGCCCTGTATACGTACATAGTTGCAATAAAGCAGTGGAGACTAATTTAAGAGGAGTGGAAAGGTTGTTAATGGAGCTGGCTGAGTAGAGAGAGCATGACTAGGAAAGCCAATGTGTCTGTTACACAATCACAACGCTACCAATGATGCTGCAGTATTTTATTTCTATGACCGGTTGCGACATTTTGAAAATTCCTAAGAAAAAGATGTGGTAATGTTAGTATTTACGAGAATACAAGTGAATTTGTGTTGACCAACGAATTAGGAAAAATGTATGCTAGTCAATTTTTTTCTTTTTAAGTCTGTAATCTCTTCCAAATAAAAGGCAATTAGAAAAAAAAGATTGTGCTTTACTCGAGCAGAACGGGGCATGTGAGGCCGACAGCTTTAGGTATTACTGTGGAGTAGTGAATGGCCATTTGCCATGTCCAAGCCTGATTTAGGCTCCTGCTTGCCTTTTATTACAAGAGGAAATGTGTCTGTAGCAGTGACAGGAAGGTGCCACTGACCATGTTAGGTGAAACTGGAACATTTGATTCATTTATTGAGGCTTTTTGCTTTGCTGTCTTAGAGGAAACTGATGGATTCTTTATGTCTGTACTGGGTAAGGGGCATGTCTGTGGTCGATGTGCCAGTGCTCCGCTCTGCCTCATGATTTTGGGCAATGATGATCATCCAGAATGTTCAGTAGATGACACTTTACCACCCTGAAGTGATAAAGGCCTGACCAATGACATCCGGCCAAAGACAGCGGACAGTGCCACACATCTGTTGGTCTCAGTTAAACTCTATTATGCCTCTCACCTAAGTGAGTTGGTAGGTGAGCCGGTGCCACGCTGGGGGGAGCAGCTCCTGTCTGTTCTCCCGGCAGATGAGGTGCCAACATTGTGGACATGTGATTCAGAACATGGTGCTGGTCCTTGTGAGTTGGTCTCATCTCTCGTGATGAGGGAGGAGACGTGTGTCAGGAAAACTTGTGTTCCCATTCGGAGACACTTTGGTGCTAAGAAGGATATGGCAGCATCAAACACACCAAACGTACAAGATGTGGTGCAATGTATTTGGTGACAAATTAACCTGAATACCTCAGTGGTGTTCACTCTCGGTCAGATTATTTCAATGACTAATATCACACAAAAAATATGTTCAGGAGGAATGGCTGTCATCCTTCTTCCCATTTTTTTGAATAGATACAGATCATTAACTAGTAGTTTTTAAATAGTTTTGAGTACCAAATATATACTAAATGCGTGAGTGTTTGTAGTAAATTTGGTAAGCCACATTCATTTTAATTTGCAGACATAACAATATCAGGTACAGGACAGGATGCAGAGCTGCCTTGCTTCAGGAGGACATGCTGAATAGACCAGAAGAACAAGGCTGGCCACTCTCTCACACACCGACATGCACCCAACAAACAACAGCGAGGATGAGTGTTGCAGACACAGCTGTCCATGGGCCACGCAGCTCCATATGCCCCAGCCAGTGGGGGGGTGGTGGTGCTCCCAGGCCAGCTAATCAATCAATGAGCCCCCCCATCCTGCAGAGGTCATCGTGGCTCCACAGGGCAGGGTGCAGAACCCAGAGCACCGTGCCAATAATCGCCATTTCAGCTGAGCCGCGGTGAATTCCAGCTCATGGGAGGTCAGGTGGAAGAGGGACAGAGGCTGCTGGGGAGTTGGAAACACAAACAGAGAGAGTTGGTCATATCGTTTCAGAGAAGAAGGTTGGATGATTCATGTTAAGGACCTGTATTCACCACAGTGTTTTTAAGGAGCACTGCATCCACAATCTTTGAGCGCCTTGAGAAATTTTAAATCCTTATAATCATCTTAACACATGTAAGAAACTTCTCCCGCAGCATGATTCAATTTTCCAATTTGAAAATACATCAGCCCCCTCGTTGTAATTACTAATAGCTGATAGGACAAATTATCATGGCTGTGGTATCTCATGTTTGGCAAATATTAGACGATTTTCTCTAACTACCAAATTTGCTGTTGACCAGTTACCTTGGCTGGCAGTTGAATTCAAATGAAAACCAATATCGACACAACACAGTCAAGGCAGCCATATGCCTCTATAAAACACATCAGTGAAGCCCACTTTGGAACAAGATCCCTTATTCCCATAAACACACACACACACACACACACACACACACACACACACACACACACAGTAGTATATTTTGGATAGGTGAGTTTTGCCAGCATCTTATTAAGACCCACCTTTATTATAAAGCAATCTCTAGCAGCTGTGTGAGCTGACAATGACGACCAAGGTCCTTCAATATTTAATAAATACTTATTTCATCAACATGGTCACATCATGACATTGTCACAACAGTGATTTTTGACAGTTTATCTATTAAGTTGGAGTCGTTGCTGTTATTGAAATATAGAGCAGAGTTCTGCCGGAAATTATAATCTACACAGAATATTTTTCTACTTGTGCAAATAGTCCTTGGTAAATTTATAATTTTAGTAACATTTGATAAAAAAACTAAACAAAGTAAATTCATATGATTAATTTTGAAACAATATCCCTTAAAAATCGACTGTGCTGCCTAAACAATGTTTATATTGTCATCAAACAACTATATGATTTTGCTGTGACAAAAATAACAACAACAACAACAACAACACTACAATTTATTTAATTTGTGTTTAATAAAAGTAACCATCCTGGCCTTGACAATTGTTCCTGTTCTTCCAATTTTGCAGACAAGACTTGAAAGCAGCATGAGCCACATTGTCTATTTCACGTGAACACCTCATCCCCTGGTTCTGTGAGCTCAGATTAAATGTCTGTGATGGACAAATGCAGATTCAAATACTTTACAGCAGCTAATTCTCCTCCGAGAAGTTCACATGGAGGGTCATCTGGCTCCCAGTGTCACGTCCATCTGGCCTGGGAGGTGTAATAGCCCTACTAATCTCCCAATAATAGCAGCGGGACTGGGGACATGTCACCGGGGGACCAACGGACCCACGCCGTCCCACAAAATCAATACCACACGCCCCTCAGGAGGACCCTGCTACCCAAGGGGATGTCAATACTGTCGATTGAGTATTAAAGAACATTTCATCAGTGTGTGTGACAGCAAGGGAGAGAGAAAGAGAGGTGTGTGTGAGTGTGTGTCTGTCGATGTCCAGGGTGGCCTGTGTGTATTAAACCCCAGGGAGGTCCCAAGGTGATGTGCCGTCCCTCTGGACTATCGACAGGCGCCGTGACAAACTGTGTCGTCTTGTTTCACTGCAGTGTGTTGTATTCACCTTACAGCGGATGAGAGTACAGATGATGGCAGGTTTGAAGGCATTTATCACATTTAACCTTTATAGAGACTTAATTCTAATCTATAGACGCTTGTTTTCATGAAGGGAAAGATGACATGTATTTAAGTAGGCCAGTCATGCAAAGGTTGTTTATTAAAGATATGACTTGTTTAAAATACATCCTTAGACATAGATTACTATGGAAGATACTAAATATTCTTAATTGCTGCATTAGTCAAATAAAAGTGATATCAATCTCTTCTCCGTGTCACATCCACAGTCAGTGCATGTCTGGGACGTGTTCAGCCTAGCACAGAGATTGGAAGCCAACCAATGGCTAGAGGACTTCCTGGTAACATCTCTAGTAATAGACTGTTGGCAGAGTGAGTTCTTTCAGTTCAGGAGGCAGACACCATCTCTACGTTTAAGAGTCGGATTAAAACCTTCCTTTTTGGTGAAGCCTGTAGTTGGAGCTGGTTCATGTCTGTCTTGTGAGATGATGTGAGAACACAGCAGGAGATCCTCCAAAGGATTCACCCCCAGCTGGTCTAGCATGTCAAAGCCCTACCCTGTGACCCGTGTCCTGTGCGAAAACAACATCACACAACATTCACCTTTGGTTCTAATAAAGAGCAATAACTATTTACACATGGTAACAAATGGTTACTCTAACCCCAGTTATTCTCTAACCCCAGTAATATATCATCTTAACCTAGTGCAGTGATGAAGGCATTTACTTCCAGCTGTACCAGTTTACTGTGAGAATACTGTTGGGTGTAGTTTCGGGTGCAACCCCAACCAACCACACGTGCCTCAGTACCTGCCTGTGGTCAAACATAGAGGACGGTGAAACATTGTTTTCAAACATAGGGTTAATTATAAAATTTAAGTATTTGAACAACTGACCAATTATGCAATGTTTTCCTCGTAAGGCATTCTCTTATTTTTCAAGAACAGCAGGGAGTCAGACGTCCAGGGAATTTGTCTAGTCAGGTGTAGGAATGCTCCATGTTTACATAATTTAAGCTTAAAAAGCCAATACTTTTAATGGAAGTATATCCACGTGATGACAAGTATGTTTCCGATCAACTTGAATGAGGCTCAGGGCGAATGGCTGGCTTCCACTTGCCTCCAGCTTTGTGCTGCGGGTGCAACTTTTCCCACCAGAAGAATAATGCGGTGTTGCTTCCAGTGAAGAAGAAAATCCCTGCATCAGGATTTTGCTTGTTCTCACCTCGCCAAGGCCACGAGATCGGCAGTGTTCTTGCTGTGCCCGCTGCCTCTGTGCCCTGCTGCCCTCCTGCCCAGCCACCACCATCTGGTCCCTGGCACAACCCTGTGCCGCCCCACGCAGGGCAGACCCAGAGTGCTGACACCCTCACACCACACACACACACACACACACACACACACACACACACAAAAGAAGGAAGTGTGTTGCGCATGCTTGTGTGTTCCAAACATGTGGAAAAACGATCACATCACTCAAAACAGATTTTAAATTTAAAATTGTAATATTTGTCTAAATGTGAATATAACATATATATATATATATATTACATTTTATATTGCTGTCATATACTACATGGAATGTCTGATTTCAAATGGTTTTGTCTTCTTATTTCAACAAAATATTTTTTAAGTCAGCGTCACAACACACATTTATTATTACTTAATATAGAGAATATATATATATATACTGTGAAGCAACGAGTGAAGCTCTTGTGTTCTAAACCTGGCTGTCTTGAATGGGCTGTTGTTGAGCCTACTTCAGCATTATTTATCTGAGTCCTCATCAAACAGTTCTACATGTTTTGTGCAGTTTTTTTTTAAACCGTCTATGGTGTAGAGCAAAATTAGAAAACTTAGTGATCTTCTCTATAGTGAAGATTGTATGGTCAATGTTTTACATAAAATTATACTGAATTTACTCTATAACTGCTCACACGTGTGGCTTCTATCTAATTTAAATGATTTACTTCAGTTATTACAGAAGCCACTGACACAATCTTCTGACCCAAGTTCACAACTTTTCAAAATAAAAGCTTGGTATAACACTGCAATTGAGTGTGTGTGTCTGTCAGACAGACAGACAGACAGACAGACAGACAGGGGGAGGGGGGGGGGTGATAACGCTTCTAATACCTGACAGATGGAGAAAAAAAAACACTGTCGTCCATGTAGAAGACACCGACAAAGGTGTCGTCAGAGTTTGTGGTGATGAGAGCCGACACCGGTGTCTGTGTTGTCAAGAAAATCACGTGATCTCAGCAGTAGAGTTAATTCCTCCCTCCCGGCCTCTGTCTGCTGCACCCGGCTGCTGCTCCACCTCTCACCTGAATAATGCAGAGAACCTCCCGCTATGTTGTGTGAAAGGCAAACAACACAGTGTAAACTCTGTAGCCAATTCTTTGGATTTTTAGCCGCAGGTCATGCCTGAAAATGGCTCATGAATGTTTTTGCAGAGACAGAGATAGGCACCTGTGAATGTCTGTATCAGTCCAATATGGTGAAATATGAATTATCAAATTCTCCAAATGAACAGTGGTTTGACCCAGTGGCCGCTGCTGTATGTGATCAAAGGATGTAGAAGACATTCAATTCTGTCAGCAGAATGAAGGCACCGCCCCCCCACTGACTGCGCTGGTCACCTGTTTATTTAATTTTATGAATATTGAACATCTTCAAATTGCACCACTCCACTTTGCCAGGTATGAAGCTGAGTTCGCGTGAGATGCATTCCACAGACAGACAGACAGACAGACAGACAGACAGACAGACAGACAGACAGACAGACAGACAGACAGACAGGGGGAGCATTTTGTTCAAAAGGTTTAATTGATGCCAGGAACTTAAAGGACTCGCATTGGTCTAGCTGCCACAGAGACAGCTTTCCAAAAAACAGCATTATGACAATCATGCTCATTTCACGCAGTGATTGCTGAGGTTTACAGACGAGCGAAAGCAGGTCAAGTTTGAACTTGTGAACTAAGTTCTTTTTTATTCTTCTCACAAACTTTTAATGTAAAAAGATTATATTTGCATAGTTGGCATCACATCATGTGACCTGACCCTTATTGTTCCCTCATTTTCAGACAGTCAGTCTGTGAGTAACATGTTGAATACTGAAACTCGATGTAGTGGATATCCTACTCATTCCTATTGACAGACATTCACATGGACATGTGTCCTTTTCCATTAATCCATATTAAATCATATGCTTGTGCTAAAACATGCGTGCACACACACACACACACACGCTCGCACACACACACACACACACACACAAGCTTTGTGCATGCAGACAAAAAGCCCAGCAAGGAGCTGTGCTGCATGCAGCTCAGACTCAGCCTTCACATGGTGTCACAGTGGGAAACAAGACCATCAGTACACAACTGGACAGAAATGTGCATATTAAAACAGAGGGACGTATTCGTGTGTTAATTGGAATTTACTCTGAGCATATTGCTGTGGCTTGAAATTAATGTGACTGTTGTTTCAAATAAGGATAAAAGAGAATTTTCTGGATTTGGAGGACCTCAGGCAGTAAATGATAGGATTGTCACGTGATGATAATAAATATGGAAATCTGTGAATATCAATAGAGAGCTGATGTATGAGGAAAGTCTGTTGAAGCAGATAGGTGGACAGACCGAGCAAACGTGAGCAGAGACTGTACGACATGCTTTTAGTAAATACGAATAAATATTGTGCACAGCAGTGTGTGTGTGTCTCTGTGCACCTCAGTATGAAATACTTATGTGTGTGTTGAGAGGAATCAGCAGCTCCATAAAGAATGGTGTTGAGGCCACTGAACTCATTTGCTTTTCCCCAGCTTCAACCCTTGACCTTTGAACTTCAAGGTCAGACTCGCTTCCTCCTCTCCCGTCCCCATCCATCAGGCTCCCGGCCCTAAATGGGGGAGCATCTTTGTACCCAACCTGCCTCTCATCTCTCACCTCTTTTGTTTTAACCTCTTTAGCCATCACTCCTGGAGGGGGTGGGGGGTGGTTTATGGCCCTGGTGGGTTATGGGTACTGGTGGGAGGGGGAGGACGAGGAGGTGGGGCTACAAATCTCTGACTCGCACCAAAAGCTGTCACTGCCGCCCCAGGGGCCCTTAGGCGTCAGCCAACACGGTCACCTTGGATTGGTGGACATATGAGACCGACACACACACACACACGCACATACACACGCACACACACACACACACACACACACGCAAACGCACATGCACACACACACACACACACACACACACACAGATTCATGCTTGCAGATTCTTAGGCGAGATAGCAAACAGAGGACTTGGCCGTGCCGTTATGATCCCCACCTTCACACACAAGCAGGCGCACATATGCATACACATCCACAAGCAAGCAAACTCTGAGATTGTCACTCTGCACACACACACACCCACACACACACACACACACACACACACACACACACACACTTCCTCTCCCTGTCAGAAACTCGATTAATATTCTGGAAGAGTGGAGGGAGGCCAGCTTGTGTTTACAAGGATTACTGCAGACTTCTTCTTTACATCCCCACTGCCTCCCCACTCTCATACTGGGAGGTCTTTTCTCTCCCCCGGTTGTAGAGGAGCTGTATAATATAATCAGATAACCAGATCAAGATGACTATTATGTGTTTGCTGATGAAATGGGGGCTTTTCTTCTCCCAGGTGCAGGCTGGACAGAATGTGGAGCTGCCCCCCCCTCGCCACCATCACCATCAACACCCCGCTGCGCCCTGAAGCACTCTGCAGCACGGCGCCCCAGTGAGGTGTCGGTCAAGAGGGCGGAGTTGGGTATGTTGTATGGGTGGGGTAATGGAGGTGGAGGTGGAAGAGGGAGGTGTTGGAGTGTGTCAGTGGGATGGCCTGATGGCCCTCGCCGTCTGGGGTCACCAGGCATCACCCACCCACTCTCCCGCCTGGTGGCAGCTGCGCAGGGAGTGCACCCTTCACACGCACCGCAGGAGGTGAGGGCGGGTGATAGCATCGTAACTGTGAGTGTGTGAGTGTTTGTTTGGAAATAAGGGAAGCAGATCAGATGTTTAGATACACAAACATTTCCCAGAGCCAGGGCTGCTGTGGAACCTTATTGGACCGAGTTACATTGACTGAGACCAGGGAAAACAACAGAAGGGCAATGAAGTCCAGTACTCTTACACTGAATACAATTTAAATTGCCAAAAAGAAGCTATTTTGTTTCCAAGAAAGGTATTTCAGGTGCCCCCTGAAAAATAAATGAAGTGACACTTAAGCCCTTTTACTGAAATTGCTCTAAATTGTAAAAGTTCTTATTTACGACTTGAAGGGGTCCTGTCTATGGAGACCGCCATGTTTCTTTACAGTAGTCAAAAGTGGACAAACTAAACACAAGCAAATACACCACTATTTCTACACACTGAACCTTTAATATATTAGGAAACACACTACACACTATTAGGGAACACTAATTTATCTTCTTTATTGGAGTTAAGTAAGAAGATCAATTCCACTCCAGGACATCTGTACAGTAAGGAGCAGCGTCTTCACATTTGGAGTATAGGGGCAAGGCCCCATGAGGTGGTGGTGCCACACAGACAAACGACTAGTTGGCCTTGGCACAGGTATAAGATTGGCGCTGGTCCTACAAAATCACAGTTATCCACTTTGGCTGAGAACCCTCTGTACCTGCTATACATTCAACAAGCCTTGAACTTGTCTGTCCCATGGCCGCTCTGTGAGACCTTACCATACTCTGCCTGTGTCAGGTTTATGTTGTTAGCACACAAGTGAGTTTATAGCTTGACAGTCAACCTGTGCCAGTAAAGCCACTTTCACACTGAACAAACATCCAACCAACATCCACTCACATCTGGTTCTTGCCTTCAGTGTGAAAGGGTACAATCAGCATTCAAAAAACTCTGCAGCAGTTATGGGGTATTTATCGGCTCCAGCTCCACTTTGCAGAGATGGAAACATGGCATGCGGGTGTAGTCACCAATTTTCACCCCTTTTCTAGCTTGATGTTATGACGCACACCATGAAGGCAATGACAGCTTCTCACTTAAGTCATTAACTTCTGTGACTCTGTCATCGCAGCCACATATTCCACCCATCAGCACTCATTCAGGGAGTTGATTTCGAAGAGACGTAAAAGATATTGGAAAGTAACCTCTGTAATATAGTCACTGGCCTCCATGCTGTGTTCTACTGTTCACTATCCCTGTTTTCTAGTGTCATTACTGGCAATGGGGAAGGAGTAAATCTTTTTCAACAGGTTTACCTCAAATACAGGCATAAATTTGTCCCAGAAGCAATATTGACTCACAGCTGCATCCACAAACCTTGTCCTGTCACAAACAGTAAAGTTTATCTCTGAGTGTAAAATCTTTTTTAAGGATGTGGAACTCTTTGCAGCTTTTTTTAACAAGTCAATGAAAAGCGCCAATCTGCCCGATGAAGAAGTGAAATGATGCATATACTACGGCAACAGCTAGAAGATATAACTCAAACTCAGCCTTCACCACACAGAACTTGGTGTTCAACCGAGATGACTGCGGATGGAGAGACACTGACCTCTGGATTCAGTCCCTGTCTTTGTAGAGCAGCTATCTCCTTTGTTCTGATGACATGCAGTGTGATTTTCACAGAAACAAGCATATTGTTCTTGCCCGACAGACCAAGATGATGGCCATAAGATCCTGCTCCCTCTGTGTCTGAGATGACAGATGTTGTTTTACAGCATCCAGGGTCTGAGGTTAGGACTGACAGGTGTCTTAAAAATGATTACAACATGAGGGACATCATTTAAATATGAAATTATTGAATGATCCTTATTGATACAATCACGAGTACCCTCTCCACCACCTAGTGGACAGCAAGCACAGCACTTAACAGACTGGTTCAGCTCCGCTGCCGCAAGGACAGATACAGATCTTCTTTCCTGCCCACAGCAATAGGACTGTATAATTTCTCACTTCTGTCAAAAGCTAGACTCACAAAACCATGAGCCCTATAGTTTCTGTAAACACCAAAACACTTCGATCACTCCTTCAGTTAAAAATGTGTGCGTCTTATATTGATGTTCATATTTACTTCACATCTCATATTCATATTTATAAATGTTTAGTCTCGTTTCTAACTTTACCTTGCAAAAAACTACTGACATTTTGCAGCCTTGTCTCTTTTCGCGTCTTTTGTATTTAGTCTTTTCTTCTATGCCCAATGTGCAATTACCTTGACATTCTGCCATGGACACAATTATTTCACCTATTTAGGATCAATAAAGTACATCTATATATCTATCTATCTATCGACAATTAGATAACAGTTTGCATATATCAAGAGAGCTACTCCCAACTCCCCATCCTGCTCGGTCAGTCCTGTCCCCACACCAGGCAGCAATGCATCTTGCTACCAATGGACTGCAAGTTAGGAGTAGCAGTGGAGCCGCATTGCTCAGCTTCAGCTTGTTGTGAAGCTGATTATATTTTATAAATGATACTTTGTTAACTTATTAATTATTACTATTCAGAAGATGTTTATAGTTATTCATTTAAATTGAGGAGGGTTAAGCCTCATTTTTATGTTATTTATTGAATGATAATTTGAATATTTAAATGTTTGTTTAAACTGTAAAAGATTACACTTGGGACATTTCTTACAGAGGGCATCCTGCATTAAATAGTGTATACGTTGTTCCACCTTCTGGTCTCCTGGATTCCTCAAGTCTGCATTAAAATCTTCTGCATAAGACATCAGCTGCTTCCTGAGTTCTCCTTTCACCAGCGTCCAGAAAACTTCCATAGTAGTCGGATGAGTGAGTGACTTTTCACGAGGCCCCCACGTCCCTGAAATTGGCCCTGACAACATCAGTGTGCACATGGAAGATCTTGCTAGAACTTGATTTTCTAGTTTGGTGGAGACCTGCACAGCCTTGCTAAATATAGGAGGTACTTTTGTCAGGCTGAACGCTGACATCAGTGGATTACACAGTCCCCCAAATGGTCATGGACAAATCACCTCTTCAACTGCCGACCTTGAACAACAAAACTGTTGAAATTGACCACTTACCATTCCAGCCAGCACAGTGAAAATGTGTTTTTCTACCTTAAGAAACAGGAAGACCAACACCCGCAACAGGATGGAACAAGGAGGACTTTCACCTCTTCCTCTTACAGATGATTGAAACGGAGACTTGTAAACTGAAGGCCAAGATAAAGGAGTTTTACAATGCTGTTATCAACATCTTTGTCGAGAAAAAGAATGGGCACATGGACTTCATCTTCAGATAAAGTGAGTACGCCTCAATGTACTCTCTCTCTCTCTCTCTCTCTCTCTCTTTCAGTTCTGTAGCATTATTGTCAATAGTATTGTTGTTGAGTGTTTGCTGTGAAATAATGTACTTCATCAGTGATCATGGTCTTCATATGGCCAGTTAGGTCTATCATCTATCATGATGGCTGAATGACTTCAGTGAGTACGTTGTTACCAACTAAGAATCACTACTTTAAACCTCTGATACTCTCCATAATAAATTTGACAAGGAACTTCTTAAAAGACAACATTATCGGCCAATATCAAACATGTCCTGTGATATTATCGGCTTCATGCATCGGTGTGAGCCTTGTTGGCATGCAGCCTGGCACCGAACCGCACGACTTGTCTGAGCACATCAGTGGAGCGGCCAGTCAAACGCCCAGCACAGAGCCAACGCCGAGCCTCCCTGCCCGGCTCCAGCCACACAGCTCAGCGGCAGAGCTGTCACACCGGGCCTACCAAGGGCACAAGGGGAGGATGTGATGTGTAAATACAGTGGTGAGCACTGTCTGCACGCTGAGCCAGGACAGGTTGATGTGTCTGCTTTTACAGACTTTTTATAATTTCATTCGTCTGCAATGTTTCAACTGTGACTGCCCCAAATGTCCCACTGCATCCATCCTCAGGATGAAGCAGCAGTAACGTGCTGAAATCTTTTTTTCTCAGATGTTTGTCAGATCTCATCCGCAGTTCATTGACAGAACCCAATGAACTCACTGAGTGTCTACGTGCTACCCAATCAGTTCTTGGCTATTTACTTACGTTCAGCTTAAAATATCCAAATCTCTGGAAAAAAATCTTTTGTCCATTTTGAACCAAATCCACTCTGGTATTCACAGTGATTAGCTGATGTTTGCAAGTCAGATCAGAGCGTTACTGATTAATGAAGAACACTAGATCTTTCATCCTGTAGCACAGTCAGCATGCACTGTATCCTTTGGATCAAATTACATTGTAGTGATCTACGTGAATGAATAATTGTATCTGAATGGTTTTATTAGGCTAAGGATGATTTAATGAAGTTTTAGTTATTTTAATAAAGAAATGTGAATGTGGTTTACCATGAAATCCAGCTTGTGTTTCTTACTGTTGGTTGTTTACCTTAGTAATGAGAGTAAATGAGGCCCTCTTCATATATTGGTGTGTAATTTGTATTTATTTTTTCGTGAGTATCTCTGAAATTAATACTAGCAGATATCACCGATTAGGCCTTCGACACACATATCATCATTAGGCAACCGATACAATATTTAATTGTAACCAATATACATATTATCAATACCAAACTCCCAGTATAGGCTACTGTACACAATAAATATGATATATGTATCATATTCATTTATAATTGTTTTGCATATAAAAAAGATAAATTTTGGATTTAAATAATAATAATATTTTTTATAAAACTCAACTAAATAGCAATTTTAAAACAGTCTAGTTATGCCTATAATTTATATGACAGATACATTTCATCATATGGTCATATGTATGGTTTGAATTTAAACTTGAAAATAAAAAATCCTGTGTCATCATTTTAACAGTAACAAAGTGCAAAGAGCATTTTCACTCCAAACTGACTTCAACAATTTCTATTCTATTCCTCATGTATGCTAACAACCAAGCTGTGTGTCTATGTGTGTGTGGTCTGTGTGTGTGTGTGTGTGTGTGTGTGTATGTGTGTGTGTGTGTATTTCAGCCACTTTACCAGACATTTTATCAGCTTGAAACGACCACAAACCCTCCTTGGCGCCGGCACATGTCTAGTTCTCGGCATAGCGTGCATTGCTTGACAAACCACCAGTAAGACACTGAGATACTGGTGGTGCACAGCAGCACAATACTGATGTGTCATCTACTTTCACATCACACTGTGCTACCACAGAAAGGGAAGAAGAGAGGAGAGAGTGCCAGGATCGGACAGTATGGAAGGTGCAGAGGAAGAATGAAGATTGGGAAAGGAGGGGAAAGAGGGGGGGGAGTGGGGGGGGGGCTGGGGGGTAGTGGGAAAGAAATCTCTGTCTCAGCAAAAGTTTTCATTAAAATTTTGAGACAAATGATCTCTGTGTCCTTCTCCTGAAGCTGCCTGGGGCATCATGCTATTTCTATGCAAATAACAACCTCACGCCTTTGCTCCTATTATTTCTGCTGGAGCTGCTGCAACATGACCCAAGAGAGGAGGGGGAGGGAGGAGGGACAAAGGGGAGGAGAGAGAGGGGGAGGGAGGAAGGGTGATATGAAATGAGAAAGAGAAATAAGAAGGAAAATGCAGTAGAGGAGGAAGAGAAGGAACGACAGAGAGGAGGAGGAGGAGGGCACAGGAGACAGCCAGACAAGCAGAGTGTGTGTGTGTGTGTGTGTGTGTGTGTGTGTGCGCGTGTGTGTGTGCAATGGACTCACCGAGGTGTGAAAATATATAACACTGGGAAAGAGAGAGAGGGAGAGATGGAGGGCTAAGAACAACACAAAGACACAGCCATAATTTGTTTGGAGGCTGCCTTTCTTGTAATATATGACACCCTCAGCACGGGTGCTTCCTCACCGCGCACTATTGTTTAACTGTATAGCACTTACGACACTATCAGGACCAGTCCATCTCTTGCACACACACCTCAGGATTTACGTACTGGGCCGTTCCACTGCTGCACTCTGCTGCAAGTGTAAAACTGTGTGAAAACTGAGGCAGCGGATAGTGTACAGGTATTTACAGCACAGTACAGGATATAAGTGAACATATATAAACTTGTTATTATGGCTGTGATTACACACAGTGTGTCAGTTTGGTGACATGAGATGATGTGAAGTGAATATAGCTCCTGAAAAGCCAAAAGTCAACTTAGATCAATTGTATTTGTTTGGACTTTTATCCCGCCCCCACACCTTAAGGATGTGTTACATTAACACATATTATATTATATTGCAGTACATTGCATATTGCAAATTGACATTGCTCTCCTGTTTTGCATTTTGCATTTCACTTTTTACCTTACTTTTTATATCATTTATATCTTTTAATTTTTTATATTGTTTTTTTTTCTTATGTTTGTTGTATTTATTGTGTTTTTATGTTTAATGTTCATTGTATGCACCAACAACCAGAGCAAATTCCAGGTAGGTGTAAACCTACTTGGCAATAAATACATTCTGATTCGGATTCTAATTCTGATTCGTATTAACATAAGGAAAACCTGAGAAACCCAACTGTTCCCCCAATGAGTAAGAAGGTAAGAGAAAAACTCCTCATTAAGTGGAAGAAACCTCGATCAGATCCAGACTCAATGTGGGCGCCTATCTGCCCAGACCGGTTTTCTGGTCAAATCAGTTGGAAGAGGGAATAGTGCCCAACATACTTTAACCTTCAGGTCTATTTTGATTTGTTTATATATATATATATATTTATATATATATATAGTTTTCCCACCCTGAAGTTTATTCATACGTTTACTTTATTAGGAACAATATACTAATTTTGGGTAGTTTTTGTCTTTGCTCTCAAACAGCCTAAGTTCTTTACGTATTCATTAGAGAAGATGTTAGAAACTGCTCCATGTCGACATGACTATATCACGCCATCTGCAGATTTGTAAGCTGCACATTCATGCTGCAAATCTCGGTTGTAGATCTTATCCTATAACCTAAAGGTGCTACTGGGTTTGCATCTGGTGAGTGTGGAGGTCACCGAACTCACTGTCTTTATGAAACCAGTTCGAGACCTTTACTTTGTGACCAGTTGTCGGTGTTACCTTTAGAAAATGCTAAACTTTGACCATAAAGTTATGAACATGTTCAGTAACAATACTCGGGTATACTGAGGCATTTAAATCAGGATTGATTGTCTTTAAGTTTGATTTGTATTAAGGGCCTAGACTGCAAAATGAAAACATTCCCCTATCCTGCACTGCTGACAAAAGGCAGGTTGGCTCCATGGATTCATGCTGAGTCCGACTCTACTATCTGCAGCCTCAGCAGAAATCCAGAATCATCACACCGTGCTTTGTTTTTCTGTCTTCGACTATTTGCACATCTGCACATTGTCAAACTAGTGCTTGGTCTTAAATGTCTATTCCAGCTATTTTGCTTATTTGTACTTTAGTGCACCGACAGTTCTGTATTAATTTCAATGTTTTTAATTGTATTGTTGTCACAGTCACAGTTGTGTATTTGTTGGATGTGACCCCTATAGCTGCAAAAATGGGACAATAAAGACAATCTCGAATCTGTCCAGTGTTGGTGAGTCCGTCTCCACTGCAGCCAACCTGTATGCATTACAGTGCTGCCATATAATTGGCTGACCGGATAAATGAAGGTGTTTCTCATAAAATTTGTGTGTTATTACAATTTAATAGAGCAAAATGAATTCACAAATATTTTCAAATGAATCACCAAATAGAAAGGGACTCTTCCAGCATTGCATTCTGTCTTCTCCATAGAATAAAATGAAATAATACAGTTAGTATGGTCTAAATATGCAGACAAACAATGACAATGTAATTAACAATCAGCACAGTTAAGACGAAGGCCAGCAGCAGCTATTCTTCCCAAGACTAAGTAACTATCGCATTGTGAGATGTAATTTCAGTGTAGGGTTTCTAATGTAGTTCTATTTTATTCAATGTTTTTCTATTCTATTTTTATTTTCTTCCTTTTAAGCTGTATTTGTTCTTTACCTAAGCTACTGTAATACATGGATTTCCCACAGTTCCTCCTCCTCCGCAGGTGCATGTTTGAACCTAAATGTCCAAGTGAGAATCTGAAGACTTTCTCAACCTGGCCCCCTCGTATAAAGTCTGCAAAAAGTTGTGAGAATCCGATATGAGAACACAGCGCTGAATTCAAACACAGCGCTGAATTCACCACACACGTAGAAGACACATAAGAGTATGTGTGTTATGTTTGTTATTTACGTCACACCATTTTTTTATGAGAAGAAATATGATCAAAGTCATTTATTAATTATATATATATATATTAATTTTGAACAAAAGTTGGAATGTTGTTCTCTAATTATTGTTTAGAAAATGGTATGCCACTGTGTGTGTGTGTGTGTGTGTATGTGTGTGACTGTGTTCCTTTTTCTGCCGCAGTGTTAGCCTCTGACTGAGCGACAGCCAAATATCCTCTCAGAACCAAGTGATTTGCTCTTCTGTTCTTATCAGATGAGTAAGGGGGCTGATGAAAGGCAGAGGACTGTGTGTGTGTGTGTGTGTGTGTGTGTGTGTGTGTGTGTGTGTGTGACTGTTAGTAGCATAAGGACATTTTGGATGGCTCTAATAACATCAAAGGATTGTTTGAATTGGGTTTAGGGTTAGGGCTAGGGTCACAGTTTGGCATTAACTTGTGATGTTAGGGTTCAGCTAAGGGATGGGGAATGCATAATGTCGGTGAGTGACCTAACAACAACATTACAAATATACAAGCATATATGTGTGTGTTCTGTGTAAATGTTTCTGAGATACTGGTTGAGGTTAGGATAAGTAGGTGAAGGTTGGGGTTAGGGTTTCAACCAATGGAAGTTGATGCAATGTCCTGACAAGTATAGCTGTGCGTATACTGTGTGTGTGTGTGTGTGTGTGTGTGTGTGTGTGTGTGTGTGTATGTGTGTTTGTGTGTGTGTGTGTGTGTGTCTGTCTCATATGTACTTCCACCTGTGCAGATGGCACCCTGCCGGCTGATTCACCTGCTGCCCTGCAGGGGGTAACTAGCTAGCAGCGCTGCTAACCCAAACAACTGTAGTCAAAACATCAAGTCGATTAGACATTAATTACGCAAGCTGCCATATGGTGCTAACTGACCTGCTTACACCCAAAAACACAGAGATGTGTTTGTTTGTGTGTGCTGGTGGAAGTGAAGGGAGGCCTGTGCTGCCTTGACACTTCATTGAAAGCTATTAGCAGCAATAAATTGGATCCATTATATTGAAACGATTATTGCAAGTACCTGTAAACACACTGCACACACACACACACACACACACACACACACACACACAATGTGCCACGGAGGAACTCCATCAAGTGAATCATAACCTTTTGTTATTGTTAATGATGACCTCAAAGTTACAAACACTGAAGACTTCACGGAAAAAGTAGGGACCATAATACACAACCTCACACACAATTTAAACGGTGTTGTAATCCATTTAAACTGGTCATATTCCTACATATACCATCCCTCAAAAAGAAAACAAATTCTTATTGTCGATGCATGCAAAATGCAGACTAAAAATAAAATGTAGTTACTAAATATTTGCAGGTCTTTCAAGACATTGATAAGAAACTATCCCTGTGTCCCATGAAGGAGGCTGTCTTAGTGGTCAAACCAAAATGAGACTTTCTGTGATTGGTGTCACCAGCTCGTCCTGCCCCATTTCTGTCACACATCAACAGAGCTGCAGTTGAACATGACAAGAAAGTTTTGATGCCACTTGACTTTTTATCATGGTTAAGATGAACTGCTTAGTTCACTTGAAACTGATACTGAAATATCAGAAGGCTTGTCATCTGCTCGTCACAGAAGCGCAGTGAACCCTGGGATAGGGGCTGCAATGAGATGAATTTTTTCGGTCGCATTTAAAGGAACCTTTGAAATGGGACACCCTAGTCATGCGGCTGTGATGCAAAATGCAGCACCTGAATTGAAACAGTTCATGACTAGTTCCTCAAGGAAATATCCATTTATAGACAAAGGTTAGACAGCTAAATGTGGCAGTGAATGCTAAGCTGTTTGAGGGGGAGCTAGCTAGAGCTAATAAAGTTTCAGATTATAAAGACCAGAATGTAAATATGTAAGAACACAGAGGGACGAGCCACTAATGACAGAACAACTGATCGTGAAGCTTCAGAGATGCAGTTAGTGTTAAAACAGGTTTTGCCTAAACTAGCGATTCTGAACCACAGTCCATCTGTGACTGTGAGAAAAGACGTCGGTGACACTTTCTCATTCTTACAACCTGATAATACACACCTCGGACCACAACACACACAAACTGAAATACAATAGCTCAAATACATTATTCACCTCACACACACACAGACACACAGTGACAAACACAAATATAGGCATGTCCCAACAAACACATCACTATCAACCCTGACTGACAATACACATCACACAGCAGCCGTCCTCCACACACACACACACACACACACACACACACAAACTGTGCCTTTTTCTTTCCTCCTTCTCAATCCATCTGCTTCACGTTTGCATTTCATGCCTGCCGGCATTTTTTTGAAGTGGCAATACTTTGATGCAGACTGAGGGATACATTATCATTATTTCAATTTCCATGCTAAGGTGTTTTGTGTATGCATGCGTGTGTGTGTGTGTATGTGTGTGTGTGTGACAGAGAGAGAAAGTCACAGATAGGAGGACACAGACGAGTAGCAATATGCTCTGTGGCGACGCTGTCTTCATAGTCCTGTGCTTGCATGAAAATAAGACATTGAAGGAGAAAGGGAGAAAACAAAGAGAGTCGGGAGGGGAGTGGGGGTGAGGAAAGAGGAGGACCAGCATGCAGAGAAGGGGAGAAGAAGAAGAGGAGGATAGGGAGAGGTGAGCAGAGGAAGAGGCATGAGATAGATAAAGGCAGCAGCAGAGAGTGCAGTGCATTTTGACATGGCCGTCTAAAGCATAAGCCTCTCCTGCAGCTATATGCTTTGTGCCGGGCTCCTCCACCTCTATCTCTGCTTCTCTTTCACACTCTCTACCCACACCACTCACAAGCTATGGCTGTGGCCGTGTTAACTCGATCAAATTAGTATGCAAAAGATCACAATGTGATTGGATATACATACAGTGGATTAGTATTTGTGTCCTGACAATAGATTCCAAGTTCATGACGAAGCGATGCGACTCTTATTTGTAAAACAACACATTATAATTTTAAATGATGATGAGTGACAGTGATTTGTGCTTTATTCTAAACTAAAATGTATATCTATGATCAAATTGAAAAAAACATTGGGCTTCAACCATAACCCCTAACCTGACCCAGTAGCCCTAACCATTACATCTGCTGTGAGAGGTCTAGCCTGCAGTAGATGATTTTTACATGTTTAGTCTTGAACTAATCTCTTTAAACCGATCCTGAATGTGAATATCACATGAAGCCAAATGCGTTGTCTATCTGCTTTTCATTCATAAGAAGTGAGTGGTTCAAAGACAGCAATAAGACATATTCTGGACCTTTAACACCTACAAAAAGTATCGCTGTTTGTGTTTTGTGTGGAGAAACCTGTCACTCATGTGGACTCGTCAGATCTCTGTGTTTCTGTGGTGAACGGAAGGAGTCTTGGAATATCGTCTGTCTGCACTGGAAGGCCCAACATGTTGGCCGCTGCCCCCCCGTTGTCCCTTAGCTAATGACGGTATTGTTGATGCTGATGATTTTTTATTCATCAGACTCTAGATATTGTCCAGTATCTTAACAGATCCTGTGTAAAAAAGCATAAACACAAAACCCAGGCACAGTGTGCCACTGAGCAAGCTCCATTCTCACCATGTTTTCAGATACTGTTCTCCTCCCCCCTCTCTCTTCTTTTCTTCCATTTTAAACTCTCTCCATCCCCCCCTCCTCTCTCTGTCTGTTCTTCCTTGCCACTGCCTGCACAATCCTAAATCTGACTCAGTGGTGGACTCCACATTTCAGGTGGACAAACAGAGATGTTTAGGCAATTCTTCAGGCTTGGAAGAATCACAAGGCCGCTTAGCAGTGGGGTTCAGGATTTAAGAAGACTGTTTTCTTGATGTCACACAGAGGTGCTGTTAGGAACCTGCCAGCAGCAACGTTTTTTCCCCTTCTTTTCAAGTGTAGCTTTGGTGTAAACTCCAGTGATTCTTCTTCATGAGAAATATACATAGGTGGTCACCAAAATAATTTCTCTTTCCAAAATGACTATGACGTACTGATCCCCAATTTTTATAAATCATTATGTTATTTGCTCCCTGTGACTGAGGTTTGCTGAGAGAAATAAAAGGTACTGGCTGTGTTTTATCCAAGTAAGATATAGATACAGGCCCGTGCTGCCCTCTGCCACCTGGTCTTCTGGAAATTATATTTCTACATAAACGAACTGCAGCAGCAAATATGTTCTGTAGGAAACTTCATTGCTGGATTATGTTCAGAGTCAAGATATTATTTAATGAATGAAGTGTTATATTTGCCATCAGCAGCAAATCGCTATAGGATCGTTTGGGGTTGACGGCAGGCAAACATGTCTAGAGACTGGGGTTTGTGTCCTATTGGTCATTTTAGGTAACAGAGGAGGTTAAGTTGAAGTTGTGGAAAGATGCTGGTTTTATCTAAAGTCACTGTAAATTTTGTACTGTATTTAATTAGACCAGGACGTTTCACTAATCTCAACCAAGTGCTGTGAAGGTTTGAACAGAGCCACACACAGATAATGTGCTCACTAGAGGTGATACTGTGCAGGAATATCAGATTGTTTGAGGCAGAAAAAAGATGTTGTCTGTGAACAATAGACTATATGAAGATGGACCGGTGCTGCCATTTATGCTTTTCATCTTCGAAGCCAGAGTCTGTTGTAATGATGGAGTGGATCCGTAGGTTCAAGTTACCACAGGTACATACGCTTGACCATGTGCAAATCTCAGCTGTCGATCATGACATTTCATACAGAGGATCTTCCTGTAGCCATGTCTCTTTGAAACACATAACTGAAGTCTTAATTTCCTCACTAGGGCCCCAAGCTCGCCTAGCTATCTCATGTTGCCCACGACGACAGCATGGAGATACACTCTACCTCATTCCTCTCTGTTGTCTCGACCCAGCTGTCTTCATCCTCTGCATCCTCCTGTGTTCTGATGGGATATTCTGGTCATGGTAACCGGTGTAAACAATGCAACCATCCAGTTGAAGTGCAATGGTAGCCTGGCTGAACGGTAGCATCCAAAAAGTTACCAGAATGAAACCAAAATCAGACTAGAACTCTTTATTTGCAACTATGACAGAGGACACGACTTATGAAAGTTTGAAATAATAAGAAAATGAGCTGGAGTCTCTGCCACAGGCTGCATGCAAAGTAGGAACATGTGGAAATAAAAACAGGAAGACACAAAATGTGTGAAAAACACCTTCACACCTTTCTCCGGAGCACTGTATGTATGACACATCCAAAACTAAACCAGCTAGAGGCAAAAAACAAGCTCCCCGATTTCTCTTGTCTCTTTTCCAGCTCAAGCTGAAATTGTCCCCTTCAAAATGCTGAATCCTCGTGTCATTTCAAAGATTATCTTATTTCATCTCATCTTATCTTATCATGATGAAGTATGTGTAAGTGGCTTCATCAGCTGAGTATACAGCGGTTTACCCTCCACCACAGTTTTGGACTGGGGGTTCGTTACTTACCCTGAATGCTTGGAGCCATTAAAGGAGTCACGATGAACCCCACGCTCCCCCAGCTCTGTCTTACCAGGGTTAAAGTTAATGACGGCCATAAAGAACCACTACGCTCAATCTTACATTACTCCCCTCTGGGTCACAATCATCCATACAGAATTCATTAGAGTAAATATGACCCAACCAAGTGTGGTGGTGTGTGTGTGTGTGTGTGTGGTGTGTGTGTGTGTCTGCAGGGTATTGATGTGACACTTGATGTGACTGCGAGTCCAAAAAGAAATTCAGCGACTGACCGTAGCCTGTCTTTTAACCCCCAATCAACACCCACCTCACGTCTCCCTCCACAAATTTCGGTGATACACGCAGACTGTCAAATACACTTTGAGCACAGAAACGGGCAATTTCCAAGGAAATGAGAGGACCCTTTGCTTCAGCGGGTGGATTTGAACAAAAGGTGCTGGAGATTGGCCCCACGCACCAACATCCTGCTTGATAATATGTCATTGTTTATGGGCAGTTTAAACCCACCGCAGCTCTCCCCCAGAAGGAGTCTGGAGACCAGCAGGACTAGGAAAGCTGGGATTAAAGGTACAAGAAGGAAATGTAGCAAAGGTAGAAACACTTACGTGCAATTTGCAATTCATGTACATTCAACATCTTTATTAACAAAACCAGTGATATAGAACAACGAGGCATCCTCAGAGGTATTAAATACAAAAGTAATATCAGGAAGAAAAAAATGTGTAACACGTAGTTACAGTCAATGACACACTGGCACTTTGTACAGGGTGCATTTCAGTTAAAAATGTAAATTATGTATTTCATATAAAAACGTCAGATTAAACATTTTTATTAATAGCATATGAAGCTTTTGGAACGTTATGATCAGAAATGGTTATAAACTGATATTTCCTCTTAATCAATAAGTGACATATACAAAATACAGTTGGTGAGAATAGGTTCATCAAATACAGATGTATTTCTTAACAAATGTCTCGAAATAATCAGCATCATTAAAACATCGGCCCACCATCCCAGTTACTGCTCTTTAATTCACCAGGATGATCCTCTCAGTATCACTTTCTGCTCTCCAGGGAGTCGGAGAGTACATCTCATGATTCTACAATTCAAACACACCAGCACTGCTGAAGGTCTGCTGAAAGGTCAAGTAGTTCATGAGGTCGGAAGTAGTTTGCTCACTTGTACTCCAGACCTGTGTGTTTTTCCAGAGAGTGGAATCATATTATTATATTATTATTATTAAATTATTATTATTATTATTATTATCATTGTAATACAGGATGCCTACATGGTCGGTGAATTCCACATTTTGTTTTATCATTGTTGTCTACCAGCATGAAGCACCATGATTATAAAAAGGGAATGCAATAAAAACTCATCAGGGTAAATGGACCATTAGAACAGAAAATTAGAGGTACGGATTTAAAGCAATATTTCTCTCATTTAAGCAATAAAAAAACTAGACTTGATATTTAGATTTCTTCCTACATGTCTGATTCCAGGTCTCATCTTTATTGACACCGAATTGTGTGTCTGGTATGTGTTTCTAACTAATTACACAATGAGTAATCACAGAAATGTTTAATGTCTCTACGAGAAATATGTTTTTTCTAATTAATTGCACTTTTGTATATTAATAAAATATTTAAATTCATTGTGTGCTTCACAGGTGCCTTTTCTGTCTTTAATACACACACACACACACACGCACAGACACACTCGTTGGTCCTTCCTGCCACAGTATCGGCGGAGAACAGCTGCAGTATGAGACTTCTGAAGAAAAAGAAGGACACCCATAGGTGCTGCTGAGGTACTGCAGACGCTGCTCCACTCACTCCACCAGTATGAACATGCAGCTGGTGCCTGAATCGGACAAGTACGACAAAGTAACACAAGTTACACATGGAAATAATCCCTCTTGTTTATTCTTATTCTCACAACTAACATATTACTAAAATAAAAAATAAAAATAAAAATACAGATACACAGATCGACTGCAATGACTGAATTGTATAACACCACGATCACTGTTTTGGACTTTACATGGGCACAAAGCACACAGTAAATAATACATTATCATTTCAATGTTGAACCGTATAGCAAAGGTTCCACGGGCACATTTCCATTCCATTGTGCTCTTGCATATCCCAGATCTGCATTTCTGCCGGCCTCTGACTGAAACAGACTCACACAAGGACACGTGCGCTGCCTTGACGGAGTGACACATTGGCAGCGAGCGAGCAGGACAGTGCTTTTGTGTTTGTTTGCCCCTCTATACCGAACCATGTCAAACGTGCCCTTACAGTATAGACAAAGGAGCCGTCTGTCCATATGTTTTCAGCATGATAGCATACAATGTAGTGCAGGATGGCTTGCTCTCCCTCACTCCTGTCTGTCTGTCTCTTTCTCTCTCTCTCTCTCTCACAAACGCACACTGAGACACACACACACGCACACACCTCGGAGGTAAACTCTTTGTCCGGCATCGCAAGCCAAAATGTTCCCCTATTATAACACAAGCCCGACTCGCCTGATTCCCCTCTACATTCTAAGTGTTAATTAATCCCAGCCAAACACAATGCATTTATAAATGGGCTCTACTGTATGTGTGTAAAGGGTTCTGCCAAGTACAAGTAGATGCAGATTGAAATTCAGCTTTTTGGGGGTTTTCTTTTCTCGCGGCTGGCGGAGGAGAAGTCTACCGCAACGACACTGCGTTGGTGTTAATAGTGTTCAACTTGTTGTGTTGGAAGTCGAGGTTGGCAGTCTTTGTTTGAATGCTACACACCGACTGGGAGCGCTGCGACAGCCGCCTCCCGCCTGGACGTACTCGCTCATTACCTGTTTGCACTTGTTTGGGAGTCATGGAAATTACACACAGGTTGGATTATGAATCAGCGGGTCATTAGTTTGAAATTCAAATCTGTGTTGACACCATGTTCTGCTGTTGTGCCACAGCTCTGATACTCTGTACTCACACGCAAACGAGGCTGCTAATGTTTCTTTCAGCTTATATTTGATGTGTGTATAGATATGTTGTAAGTTCAATTATATAAAACAAAAATAATATTAAAGAGAAATTCGACTTTAGCAGCATGGATGCTAATTGCTGACTGATATATTGGTGCTACATGAATGCCTTCAAAGTGCTGTGCCACTTGTTGGCTCATTGTCTTCTACAATGCTCGTTTTAATATAAGTTTAATGATTTATTTGTCATCAGTAAGTGTTGCTGCTCTGTGAGAGTACGGTGTCCAGTCCATTTCTACCAACTCTCATTCTCTATGAAGCATTATTTACATGTTTATTGTTGAAGACATCCACACTCACTGTCTGTAGGGACAGTTTGATCATGTGTCATCGTTTAAAGTCCAACCTCCATCTCCATGTATAAGAACTCCCCTCAGGTTCCCTCTGACAATCCTTCCAATCGGATCTCTCTACTTTAGTCCTATGCTGATATGATGTCAAATAGTAAAGGGAAAACATTAATGGAAAAAATGTATTATAGTAAGAGTGAAGCTCAGAATGTATGTCGTGGAGAAACCTGTTGACACTTTGTAATACATGACCCCAACTCATACATCCTGTGTGAGAACACAAAGAAGAACCTGGTGCTGCAGCCTCACTCAGAAACAGGAAAATGACTCAAATTAGCCAGTGTCTTGACATTCATACACAATATGGGTGCTCTATTTGCTTAAATGTACTTGCACAGGCAGAATAAGTTACATTATACTACCGATCCTGTATTTAATTTTCCCTAATAGCCCAAATCTGACGAATTATAACATCAAAGTTAGCACAGAGGTTCACTGGTCTCATACTCGTGAGCCATAGTGAGTCTCAATTGCAGCTCTGTGTCATTTTATTTAGCACTAAAACTTTTTAAGCGCCGTCAATCTGAGGGGAGAAAAGAAGTGTTGTCATCGGCTTGAAGGATGTGGGAGTTTATTGAGATGGAAAATGGCTGCCGGTTAGTGTCCTGGGCTAAGTAAATGATATAAAAGCCAATCCCAGTGCCTTAATGGCCTTCATTCTTCTCTGAGGGGGTGGAGGTAATTATAAAGTTCATTACTGTAATGAGATAGGCTGCGTTTGAAAGAGAGCCATCAGTAACTGGACCGAGACACAGCGATACAACTGTTGATCAAGTCACTGGAACAGGATGTGAAGGAGTTAGGACAAGTTCTGATGATGTCATTTGTTTCTGAAGTACTTTCCCCGCTGACATGACGGATGACCCTTTGATCCTACCAGTGGCATTTTAAAAGTTCTTCAGCTTTATTATATTAAGAGTTTCTAAAAGACGCACTAAAAATAAATATGCCTTGATTAACCAATCAGAGACAAGTACTGAATACTGCAATTCAGACGATTTACCTGAAGGGAACAGTGGCAGCAAGAAAGAAAAATAAATATTCCAACTGAACTGTCGTGTCAAAGAGAGAATGCTAATACAGTTTTAATACAGAAATATGCATACACCTCATTCTGTTTTGTAAATCTCATTCAGTGTGGAGATGGGTGCACATGCATCCCTTCATTATCCGTAAATGGATTAAAGAAATGCCTTAAATGTGACTGTTATACACAACTTTGACTATTTACCACTGGTTCATTACACGTACCTGTAAACAGTCATTGCAATATCTCAGTCATCATTTTTAACCATCAGATCAGTGATCAAAGTTATTCACAGTCCAAGATCAATGAAAAGGTAATTTACAGGGAGCTAATGTTACCAATGTTAAACATGATGAGACATGCCACAGGAAGTTAAAGCTGGAACTCTTTTATTTGTCTTAAAAATTAAGATAACAAAATGTTCAGTAGGCTATAATGTAATTGTAAACCAGCTGGTCACATTTTGTGTCTACTCTCTGGTGTGGTTGATCATATGTCTTTATATGTAATACATTTTTCTCAGTGACACATTAGACACAATAAACTGTGAACAACCATGTTTCCAGGATTCTACATGTTTGGCATTGTCACACAAGTGATGTAGCAGAGAGCTCTATAGAGCTGCTTCCAGACCTTTTTATACAGTTTATCTTTCAGACATGCACTGACCTCCTGACATCATCCAGAAGGGCTGTATGTGAGAATGCAAATGTCTCAGTCAGAGGCCCCAGATATTCTCCACCCCCTTGTAAAAACGATGGAGAGGTCCAGTGAGAACACATCAGGGGGATCCTCCGGAAGCTTCATTGTGAGCGAGTGGATGTGTTGGTGACGCTTCAAACATGAGACAGGTGCAAAACTGAAACCTAAAGGCCAGTGGTCATTGGGCTGTAGAGAAAACATGTGATCTCTACAGCAGAATTCAGACTTTCCATCCCACCCTTCACCTGAACACTATTTGTGTGTTGTTGTGAACACGTCTGTGTGGAGAATCTCCTGAGAATCTCCTGATGTGTAAAAGGCAAACCTGAAGAGCTATCACACTAACTGTAGTGTTTAAATAGGCTTTTAATGAGGAAGTGACTCTGTGTCGCTGATCCAACAGCATCGTCAGTTAGAGAAGCACAACTGCTAAAAGCTACTGATTCGGTCAGTGACAATCGTGATTCATGGTTGTCAGTATAGTGTGAGGATTAGGCGTTAGCATTTGTACATACATATACTAAACACCCCTTGAACTTGGCATTGACAGAGACATGCCGTACATACATCACCACAGCTGGAAACCATAAGACGGAATGGGCCTAGACAGCATTGCTGTGATGTTAAACATTTATCCTTTATCTTTAACATCAGGTGCAAACCTGTTTCGTACACATTTGGAGAGGAAACACATGTTTTTATTGGTCAGCTTAAAATTATGTTGGCCTGAATAAATAATTGCAGGTGAAGTTATCAGGAAGCCATTGTAGTTTAGCTAAAAACAGGGGAGATGTGATCTCTTCCTGTTTCCTGTCAGGACACATGCAGCAGTTTGGAAAAGCTGCAGAGTCTTTGACGACTTACTGATGGAGCCTGATGATTAGGAAATACAGTCACCTGGAGATAACAAAGGCATTGACACATTTTTCTCTACTTTTATAGACAGGATGGGGGGGGGGTTGAATAAAGGCAAAGGCAATGCCCTCCAGAGTAGCTTTATCATTTATAATGTATGTCTGACATGCCAAGTATTATAACTTCTGTTTAATAGAGTTTATTAATAGAGTTTAATAGATAATAATTACTGGTCCTCCAGGATTCTTTTGATTATTATAAGGTTTGACTTCTTCCAAGCCCATTCCTTACTTGCTGTAAAATGTGTATTCACACTGAAAGCATCCACATGTGTATATGTTTCCTGCTTATTAGTAAGTGTTTTGTAAAACATCATATTCTTTAAGAAACCTGGATAAAAGCTTGCCCCAATATAAGAAACTTGGACATGCTAGCTTGAGTACTCCCACAGTAAGTGGAGGCTGTGGCATGTTAACACCAGACAATAGCTACAGATTATTTACTTGCAGAGAATGACATCGATGTAAACCGATGTAAGAATGATCAACATGTTATAATTAAGGGAATTTCTCAGTACAATCATGTAATTTCTCTCTATTTTTCCATTATTAGCCGAACATCAAATCATGCAACTTGTCTGACTCTACCGCTGGTAAACATCCTGTTGGTAAACTCTGAAACACACAACTTATTACGAATACACTGGGAATGCTCAAATGCATCATTACTTTTCAGCCTCATTACATTTAATGAACTCAATTCGGCTGTTAACTAAACCACATTTGCTTTCAGGACTAATGAATGAAACTGTTGTGCTGTTGATAGATTAGAAGCAAACGGTGAAAACTGAATGATGTGGAATCTGTAAAACTAACAGTTAGCCCGGAATCACTTCAGTCACAGGTCCGTTGTTGTGCTCAGAGACAATTAGCGAAAGACATTTAGTCACTCGGCTGTGCAAACACTCTTAACAAACACTCACTGGAATGCTGGAAGCCGGGTGACCCGTTGATTGATCCACTAGAGGCAGATTTCACAGACATTTGCTGTTCACTGGGTGTTAATTTTACACCACGCTCACAGCCATGAACCAAATCTTCATTATGTTTCCTCCATATAAAAAAAGGACCAGAACTGTGACATCCTTTACGTTCAACTTAAGGTGTGTTTTCATGGCCACAACGTTAGTATGAGGCTTAATGTTACAGTCCACCAGCGTCTCACTAAAACCCTGCCCCATGGTCATATTTTTATTATTTTAATGGCCATAACTGCCCTGTTTTATGAACAATCTGCTACCTGCGTCTGTGTCCAAAGTTTCACTCTGAAGCTGAAGAGAAACGCAGAAACACCGCGGTAGGAAGACCAACTCCAGTGTCTCCCTCTGTCTCTCTCTCTCTCTCTGGGCACAGGAGAACATAAAGCTGAAATAATGGTTCATTTTGACTGTGACTCAGCCAGTATAAGATATGCCTGATTTCCACTGTGAATTATACCGGCTTCTGGCAGCTGATTTATCGAATAGGAGGGCTACATTTGTAATAAAGCAGAAGAAATTATTGCCCGGTGTTAATATTGGAGATTTGATTGAAACGGATACAGGGGCCGTTGGAAATTGGACAGTAAATCACTGCGTTCCAGCCAGGCTTGCTATTCTGAGACGCTTGCACAGATATTGATGGATACATTTTTTTTTCCTTTGCTTCGATTGGTCAATACAGAAAACTTATTTGCATTAGCATTCCCATTACTATGATGGTGGTTGGAACTAGCCAACGTGTATTCTTAGTGTTTTCTTTGGACAAGAGTTCACGGGTACAAATCACATATGAATAAATACAAGGTGATATAACAAAGTGTTGAGTTCAAGAATTGAAAAGCAAATAAAGATGTTTTCCAACAACTATCCCTATTTCTGAATTTGATATTTTATTTGCAACTTATTTAACAACTTTAATCTAACAATTTTGGCAAAATCTAAATAGATTAGACTAAACTAGATGAGGATGAGGATTTACCTTCATATGATGAGCATGGCAGTTTATCCTTGACCTTGAGCCAGCATGTGTCCACTTAAAGAGACCCTGATGTAAGGAGATCAAATCCACAGAAGGAAGAGCGAATAATCGATTATTGTCGATCATGAAGTGGTTACGGTATATTTGTGGTAAGACCGGAGCCTGGACACTGGACACAGTTAAACTGGGAAGCCTGGTCATGAACCCACTGAACCAGGGAGGACAAAGACATCGCTGAGGGATAGTTGATAAGGAACCAAAGACATAGGTGTAAAGTCTCTGGCGGACAGCGAAAAAGTCATGTCATGTAGAACAATGTAGGTTCTACAGATGTCAAATAAATGTAATAGCAATGCAAGATGAACGTTGGGGGGCAATAAGAGACTTGCTATCACAGATCCTGACTCTGCCGCTACAGAGACAGAAACACCTGCAGACAGATACTGGAGGAAACAGAGGAGAAAGCACGACACGACGTCAGAGAGAGAGAGATGATAAGAGAGGGCAGGAAGGAGCAAGAGATGGAGAGTAAGGCTCACAGCCTGAACCTGTGTTCTTGATGGAGCAGTCAATCAAGGGTGCTTCAATGGTATTCGTAAAGTTTACAGTAATCTCAATGGCAGGACAATATGGATGAGACTTTATATACAGCATGGTAACAGATACTAACCCCATTCAAAATCAAGATAATCTTTTGACTCCTGACCTCAGTTCCCTAAAATCCTGTCACAAGCAGAACTCTGTGCGTTTCAGAGACTCTATGCTGGGGATGAGATTCCTTGGTTTCAAGCTAAATAACCCTGTGTTGTGGTGACGTGTGGCTTGACTAATATGATGTGTGTGCTCGGCAGTGCCACATAACTGTAAACACACATGATGTCAAAAAATCTAAAGGTATATTTCAAATTTTTGACAATTACAGACCTTATGTCTCTCATCACATGTCAGCTTGGGCTTTTCTCTATAATTGACAGCAAGAATTAGCAGTAACAACAAATGGTCTCTCTTTATAGTAACTGTTTGTTTAATACACAATATGCTTTAAATGATGCACTCAACAGCAGAGTTTTTAGCAAAATATATTAGTTTTAAATATTCTGAAAGTGACCGTTCTTTTTAACGGGGGTGTTCAGCAGTAGCAGTAACAGAAGCCACACTGTTCCTCCCCCTGCAGGAGAGAGCGGTTAGAGAGAGAGAGAGAGAGAGGTTTTGTTTGTTTTTATGCAAAATACCACAACACACATGCATTGTGTTTGCATGTGTGCATTTCATTGTTAATGTGTGTATGCTCTCCTAGTCCTCTTGGTGGCTGGAGAAAAAAACCCTCCCCCGTTTACATTATGCTTATTTAGAACTGATTACATTTTCCGCATCCAAACAATCCTCTGCATTGTGTATTTGTAACGTGCGTGCACTCTCCACGTACTGCAATTGCAGATTCATATTTACCGTGTCAATAAACCATTTACAATAGATTTTAATTGTCTGACGGAGACGGCGGGCACAGGGAGCTTACTGCTGTGGGATGGAGACCGTTAATTGCCCATGACTCTGACTGTGTCCTCCTCTTACTTGACTTACCCGACACTGGCCAATCAATACTCACTGTTGGCTGATTATAGCGGAAACACCCCCTCTTTTACACAGGTCTGTGCTACATCCTGATCAACAGCTTCAATGAGGGTCAGTCCGTCTGTCTCTCTATCTGTCTTTCTATCTGTCTGTCTGTCTGTCTGTCTGTCTCTCTGTGTGTCTGTCTGTCTGTCTGTATGTCTGTGTGTCTCTCTATCTGTCTTTCTATCTGTATGTCTGTCTGTCAGTCTATAGGAGAGATGTTAGAGTTAATCGTGAAGATGTTTACTCTCAATATAGCAAACATTCGATATCAGACCTCGACCCAAAGTTTACAGGTGCTTTTCTACGCCTCTCTTGGCCACTTTTAAAATTACTCCTTGAACTAGAAAATAAAGATTACCTTTAGAAAGTACATTTCCTTTATTTTTGCAGTTTTTTCCAAGGAGACAGTCCAATTTCCTCCCATTCTCAACATGTCCTGCACAAATTGTGCTGTGAAGAACTGTGTGAAGAAGGCAGTGTTCCTTTATTTTAACTCTACGAAATGCACAAATTGAAATATAAGGTAGATAGGTAGAAGACTTAATATGAATAAGGAGTAATATGTAGAAACATTGAGTAATTGTATGGAAAGCAGTAAATCAAGTTATTGATTAGAGTTAGAGTGATTCTTTGTGTTTCTCTCTATTACTTGTCCCCTCATTGTAAAGTCAGTACTCTCATCCATGTCAGGGTTCTGTTGGTGATCACAGTATCCAGTGATCGTATTGGTCAGCAGTCAGGATGATTTTGATCCGATTGTCTGAAGCAATTTGTATATGTTACCATGGTGATGGGCCTTAATAAAAAGTTATTCTTCTTCATGAAACATTGAATTTGTACAAACAGGCAAAAAAAATATTTTATAGTCATTTGATGTAGCCGAACAGTAACAAGGTGTTCAGGTTCGGCAGTGGTACTCTGGCTTTCTCCCACAGTTCTAACAATGCAGATTAGGGTTTGGTAAATTGGAGATTCTGAATTGACCGTGGGAGTGAAAGTGAGTTTTGTTTGTCCTTGTGTGTTTGCCCTGCAGTATGTTGGATGTCCAGGGTGGACCCCGCCTCACACCCAAGGTCAGATAGGTGTGGCTCCAGCTCCTTTCTTGACCCTCAGGGATAATGGAAGTGCTGTCGTGGTTGTTTTGCTTCCATACAGGGAATCATCTTCGACACTTTTTCATGTGCTCACTGTGACACCGGAGCAGATGAATAAACATTCGGAGTTCACATTGTTTTACGTCATACGATAAATACTTTTTTTTGTAATTTTTCCAAACAACAGCTTCCGTTTTACTCCATCATACTTTTTTACTTTCCTCTGCTGAATGGAAGCTGTCTTAATTTATAATAATGGATAACAGAATTTTGTTGAGACAGCATGTTTTTTTGTACCACTGGCTGAAAGTTTAAAAGCTGAAAATTACAGGCAGCGCCTCCTCCTTTAATGCCCTCTTCCTCCCTAAAAGCATTTTGTTTAAACAAGCAATGCTTTCACTAAAAGCAGTCACCCTCACTGAAATTGCCTTTTCAGCAGTTTACAGTTACTGTGTACTGGAGGGCTCAACTAAAAACAGCCCCGTGCTCATGAAGGTGTGGACATACTCTCCTTGCATACATTGTTTGTTTGCCTTGCATATGTTTAGAAAAATGTTGTGCATGTATGGAATCTCCAGCTGGAGTCTCAGGTACTATGAAAGAAAATGCATATGTCTGCCTGTTTGTGCATGTCTTTTACATAAATTAAATATAAGAATGTAATGACAATATTTATGGAGACATTTTTGCATGAATATAGTTTCCATGGCCTTCTACACTCTTGCTTATGTAAGTATGCACCGTGTTTGTCCTTTGCACATGTATAATAATCATCTAGAAACCATCTTTGATGTATCAAGTTAGATACAGATTTACTCAATATTCTATTTCTTTCATTTTCTTTACTATTCCACCACAAACCAGATATTTTGTGTGACACATGTTCAGGTTTGCTACTAAACACATGCAGTTCCCCAAAAAAATTATCCATGGAGACTTCAGGCTCAGTTTGTGACAAGAACAGCCGCTTTTGTCAACTTAAGAAGGAACCACAAGGCAGGAGAACTGCAAGACAGGCAGCATGAGGGCGAGGCTGAGGAAGACTCACTGTTCTCTCACACACACACACACACACACACACGCTCGCACTCATCCTGTGTGTGTGTATTTTTCCGCATGGCAAAGGCTAGGGTTCCAAACTGTAAGAGGATTAGTGACTTGAAAAAGGTAGCCGTCATTTAATTGAAGGCTTACCAGCAGCCAGAAAAAGGCTAGCAGTCAAAGTGAAGGTATAACCCAGCCCAGAACATCCTGTTGAGACCACATTTGCCATCGTCCATGTGTTTCCTCACGCCTGCCTTGCCCGCCTTCTTCTCAACCTCAGAGGCACGCATCATGTTTTATCGCTGAGCTTCAGCTTCTTAAAGACGTTTACACATTTTTGCAATTTTTAATCTCTCCGGCGCGCTAAGAAAGGTGCCTTCAACTCGTAATATTCAAATGCTGTGATCTTTGGGAACCGCTCAGGCCCTGAATCCGTCTTCCCTTTTTCCCTGGGAGGAGGCTGCGGGGGCCATGTCGAGAGTGTGATACATGAGGAGCTGTGTCTGTCTGTGTAACGCTTTCACTGGGATTGTCACTATTCAGCCATACAAGCAGGGCCTGCCAATAGGAGCAGTTGTCACGGTGTGTACGTTCAGACCCACAGTAGGTTGACAATGGACCATCAGGCTGACGTCATGTGTGAGTCCAGTGTGAAACATGAAGCCACCAAACCTCACATTATTTCAGTTGTAAATTCAAGCTAGAGTTTAAAAGCTTTTTAGGCTGATTTAAACCTGAATTATCTCATTTTAACAGCAAATATTTGCAGAACCATGTGTTATAATACTACCACTGACATTATTCTGACTATGTTTTGCAGGATATTCCTCAATAAAACTATAAAAAAAACATTGAACCACGAATCAGCCCTGCTGGTCTCTCAGCACAGGCATTTATCGATTCTGTGCATTTTGTCACATCAAACAAACGTCAACAAACGATATCTGTGTTAAAAGAGCACTCTGCACATTTGGGGGCTAGCATTAGACGTATCAACTTCATGAGGCCATGGTTTGTCAGGCCTTTGTGTCTGTCAGATGAGAACTCAAATCCTATTAAACATCCATAAGCCTCATAGTTATTTATTTAGTGTTTTACAGTAGGAGATCCTGGCTGCCTCCACCGTGGAGAGAAAAGTGGATTATGTGTTGAGTCACTCATTCTCTCCCTCCCCCGTGTTTATTCCGTACAAATTAGTCCAAACATGCGGGAGGGTGTGGGGGGGGGATTGCTCCCATGCTCATACACAGATCAGCCACAACATTCATATCAGCTCACTGTTTTAATGCTGTGGTTGATCAGTGTACAAGGGGATAGAGCTGGGATGTGTGTATTAGTCAAGATTTCCAATGTGGAGCATGGAGCTTAAAGCATAAGACATTCTGACAGTAACAGATCTTTACCTCCACCAGGGAGGATATGTTTCCATCCCCCTGTCTGTCTGCCTGTTGGTTGGTTTGTGTGTTTGTTTGTTTGTTAGCATGAGTACACAAAAATCGGTGACTATGTACAATTTGGAGAGGATCAGAATAAAAACCCAGATTAAACTGACTTAATATGTTTTCATAGGGGTTCAGTCTCAGCTACTGTGCAGTACATAATGTCTCAAGAAGCCTACAACTATATGTTAGAAAAATAGTTGGCACTTTGATATCTTTTGATAATATATATTTCCAATAGTAATGTAGTTATGTGTGTGTCTTTCAGTATGTGTCACATTACTGCACCATCAACTGTATTTATCTGTGTTACTCATTTAATGGAGATGTTAAGTCCTCTAAGAAATCAAGTTACACATTTCTTATTCTCTAATTCAATAGCTTTCCAGATAAACATTTTTTCCACTGCAAACAATCCAAAGTGGCTGGTTTCTAGAATTTCATGGTTTCAAACAAAAAGTTATGTTTACTGGTGATAGACAACAAGTGGTGAAACAGCATCAGACTCTTTACTGATAAAATGACTGATACAAGTTGTAAGGAAGCATGTTTAAATTATATTGAATTATATAATTGCAATGTTTTGTTGAGATTTTTCACAAACAAGTTATTATTAGTATCTTGAAACATGCCTGTAGGGGATCTTTTACATTATAGATCCAAATAATGTTGATTGATTTCATGTATTTTGGCTCAGCCACGGTTTATTTAATTCTGTCATATCTGATATGTTTGGAGCATCAGAGGCATATCTATGTGATCAGTGCATTGTGATTCACTGTAAGTGCCTTGACAGTGAATTATGAACAAGACACTGCAGTTATAGAACAATTTATCACAGTCCCTATTGATCCAAACCTACCCCCACACACACAAACACACACACACACACAGTGAATATTTGACTAAACCCTGGATCCAAATTGCTGGATGCAGTGGTATTACCCAGAGCCAGGCTCTTCAGTAATGAAAATTACAGTGTAGCTGTCCTTATTTATGGCTCCACCGAATCACACAGCTCCGGCTGCTCTGCCAAAAGCACCTGGGAAGCTTGTTGAATGTGAGCCTGCACAATTTCCAAAGCTGTAATTGCCACCATGATACTAGCGCTATTTGCTATTTGTATTGATCACACACGTTTGATTGCTCATGGAGCCAGAATCGGCCAATAGGAATAGAAGTGGGCCTGTGACCTTTAACATATGACTGTGACCTCTCATCTCTTGTGTCCTGGAAGAATGGAGACAATCTTTTATTCATCCACGTTTTGAAGAGAGTGATTGAGATGGGCCGTGAATGCTATGATTTACTGCCATTAACTCTTAAACACAGACAATCTTGTGTGAGTTTTGGGAGTGCTTTGTTTACAGCTGAGCAGACGATGTGATTGCCGACATATTCAGGATGAGAATCAGACACTCGGCTCTTCTTTTTAAAAACAAGAGCTTTTAATACCACAATGGCAGGAATGTGATCATCTCTGTCTGCAGGTACGATATTTATCATGTGAAAAAGAATAATAGAATGTGTTACATTCGATAAAAGAGTTCACTACAAATCTGTACCTTTAAATATATATTAAAAATAAGACTAATGTGTATTAATTTATATCTATGGAATGATGGATAAACAGTAGAAATGTATATATCTGTTATATTTTCATTTATAACTGCTGCAGTCTCTCACACACCAGTGCCTACAAGTGTCCCATGTATTTTTTTAACCTAACACAAAGAGTGAGACATTTCTAGCCATTTTTTCCAACCCTCATGGTGGGGGTTTGGAGTTGGTCCCCTGGCTTGGCTGGTGCTGGAGAATCTTTTTCACCATGTATTGTATTTTTCCCTAACAAAACGTGAGGGACATTTCTAGGCATGTTGCTTTAAATGGAAATGTTTGTGTTTCAGCTGTGCAGCCTATGATGGAGGCTCATGGTCCCACAAAGCCACTGTATACTGTACCATATTTTACTGTAGCTAATTAGCTCACAATGCATTCAGTATTAAAGACTCCCTTAAGTACTATTCAAGCCCGTTTTCACAGCCAATCTGAGAAGTAAGCCGAGTCATTAGCTCAGGCCTGTGTGCCATTGGTTTAAAATGTTACAGTCAACGGGGGACCTCGTCAGTCTAATTCCACAGCATTATCGGAATTGTTTTCACAACACTGATCAGATTATAGCTCAGTGGGGGCCTCTTACAGCAGGGTACACACAACTTAGTCCCCTGGGCGAACTGAATATTTAGTAGTTGAAGGGAAAATGGACTGCAGTCTGTACCAAACCAGTCCATACATTGGTCAATAGTAGACTGGTTCTTTAAATCAACCAACTTAAAAAAGGTAAAGGTAAGTCAGTTGTATGTCTGTGTGTCCGTCACTGTGTGATTTGTGTGTCCTTTCCATTAGTACCATTACCATTGGCAAAACAAGGAATGGTAAATGGCGCTTCTCTAGTCTTGATGACCAGTCAAAGCTTTTTACAGTAGTTTTTGCCTTGACCCGATCACACAGTTCATCTATGTGCAGCACCTTTTATACCAAACATAACAGCATGCGGAATGGGAAAGACTGGGACCACCGACCCTCTGACTGGTGGACGGCCCCACTACTGTGTATTTTGTGTACTGACAGGAGCAAGAAAAAAAGGTCACATCATTCCTGTATTAGCTTCACTACACTGGTTTCCTTCCCTGGAGTCGTGTGGTTTATCTCTGCAGATCCAGGATCGCTGCTCGGGCCAGATCCTGAATCAAGATGGTGGATCATGGTTACAACTAGATTGCACAGATATAAAATAAGCCCTAATCATATACTATTATTAGCAACACCTCTATCATTACAATAGTCATTGCCGCTCCCTTCCTCTCTGCCAGACTTTCTTACTTTGTATAAATACTTCAAACGTTGATACACCTCTCCATTTATGTTAGACGCTATCTTTTCTTATCAATGTTGTAAATATTGTTATTTTGTTGACGCTCTCTGCTACTCGTGGCATCTATTGCACTTCTTTCCGTCCTTTTTTCCTGCAGGTTTGTTCATTGGTAGTTTTTCCTTGCTATTGCTGAGGGTTGAGGGCAGAGGATGTTAAATTTTGTCAATCCCTTGTCAAGCATATGGTAATATGTGAAATGGGCTATAACAATAAAATTGGTTGATTAATTGATTGATTGATTGGTTGAATATTGACAATCAGCAATCAACAAGTGATTCAAATTTACTGGGTATATTCAAGCTCTCCCCTGAAGAACTTTATACCAAACTTTTAAAGTTTAAAATTTTAAAACCAAATTTGTTACACTATGAACATACTGCTTCTCCCAAAATACAATTAGTGTTTTTTGATAACGTAATCATTAGGCTTTCAATCACTGCCATGTGGAGGTCACAGTTTATTTGGTATGTTATTTAAGAAACCTTAAATAATGAGTGACCTTTACTGACCTGTCAGCAGCGGGAAAGTTTCTGCTCCAATACGGAGGAAGTGCTCTTAGAACGTGGCCAAGCAATCATTAATCACCAGTGGTGATCGACAACCCTGCCAAACCACTGCAGATTTATTAGGTTGAGTGTGCTGTGGGGCAAGAAAATCTTATCCAATGGCCTTTTAAACTTTGTGTTGTCACAGAAGTAGTCTGGAGAGAACCACCTCGACCTGGTGAGACACTCGAGAACAGCGATGGAGGAGGAGGATCAAAATGTGGAGCAAAAACCTCAAAACAAAGAATTCCTGTAGAGTTATTATACACTAACTTATCTTTCCTTATATGTGAAGAATAGCTCACTCGCATTGCATGATTTTGCCTTCACTGTTCCAAAAACACTTTGTGTAAGATGATTATGTTAATGACACTGGTCTCTGGGGCTAAACTGGCAAAGAGGCAACAACTGCAGAGTTGGTGGTTTGATTCCTGACTCCTCTTGTTCTGAGTGTGTTCTAAAAGGGTGAATTGTAAAGTGCTTTGGGTAATGATAAAAAATAAATTCCCTTTATTTACTGAAATATTGTGGTTTTGTTTTAACATCTCCTGTGTATCGTCACTGTTGATCTTTTAAATATACAATCATCGTTCACAATATTTGATATGACATGACACTGATAATTTTCGCATATACATGTACATTCATTACGAATTGTATTTCAACGATTGAGAAAAAATTGTTTAACTGGGCTTACATGTAGCACCTTGTAGTTTGGCTTCTTTAAAGCAAATGCACTTACTTAATTCTTGCTGTTCTAGGTTTATACCGTCAAGGTTGAATGCACTTATTGGAAGTTGCTTTGGATAAAAGCATCAGCTAAATGAAATGTAGTAACATAGTAATAACACACTCAATTACTGTGCAATATTTCAATATTAATCGACAATATTAATTCCATTTATTTTTTCTAATCCTCTCTTTGTACCTTTAAATCCTGTTTAAAAACTCACCTTTTACAATTGGTGTACTCAGTATAATGTTTTAGTATTTACCTGTTCTTTTATTTGTTCTTTTATATTGTTTATATTCATGATTTGGTCTGTTTCTCTTAATGTGTATCTTTTTATTTGTGCATGTAAGGTGTCCTTGAGTGTCATGAAAAATAAAATGTATTATAATTATTAAAAATAAACTGTATTCTTACTTTATTATTATATATTTACTTCATAGACACAGTTTCATTCTATTACAAATGGTGTGACAAGAGAACATCTTGAATTTACACAAAGATAATAAACTAACTGTTAAATACTGTGCAGAGCATTTGAGAAATGGAAATTACGAGAAGTTTAAATGATGTTGAGGGTTAGTATTGATAGTGGTGCTTCAACCATAATCCATGGATGCACAGATCACACTGTCAGTTTGCTTCAGCCCTCACAGGTCCCCTTGTACTCACACTCTGTGCCAATGTTTATAATTGTGTGGCTGTGATTGGCATAAATGGAGCCAGGTCCTGATCATTTGTATATTTCAGTGGTTGTTAGTGTGATGGGACAAGGTGTGAAAGACGGTCCCAGCCGGTTTGTTGTTGTAATCTAACACCTTCCTGGTGTTCTCACTCCGCTGATGAGGTTCAGCCTGGATTTGAAGGATGTGAGGATGTGAGTTGGACTTGTAAATTAGACTCTGGGCCATTGTGGCGATTTTATTGAAAACCTGGATATGAGCTGTATTACATGCAGGGCTTTGGTGGAACATTAAACTCTGGGAGCACGTTAAACAGGTGGAATAGTTTCAAATCTGACTGAAAAGTAGCCAAATTTCACTGAGGTCACTGTTATTGATTTGGTTTGAGTTTATGCAACTCATCTCCGCACACTGTTCCTTACAATCAACACTTTGACAAGAAATAGAATCTCTTACAGTCATTGGGAAAACACACATACACACACACACACATGATCACCAATCAGTCTGGTCCGAGCCTTACAAATAGACCACAGGTAAACTTTGCAAACATGGAGGCAGAGAAAAAGGACCAGAGAATGGTAATATGAAGATGGAGAGAAGTAGAGGAAAAGGGAGAAGAGAAGAGGGAGGGGAGTAGAGAAAAGGGGAGAGGAGTAGGAAGAAAAGGGAGAGGAGTAGGGACAGAAATAAAGGGAAAGAAAGAGGAGCAGAGGAAGAAGGAGAGAAGTAGAGGAAGACGGACAGGTGTAGAGGGAGAGTAGTAGAGGGAGAGAAAGAGGAGTAGAGAGAGGGAGAGAAGTAGCGGGACAGAAGTATAGGGAAAGGAAGGGGAGTAGAGGAAGACGGACAGGTGTAGAGGAAGAGGAAGAGAAGTAGAGGAAGAGGGAGAGTAGTAAAGGAAGAAAAAGGGGAGTAGAGGGAAAGAAAGAGGAGCAGAGGAAGAGGCAGAGTAGGAGGAGGAAGACCATGACAAGAATAAAGAAGGGGCCTCTCTGCTGGACCATGTAATAAATCTCTGCCTGACAGTGAGGGATGCTGTGCGGAGTCCAACCCAACTGGAGTCACTACACGCTAACATCCATAATACAGACGTGTGGACTGAAGAACATGTTTGTCTCAACTTCCTGTACTAGACTGTACCTATGCATCATTATGCATCACATTGAAATACAAAGTAGGCTTGCAGTAATGGCTCTGTGTTCCTTGATGAACAACATAGTGCTGTAAAGTACATGTAGTAAAGTTTAGATGTTACTGTGTACAGTGTGACAGTTCTGTGTGAAAAAAAACTGAAACTGACAAATAACATCTTAATTGTTGAAGTTTCTCCAGAACCAGACGACCTCCTGAGGCTGGAGGCGGGGTCTGTTCACCCAGGAACAGGAAATGTCAGAATAAATTTGGCAAACATCTCCAAATCCACATTATTGTACAACATTTTATAATAACACCATGTTGATATTTCAACACTCGACTGAATCCTCAGTCAAATAGAGACTGTGCAGCTCTTCAGCACTATTTGACAGGAGCAGTGTGAGGGAAGTACCCACTAGCCCCCTCAGTGTTGTACTCCTGTGTTTAGAGTAACATCATAATCATAGTACTGTGTTCTCGCACTTTCTGTTGAAGAGAGTCCCGACCCTATGATGCAGCTGCATGACCTCAACCTCGGGCATTGAAAAGTGAAAAAGATCTGTCCTCAGAATCCTCTTAAATCAGCTCATTATTTAATGACTTTGGAATTCCTTTTACTGGACAGTAACGTCTTCTAGATAGTGCCGCAGCTCGATTTGAGGATTTCCATCAGCTTTTAATTCACAGCCATGTTTTAATGGATCAGTGGACTCCTCTGTTAACTTTATTTCCAAACCCTCTGATCATCTTTTTGAAAATGCTGCAGGCTCACTGCAACTCTCCTGCCCTCTCTTGCAAATATCTAGTTCTGAGGACATGTCCTGCTTAGTCACTGGCTGCGTGAGCGTGTGTGACGCGGGACATCTTGCTTTTCATTTTGACGCTCATGTTATCAGATTAGAGCGTCCACTCAGAGAGGCTGCAAAAAAGATGGTTACAATGATCTTTCACTACAATTTCAATGTCAATCTGTCTAAAAGCACTCTTTGCATTCATTTGTATTAAAAAGGATTTCATTGTTATTGCAGGATCAGAAGAGTCCTGGCATTTAGTTGCATATATAACCGACACACAAGCAGATCCGCGGCGTCTCAGTCCACTTCGCAGTTTGGGTCATTCCAGGGTAGACTACAACATCCAAGGTTGTCCAGTCAGGTTAAAGTCAGGCATGACATTGCTTGGCCAGACTGCAACCGAAGGCAGGATCCACCCACTTTCACTAACATTTATTAAAATCCCTAACCACACTTTTTTTGTTAACCATTGCACTGTAATTGCTCAGTTTTGTTTCTGTGAGTTTACAGGAGCATACTGTGTCCAGTACTTCATTGTAACTTTACTTTAGTTATCTTTTGTCTGAACCTGCAATGGGAAGTTGCAAATGTTTTATTTCCTTTCTATTTATTTTTTGGGGGGAATGTGAGCAGATGCACTGTAATGGAAGAGTGTGTGTAGAATGAACCAAAGACAGCAGTGTGTTGTACAAGCTCCATCAGTGTCGTCGCTGCTATGAAAGAGTGCACTAGATTGTGCGTGTGTATCATTTTGTTAGAATAAATGCCATCTTGAAAAGGGATTTTTCAGTTTTGATATTGGTTAGTGTCTTATTGTGTCTTATTTGGCTTTTTCTAGACTTCTAGCCCATTTCAGATTGTACACAGTCCCAAAAACGTATATTAATACAGCATAACTTAAAAATAAGATTTTTACCCAAAAGAGCACTGTCGATATTGACACCCATATTTTGTGTCCCTCTATTGGTGCAACTACTTGAAGCCAGTATGGAGAACAGGAATGATTACACCAACCAGAAGCACTGTCAGTGTAAGTTGCATAAGACATGTGAGTTTTATCACTTTTAGACTTGAAGCCCTCATGAAGATTTTCCCAATATCTTCATGAGCATGGTTCCTGTGCCTCAGCCCCTCTATTAAATCTGGATTTGTACATCACTTGTTGCCCAGTACAACCTGAACTCCATCTTTTACAAGTCAGTATTCGCCGCACCACTCTCATACCTCCCCGCCTCCCTCGCCCGGGCTTCGCATACCAGCCGCTCTCTCCCCTCTCCGAGCTGCCCCGCGCTGTCTCCTTCAGACGGCTGCTTTGCATGCTCAGTGACAGCCGATCGATAGGCGCCCTCTGCGTCTGCTGAGCCGGGGCGTCACCGCTGAAATAACAACCGCTCGGCCTGTTTGTCCAGAGCAGTCTCTCAACGCGTCCACGGCACTCTCTGGGAAACTTAATGCCAAACAATCATTTACAACAACAACAGAGGCTGCCTGAGAGCGCCGGGGCGGTGGAGCACACTCATGTTGGGGAATAGATGTCTGACTGATGTTTGCGTGGCCTTTAAATGACAAGAGAGACGAGTCGAATGATTCGGATTGATACGTTCGGCATGACGTCCTTCATGAGGCAAGAAAACACTGTGTGTAGAGCAGCTGAGAGAGCAACACACTGTGGGGACCCTCCAGGGACGGACGGGAGCCCGGTGGGGACGCCTGCTGTGTCCCCGCACTTCTTCTGATAATACACCAGCACACTTCTGATAATGCGGCCCAGATGCCAGAGCTCCAGACACAGGTGCTCAATGGGCTAGTGTTAATTGCTGCTAATTGGTGTAGCGACACATGGAGGCATATGTGGGTTTGTGTACACGACAGTGAGAACAGAGGGGATAGTCGAGGGTCTCAGTGTGAGGACTACGAGAGGATCCAGGAGCTGTGTTCTGTTTGGATGGACAAAAGAACAGACTGTCAACAGCACTGTTTGTTTAGACACTGGAAAACACTCAGCACGCTAGTTTTAGTTGTGGCATCTGCTTTTCTGTTTAGTCGAATGAGGTTGGTTTGCTTGCAGAGTTCTTTATACTCAAGGATCACGGTGGTAGATATGGATGTGATGATAACTATGATTCAAAGAAGTCAAGGAGAATGGTTTAATATAACAGTCTTAAATTGGTAACAAGTAGATATTGGTTGCGGTCTAAAAAGGTCAAAGAAAGAAAGCAGGCATTTTTTGCAATTTTTTATTTCTGCAACTTATTCAAATATCAAATATATATCAAAAGAATGACAATTCACTCTTTGTCTACACACCACTAAGCCGATGGGGGGGGTAGATGAGTCCCAGAAACTACGTTGGAGTTTCAGGGGCAAACAGTGTTGCAGCCTAATCCTACACAATTGAATAAACTGAACAACAGAAAGAAACTTAAAAAGCCTCCATACTGCTCCTGTGGTGTTATCCAAGTGTCCGTTAATCTATTGATCTAACTGTTTTTAGCTTAAGTGTCATGTGCTACATCTCTTTAGTTTATCTTATTTCATTTTTTTTACTTCAGGATGTTTTTAAATGCATATTCCCCCAAAAACATGTTACAAAAGAAAAACACATTTAAAACCACACAATGCATATTCTTATAACAGGAAATAAACAGACTGAAGCTTTGGGGTCTGACATTGCCCAATGTCCCAGATTACCCAAATTCACACAAAAATTCCACTAATTCTGTTTATAACAATAATGGATTATCATTCTAATTTAAACGTAAGGTATTTAAACATTAACTATTATGTATTATGTAGCACATTTTCAGGAAATCACCAAATGTCTTACACCGGAACAATCCAAACCAATTTTATTTGACACAGAAATTATGAATGTTGGTTGCAGTATCTCACTGAACGCGATGAAAATGTTAATCTGACTTTAGCCAATACCTTTCTGTGGTATTGGCTTTTTTCCATTCTCTTCTTGATGCCTTCGACTTTTTGCAATGAAAATAGGACGGCCTCTTCCATTCAGCCAAATTATGGTCACCGTGTTACACAGACAGAAATATAGACTGATCTTATCTGAACATTAGGTTAATTTAGCTTCAGGAGGATTGGGCAGCGTGCCTAGGGTTCAAGGTTTTTTCTGGCCCCCACGTTGCAATCCCTCATACATACTGTACATTTGATAATGTTTGGTATATACCTTTATTGTGTGTCTTTCATGTCCTACAAAACACAGGTTCTTTGCAAACATTTGTATACAATTTAGACATTGAGACAGGATTATTAGGAGAATAGTTCTGAAATGGTTTTCTCTGCGTACTGGACTGTGGCTGCTGGTGTGTCCGACCGCAGAGCTGCAAAATAAAGCCATCGAATCCTTTTGTCGCTGCGATGAAGCTACACGAAGAAGCTGAAGATATTCACAGTGTGACAAAGGCAGATTGTAAGAATGCAAATCAGAATAAGATGTGCAGGGAGAAAGGAAATAGATCCAACTTCATACAAACTCTTTTCGTTTGATCTTAATGATAGCTATTGTGTTGGTGCCTTTCATGATTATTTCTGCTTCCTGCAACCTGCTCCAGCTCGGCCTGGCTGCAGGCCTGGGTGCCCGGCTGCTGCGTATGACTTCTTTAAAGAGCTTGAAGGGGTCTCAGAGACGGAGTGAAGCAACAGCCGGAGAGGGATAGAAGAGGAGAGGCTAGAGGAAGAGATAGACGAGTGGGAGGAGGAGGAGAAGCAGGAGGAGGAGGAGGGGAGCCGGACGAGATGAAAGAAACAGCTGTATACAAATGACAGTTTTCCATACCCCACCACCACCAGCCCCAGTAACACACACACACACACTCACACATATACACCCCCTCCACCCACTCCCCCACACCCCCCCCACCCACCTGCAGTGATGTTGCCCTGTGCGGTCATCGAACAGCTTCAAAGAGCCAGGCAGGCGAGGCGAGACGAGGCAAGCGGGCCGAATCCTCAAAGAGACAGCCTCCCTCTCCTCCTCCGCTAACACCATGGCCTCCGACACACAAGCACAATCTGCCTCGTCCACGCCACACACCCTCCTCACCCCCCTGCTGCATATAAAGAGTCAGAAGAAGAACTAAAGGAGGAGGAGGAGGAGGAGGGGAATGGAGTGACTCTATCACAGCCGTACCCTCTGTACAAGTGACAAGCACGAGGTGAGACCAACATTGTGTGTGCAGTGTGTTAGACTACGTGTTTCTTTTATTTATTGACATTGAGAAAATTATGAGTTGCATTTCATTAAAACTAACTACAGAGTCGAATGACCAATGAGATGCACTGAAGAGTTTTTGCATTTTAATTTATAACAAACACAATCACGCAGCCATTTGTTTCCAAGGATCTTTTTGTAATATTATAGTTAACTTCTGCACACCAGAATCTTGCTTATATCTAAATAATTTTTCTAACCATCATTTAAGGTGAATACACCAAATTTGTGTTCTACCTCCTTTGTATGTCATGTAGCAAACAGTTGGTGATTTGCACGCTGCACACAGAGCAACATGGGCTGTCTCTGAGTGCACTTTGTGTCCAACTGATGGAGCAACATTCACACCCATTTCTGATTTTGGTCTCCACCAACTCTTGAGGAAAAAGATGTGGCCCTGTAGCAGCTCAATGATGTCTGTGGTTTGGTGCTGGGCAGGAAGCACAGAGTGGGTTTATCACAGCTTTTCTGCTGCTGCTTCAGGAAATTAGATTTTTTGGAGGGGCAGGTCGAGACTCAATTCTCATTACACGTTATCATTGCATCCATTGTTTTTGTAAAATAAAATACATGCCAGTGGGGCACCTGAACAAAGTTGGGCTCGGAAAATTGTCATGTGGTTAAAATCCAATTCCCAGTCACAAGAAACTTAGGCCATAAACATCTGAAGCGATACTTAACTGTGTATGGAGGAGGGGTTTACTTAAAGGAAAGCACTTCTCAGATGCTCTGGTGTTTGACTGTCCGCTCGGGGCGACTTTACCCAAGCGTCCTCTATTTCCATATCAAAACAACGTTACATTATTGACTTGCTTTACAGATGGGTCAAGAGGGCATGCCATAGGTCAAGCTGACAGTGAGCGCCCTCTGCTGGATCAGGAGACAAAGTACCTCAGCTGTGCTGATGGACTTATATTTGAAACTCAAAAGGTTCATCGAAGTTCAAATAGGAACTTTGATAAAAAGGGACACTTTAATTTCAAATAAGAAGTGTCCCTTTTTATTAGTCCCTTCTGTCTCTGTCTCTTCTCTCTCTCTCTCTCTCTCTCTCTCTCTCTCCTCTCTCTCTCTCTCTCTCTCTCTCTCTCTCTCTCTCTCTCTCTCTCTCTCTCTCTCTCTCTCACTCTCTCTCTCTCTCTCTCTCCCCAAACCCCCTTTCGCACTTAAACCTGTCCAGTCAATAAAAGCAAAATAATAAAATGCCCAACACTTATATAAGGGATCTGGAATATTTAAGAAGCAAATGGCTGCCTGAAAAGGAATGGAAAAATGGTTAAAATCTAAAATTAAGTTGGAGCTGTGATGCTTCTTTAAATCCCTCAAACAAAAGGAAATTTGAGCGGTAACTAAACTCGCACTACTGAATCTTACAATCTGATCAAGGCTGTAGGAAAGCAACAAAATGAAGCAGGAAAAGACAAATGTTGCCTTTAAAAATACAACACTGATAAACAACAGTGCATTCAACACAGTGAATGAAATATTTAAGAAAAGTCCTCCCTTCATTCCTATCGCTAACTCTTGGAGTCCTAACCTGTGAGTATCTGACTTTCAAAGACAGGAGATGAACTCAGTGCTGTGCAGTGGAGCATGTGGTGCATGTGATGGACAAGGAAAGGGACTGATGAGGAACAAATGCCAATTTGGCTGTGAAACACACTAACCTGAGTCCTCCCCTCAACCTATCTTGATCAGGATTGACAGTGTTTGGGTGCAGGCCAGAGCCTTTCCGGCACAGACACATGATGGATATGGTCACCTGCCCCTCCACAGAAAAACATGGCAGGGTAATCGATGAAAGCCATGTTGCTTTTTGTCTTCTTTTAGATTTACAGGATATCATCAAAAATCCCATCCACTTTTTGAACACGCCACCTGCACATCCTCAGTCTGGATGATGGAGGAGGAGGAGGACGTATTTTGATCTGAGGATGTCATCATTGGGAGGAGAAGCTGGTCGAATGAGCTCATGTCACCACAAACCTTCACCATCGCTCTCCCTCTCTAACACACACACACACACACACACACACACACACACACGCAAACTTACTGTACACATGCATGCACAAACGAACACCAAGCCCTCACTCAGGCCCGAGCCTTTATTGGCCTGGGCTGGTAAATAAGGCCGGGTGAGAGAGAATCTCATTACAGCGACACAAAGCAGTTTTTCCTCTGAGGATTGTCGTATGTGAGTGTGTGCATGGGTGTGTGTGCGTGATGGAGAGAGAGAGAGACAGAGTAAGGCAGTGCTTGTGTATGCAAAACTGAAATAGAGCAAACGTGTACATGTGCAGCCATGGCTATGGCCATACATACATATATATGTATGCTTGTGTGTGTGTGCGTGTGTGTGTGCGTGTGTGTGTGTGTGTGTGTCAGGCAAGCTCAATCAGCAGCAGGCTGATGGGGAGGGAGAGTGAGGCAGCTGGGGCCTCCAGCCCAGGCCTTCAATTTCCCTCCCAGTCCAGCCACTGGAGTGTGTAATTACTATGGGGCCAGCCTGGGGGCTGGCATGGAAGTGCAAACACACACACAGACACACACACACACACACACACACACACACACACACACACACACACACACACAAATACAGACACACATACACACTCACTCAAACACACCATCTCTCAGTATCCATCCTACCGCAACCACTACCAACCCCCAAGTCACACACCTCCCACTAATAGCCCCCACACACCCATGATCTCCACACTCATACACAGTCATACACACTCACGCACACACAGTTAAGAAACATGTCAGCCTCCCTCCCTTGGCCTGTAGTTTATCCTGATGCCCCATGTTGCCCTGGGGTGGCTGAGCATCTATGATCCGCGACTGAGAGCACACTATGAAATCCCTCTCAGCTCTCACTTCACAGACAAGCTGGAAAGTACCCACTTCTCCAACGTGACACAAAGTATAGATTTCATATGAATCTACACTATATTTCTTCTCGTGATTTGCTGCCAAGAGAGTCATGTTTGTGTTGCATTAAAAAACAGTTTTTTTTTATATATAGAAGTCTATTGGAGAAGAGTACTTTGCCTTGACACTATTTACACCTGGCATTAACGTGATCTGGATCTGAAAATAACGTGTTGATGTGGGTGCAAACACATGCAAGATGCATTATGAGTGAAATGGCCCAGGCCACATCTGGAGGGGTCTTGTCTGGCTCTGGGATCTGAGCTCAGGTAAGTGCAGAAGTGATACAGCTTGACCACATGATGAGGAAAAAAAATCTATTTAGCAAGATGAACACCAGCAACTCTTACTCCTTCTGCAATCTCAAGGAAGTCCAGCAAAAGCTACTATGCAGTAACAAATCTTTCCTCATCATTTGAAAACACATGACTGTCCATTGCTACCTAGGGTCCTGTCAGCCATCACAAGCCCTTTTCAGACAAGAGCTCCAGGCAAAATCTGCAGAATAAGCTACGGAGTTTACCCAGCGTTTGCCTTTCACACATGCCCAACACAGCAGGAGCTTCTCTGCAGACACACGTTCACAACAAATCCTCCGCATTATTCAGGTGAGAGGTGGAGCAGCCGGGTGCAGCAGACAGAGGCAGGAAGTGACGTCTTACCTCTGCTGCAGAGATCACGTGATCCATGTTTACAGCAACCCGACCCCGTCGTCAGCTCTTATCACCACAAACTCTATTGACATCTTTGTCAGTCTCTTGTATGTGTGAGACATTGCCTTTTCACTGGGAGAAATTTGTTTTCTGTTTTTTATTTCATTTTTGCGTCTGTATTGTCTACGGCCTCACATCGACTTCTCCTGGAATTCTACGGACTTCATACCACGAGGTCAGGCTGATAAAGTCGAGGGAAACCACGAAACATCTCACTCTGACATTTGCGTTCACACATGCACCTCCTCCGGGGAGAACATGGAGGAGCTGCGGTGTCCACTGCATGACTGAAAGAATGTCGAGCCAACATCATGATGCCCCCCCGTCCCCTTCAACGCTGACAGAGGGGGGACACCCATCCACTCACAGACTATAATTTCAGTGTCTACTATAATGTAGAAAAATACAGTGGAAACCAGATAAAGTGATCAACTTTTTATATGGATCAAAAAGCTAAGGACAGAATCGTTCCTGTGCAAATGCTGGATAAATAATTTGATTATAATGCTCAGGTCATCTGCTGCTCATTCATGATTGGACCATAAAAAAAGTTTGTATGTTTTTTTTTACTGCTTATACCAGGTCTGTCAGTAATTTACTGCTGTTCTCCCCGTGTTTGAGTTCAAATATGTGTCCAATGACACTGTTTGTGTGTGTGTGTGAGTTCATGTGTCAGTGTGTGGGTGTGGGTGTGTGTGTGTTGGTGTGTTTGTCAGCGCGAAACAGAGAGAATAGAGTGAGCGGAGTCAGGATGAGCTGAATGAATGAATGACTGCATGCAACAAACAAATAAACCAACAAACAATCAAATGCATTACTGCTAAAAATATAAAAAAGTCTGTCTAATCTTCCAATGTTTGAGTGACCTTTGAACCCAAAGCATCTGATGTGATTGTCTGCCTCATTTTCTAGAGCTGTGCTGCAAGAGGTTGTGGTAGAAAATGTGTTTTCCTCTAGGTTAGGATGTTCAGTTGTGGCTGTGCTGTCCTCTGATGCTGACACACTTGGAGTTTCATTAGAAGAATATTGATCTGAGAAAAATTCAAGGGGTTTTAGCCCAAGGGTCAGACAGTCAACACTCCTTGGCTTCTAATGGAGTTCATCAGGTACCACCTTCTTTTTTCCGGGTTCCCAGAGGTTGAACCAGGCAGAAGCAAACGGTGTTGCCTTCCATGTCCGCACCTTCTTGTTGCACGAAGCTACCTTTCACAGGGATTCACTCGGGTGTAAGCCCCTGTCAAGATGTAATAATGTCCTACCTTTAATTAATTGGTAAAAAAGCATATAATCTCAGAGCAGGCACAAATAAGCAGAATAAACTCCTTGCTGTTTAGTGTGTGGTCATCCTCTCTTCGATAAGGCCCACGACCATGACAGCATCACCATCATTCATCATAAAACTCCTGATTACAATTGCATTAGCAATCTTTGCAGATGTCAAACTAACATCTAATATTTCAATACATGATTTAAAAAATAAATTCAGCTCATAATCATACTTAGACACAGCCTCGGCTCTGGGAGTGGTTGCTCTAGTCGTTAGTGTGAATCTGTGGTTACTCCGTGGGTGGGACGTTTGCACTTGTTTCAACACACTTGAAACAACAGACAGACTTGAGAGCAGCTCCCTGATATAAGCACATTTTAATGGGACACACACTTAAAACATGTGCCTGACGGTATCTAACTGAGACACTGTGTGGTGTTGTTAATGTTGTGTGTGTGTGCGTGTATTCCTTGTGTGCGTGCGCGTGTCTTGTCTCCCTTGTCCTCCTCAGCGCAGCAGGAACACACACACACACACACACACACACACACACACACACACACACACACACACACACACACACACACACACACACAGACACACACACAGACACACACACGCACACACACTCCGGTGGGCGTTGGGACAGGCAGACAATTAAACAGGTCAGCGTGGGGTAACCTCGGTCAGCCTGTGGGGGGCGGTAGACACGCAGCTGGAGGTAGCAGGACAGGCGAGAACAGCAACACCTCAGACGGACATGCTCTGTGTTTCACAGGCAGACAGGGACTGAGGGACACACACACACACACACACACACACACGCGCGCGCACACACTTGTACACCCACAAATGCATCAGCAGGAGAGAAAGATGATTAAGAAGTTAGAGAGTCGAGGAAAAGGACTACTTCCGGTCACTGACCAAAACCCTAATCCTCTGGAATCACACTAGGTGACTATCTCACACCTCAGAAAAGGTATAATGAATTAAAAAAATAAATATATATATGTTTAAAATATTATAAGAAATTCTAATATTTTAGAAATTTGGCTGAAGAAATTTGACTCCTATTTCACAGCTACAGAAACAAATTGGCCCCCGATGAGGCAAAATATACTTACTGTGCATGTATGTCATTTTTTGAGTAATTCAAAAAGGATATAAAACGTATCTATAGTTCATTCCAGTCCTGATTCTTCCTTTACTCTGTTGCTCTCTTTAATCCTCTTGTTGAATGTAAAATATTTCACACCTTTCCCTTTATCCCTTGCTCCACTGAGAGTGTGTTTTTATGCTGCAAAGATGTTACAACAATTAAGAAAACAGGTACCTCACAGTGTCTGAACAAACTTCAGCTATGGCTCCTCTGTGATAGAAGCAGATTAAAGCCTCTCTCTGTGTTTGCATGGTAACTGATTGCCAAGGCAATGCTATTCTTGTTTGCGGTTGCAGCCGAGGCGGAATTACCTCGATTTTGTACAAAATAGTCAATTAAATTAACTGTGAAAGGCTATTTATTTTAACCCGGGGATACATTTTTTTTTCTTTTTTCCCTCCTCTCATAGATGTTCTAAGTGTGGGGAAGGCAGCAGAAGAGGCGCAATTGGCAGGAGAACAAAGAGGGGGGATTAAGAGGAGGTTTCAGAGCTGGAGTCATACTGCCATCAGATGGACAAAGGCCCAAACTGCAGGATCACATCTGACTGGAAACAAGGGACATTTTCCACAGTCATCCTTGTTATCATTTGATTTTTTGTAAATCCAAATACAGTATTTTGTTATTTTGTTTTAAGCTCTGATACCAGTGTAATATACAGTTTGATATTATCACACAGCATCTGAACCATCATACGAAACATGACCAATGACATATAATCATTGGGCTTCCATCGGGTTCTTTCAATAAAGTGCAGCTGAAGACTGACCCGCAGATTCATTTGTAGTGAAACAGAAAAATTTTATGATACTAGTGTGTCTTTATTGAAGTAAACTGGACAAAGGTTTAAAGCAGATGCTCATTGGCACTGATTGAACAGGATCTCAAATCGATTGGATAATACTTCCGATGGTAGGATTTCTCAGAGCCAATATTCTCATATACTGTAATAAAAAAACAATCTTTACAGTTATATGCAGTCAAGTGCAAAACCAACATATTGCAGTAAGCAGGACTAATTAAATAGAAGGAACAATAAAGCTTTTTCCTAAGGGGGGTTCAGTCTGATCCTGAGCCTCTGAATTTAAACCTGATATTAAAAAGTGACTTTTGACTGTTTGACAATAGCAAGCAAACTCTACTGTTACATTTTGATTCAAATATGGCTCAATGATGATTGGTGCATGGAACAATGTGGCATCATTTTTTCCCTGAGCTTCACCAATGACTAAGTGGTGAGAAGAGCACGAAATGAAATAGTGAGATCTCTCATGTGAAATGACCAGAAACTTTTTTGCAGGGAACTGTATGTTTAAATCGGACTTCATCCCACGTAATGAAGCAGATTGAAAAAAACCTTTAAGATCCAGCTACTGTGCAGAGCCAATAGAGATTTAGAACCAAGATTATGACATGAAAATAAAGACCTTCTAAAAAAAAACACTACAGAAAGTGTGTGTGTGTGTGTGTGTGTGTGTGCGTGTGTGGTGTGTGTGTGTGTGTGTGTGTGTGTGTGCGTGCGTGCGTGCGTGTCTGTGTTTGGTTTGTAGTTGCCAGGGAGATATATTTTATTCCTTTAAAAGAGGCATCCTAAAACCAACTGGCAAATCAAACACAAAAAAAAACCCACAATGCAGCAGCAGACACATGAGGGGCTGCACACACGCATGCGCACACCAGCGTCCAGTTAAATGAGGCGTGTGATACACTGTAGTGGAATGTGTATGACAGTAAGACAGAGAGAATAATTGTGACTGTGAGATAGAGCAAATGATGTGCTGGAGGGAAGTAAACAATGCCAGTTCCTGTGATAGACTGCAGAACACTTTCCATCTCATTGACTTTGAATAATTTTTCACATCACATGAAAAGTAATTACATCACAACAACTCATGTTGAATGGTTTCCTCTCTGTGTGTCTGGCTGGGTTTGTGTGTGCGCACTGTGTTGTGTATTTATACTGGTCAGTGATGTCAAGCACAAGCAGATGCTGTAACTCTCCTCTTTGCACTGAAGTATAGCTCACATAGAGAGATTTAACCCCTGGTGGGCTCTATGGGGAAGACCATTTGAAAACCGTATTAACAAGGTTCTGCCCTCATCCCACAGGGTTCCACACTGAACCAGGGAGAGTGAGTCATACACAACCTGAACGAGGCCTGTGCTCATATTAACAAGACACACAGGACAAACAACACATGTTACCCTGAAATCCAAAATTTGTGAAAGAATTCGATTAGAAAAAATGGGCCTAACAAATCGTCTTGATTGATCATTACAAATGATCTAGTTTTTTAGTTTAGTAATCCATTTACAAGTCAACAGAATCCCATAAATGCTACTTGTGCTATACTCGTCCTCTGACCCTCAGTACAGTTTCACAAATAATCCAAAGTATTTCTCCCTGTTTTTCTGCATGTTTTTCTCCTTATGTCATGTATCAATAGAAAACAACAATCACTGGTTTATATATATTTTCCAATGCGTGAAATCTCTTTTTTTCGGAGAGCTATTTTTAGTAGATCTACACGGCAGATCGATTCACTCCACTCTCTCTCTCTCTCTCTCTCTCTCTCTCTCTCTCTCTCTCTCTCTCTCTCTCTCTCTCTCTCTCTCTCTCTCTCTCTCTCTTTCTCTCTCAAAGACACACACACACACAGAGACACACAGACTCACAGACACACACACACACAGACAGACACACACACACACAAAGACACATACACACACACACATTGTCAATGCACACATAGCAAAACAGATTAAAACAATATTATCTGGTCTTTACTAAGACAAATTACACACATATAAACCTCTCTCCCCCTTAACATGTAAGCAGTTAAACAAGCTTAAGTGTTGTACCAGCATTTAAAACTGTTTATTTTGTATTTTTGCCATGAGAACCATGCAAATGCCAAACATTCACTTCACCAAGAAAGCAGGTCCTTCTCCAGCTTCTCTCCAGCTGCTCCACTTGTTCTCTGTCTCATCCAGCCTCACCGATACTCCGAGCAAGTCTGTTGTGGATGACACTCTGACTGCCACCATGCCTGTGTTCAATCAGCCCTCCTCATCCATTCTGACTCAAGCCGCTCAATATTCCCTGGCCTTTGCCCCCCCCCCAGCCTTCCCAATAGGTACATCATTTATCCCTCAAACATCCCTCTAGCTTTAATGAACTCATCTTAGATCAACAATCCTATAAGAACAAGACTTCAATCAGAGACCAAAAAAAAACATCGGGGAAATATCACAGGTACATTTGCAGATCTCTGATTATTGAGGGCTTTCTGTAGCTACAGCCTTCTGGGTTCTTATCTTTGTTAGTCTCCACAAGCTTTGTATACCTGTATTTGGATTGTTATTTCATTTTTTCATGGTGGATCCTCTCTAGCTCCGTCTGGTTAGATGGGTGAAGCTGAAAGAAGAAATATAAACCTTTTCTCAGATCAACAGTGCATGCACATGGAGTGAATAGGTCCTTTTCACAGCAGACATTTGGACTTATAAATCAGAGGTTTTACTGCTGACGTTAATGATGCGTCTGTAGCTAGTATGCCATGACAGTCTGTGACAGGGAGCCAGCACACACAATACCACTGAAGCTGCGAGATCACCATTCGGATTCATCTCTGTAAAAAATCTCAGTTTAAAAGCAAAGTGTTTGTTTTTATGTTGAAGTTACTGGAAGTTGAGCAAATACATACAAGTAATACTACTGTGTATAATGCTATTCATATTACTACTGTTGCTGGACTTTAAAAAGCTGTTAAATCTTTCTAATAAAGAAATTATTGTAGGAACAAACTCAGGTCAGTATGTAAATAAATGCATGTATCAAATCCCAATAACCCACCCAAAAACCTTAAAAATCTGGAACATGCATGCAACAGGAACCGCTACACAAATACACTCACCAAGCAATTATAAGCCACACTTGGGAAGCTCCTCTCTTTGCCCTCAAACAGCCTTAATTCTTTGTGTCATTGATTCCTCTGAGATTCTGCGTCACGTTTTGACTTCAGTGCTTCACCTCATCTCAGCTGCACAGTCATGCTGCCAATCTCCTGTTCTCAATGCCTGAAGTTCACTGAACTCACTGTTGTGTTCATGAAACCAGTTTGAGACTTTTACTGTGGGACATGGAAGAAGCCATTAGAAGGTGGTAAACTGAGGCAATAAAGACATGGACATGGTCAACGTTAATACTCACGTTTGTTACATTAAAACCAGGGTTGATAAACTGATTGGTATTTAAGAGCCAAGAAAAAAGTGTGTCAAGAAAACCTCCCCCACACTGTTAGACCACCACTAGTAGCCTTGACTGCTAGTGCTGACACAAAGCAGGTTGGCTGCGTGGATTCAGGTTGTTGACTCCAGGCAGATAAGGACTCTATACCATCTGCAGCCTCAGCAGAAATCTGAATTCATCAGACCAGGCTACATCTTCAAGTGTCCAGTGTTGGTGAGTCTACGCAACTGCAGCCTCAGGTTACTGTTCTTGACTGACTGGACTGGAGCCTGACGTGGTCTCTGCTGTTATAGGTCGTCTGCTGTTGTAAAGAGTGATTACGTTAGTTAGTGTTACCTTTCAGTCAGCTTCAACCAGTCCCACCGTTCTCCTCTGACCTCTCTCATCAACACAGAGCTGCAGCTCACTGGATGTTTTTGTTTCCACATCATTCTAAGTTTAGATTCTGTTGTATGCAGAGGTGTAGTGCTATGAGGAACCCTATGATGTGCACTTGCCTGTACAGTTGTGGCTCATTTCAAACATTAGTATCATCATGGTGAGAATAGTCAACAGTATTCAGCCAAACATCTAGCGCGGTAGTATACTTTGGACACTTGTAGGAACTTATCATTATAGCAAAATGCCTTGAATTATCCCAAACTTGTCGTTACGGATGTACAATATATGGGACACTTGTAGGCATTTAACATTATAGCAAAAATGCCTAGAAATATCCCACACTGGTGGTTATGGAAGTGCAATACTTGGGACACATCTATGCATTTATCATAGTAGCAAAATGCCTAGAAATGTCCAGACCAATAAGAATGAGCCGGACACTTCCAGGCACTTATCATTGAGGCAAAATGCCTAGAAATGTCCAACTCTAGGTGTTAAGGATGTACAATACGTTGGCCACTTGTAGGCACTTTACATTATAGCAATAATGCCTAGATATGTCCCGACCAATCAGAATTGGAACACTTGTAGGCACTTAACATTCTAGAAAAATGCCTAGAAATGTCCCACACTTTTGGTTCGGACCATATAGATAGTAGATGGTAGCAACACAGGTGAATGACCACAAGTAGTTTATGCAATCCATGAGCTTATATCTTATTATACTTTAATTTATTATACTATTATCCACATAAATTGTTTGCATATGAATTCCTTTACAGTCAGCCCGAGGAAACACATTATTTATTTTTTTATCGGCTGATGTTCCTTTACAATGTTTCATGCTGCCTGAGCGATACAAGTTTTATCTTCATTGTTCTAACAACCTTTTTTCACTGCATCCATTTTCAACTTGCGCCTGTGAGTAAACACACAGGGCCCAGTAATAACATCAATAAGGCCTGGGATCAGTGATTACCTGCGGCTTCCTTTATTATTCCATTACAAACATGCTGTTGTAACAAACACATTGGTGACGTTTAATGACCTCGCTCCATCACAGCTCCATTCAGCTTCAACCAGATCATCTCATCAGCCATCAGAATGTGTGGAAACAAAGCAATACTCACTATGGTGAATATAAAGAAACTGTGCTTCCTTTGCTATTTGAGACTTTACGCCAAGTTACAAAAGGGAAAAGCAAAATGTCATGTACTGCACCACTGCTCCTCTATTAATCCACAGTGTCATTAGAGCAAGACTGAACCAAACATCTCTGGGAACATGGGACATCCAGGCTTTTATTTTTGTAAATTCTCCGTTTCTAATTGGCCACGGTCAATGGTCCCGCCCTCACTGTTGCTTGATTGGGCTGGCGAAAACCTTTGCGTGCTCCTATTGGCTCCCACTGATACAACACAGTTCCGCAAATCTCGTCTGTTTATGTTTTGACATCTTCTGGTGGAGAGCCACGAAGCAGCACACAAGTTCGAACCCGAGGAGAGCGTCAGCGGCCACCGGCTCGGTTCGTAGCTCCAGACACAACAGCACCCTCCCGAAGCAGGACACCCGGGTCCTGGACCTCGAGGTGGCGCTGCAGGGGAGTTACATCAGCTAATGCTAGCTAGCCAAGTTAGCTGCTGGGTCCTCATCCACCTATGTAACTTTAGCATTAGCCTATAGCCTGTATTGTTGTGACAGTTGTCTGTGTGTCCGCTGGTTGCTGGTGCCCTAAGCTAAATGAATGAATGTCCCCACCCGAGGCTGAGACAGTCATTCTGCTCAGTGGGATTTGGAGAGAGAAGCTCATAACGATGGAGACGCTGGGAACTGGATGGAGCTCATCGTGTCCTGTGTTGTTGTTGCTCAGCCTGATGGTTGATCATACAAACACGCACACACACACCGATAAGGGACCTATCCACCACGTAGACTCCACGGAAACAGCTGACAGGCTGGTTTCTCCCATAGACTGTATATTCTCCACGTGGCGTAGAGCATCAACACCCTCTGTCATTGGTCAGCAGCACTGGTTACATCTGGCAGGTCCATTGTTGTTGAATGTAAGACAGTGGGGGGGGATGTAGACTTGTGTGGAATAGGTGGTTGAGGATGTTCCAGTTTGCCTAAAGCCGTCTGCTTCTGTTATCATGGTTATGTTAGTCTCTGCATTCTGATGGGACATGTCTGCATATCGTTGACTTCATGCCTCCATCCAGTATCCACTTATCAAAGTGGCAGCAGTCCCATCCTCCTGTTCAGGAATCCATCATTGCTCACGGGCCAGAGATGCAGTAGAATTCCTCCAGCACGTTCAGGGTCTTCTACAGCGGCTCACAGACACAGAGGTGTCAGTAGGAGACATTGCAGTCAGATGCTGGAACTTCCTTTCGGGTGTTGTCTTCTTTTACTGATAAGAGGCCGTTAGGTGTTGTCTTCTTTTATCTGAGCGCTCCTAAGGGTGATCTCACACACACTGTAGGAAGATTATTTCACTCACTCTCATTGACAATTTTTTGTTTTGGGGACAGAAATGTAAGGAGAAGCCTTTTGGAACATCCAAACACTGACTAGCTGCATGTCTGTTGCACCAATATAACTGTTGTCTGTTCCTACACATAGAAATAAAAAAGTTCTTATTGGGCTGCTGTTAACTGTTCTGGTTGATGATTGGTTGTTGAGTAGATGCTTGGATGTGCGCTGGCTGTTTGCCTAACAATGACAGTCGGATCTGGACTGGAGATCATGATGTACACTATCAACACAGCTCAGACCAATGCAATTTAAATACGAATAGAGTAAATCCTCCTTTTAGAAGGTTCCAGTTTTCAGTTGATTGAACGCTGTTTTACCCTCATGACCATTTTGAAAGCTGTAGATTGTGTTGATTAAGATGACTAGTGACTATGAATATTTGATAATCAAATTGATATGAAGAGAATTATGAAGATTTGATTCTACTCTGTGCTAATTTGTGAAGATGCTGTTATTGATAACATGCTGTTTTCAGGATTCTCTTCCACCACCATTCTCTGAGATACTGGTCACATTTAGTCTCATCTTCACAAATTGTGATACTGCTTTATTTTGTAATGATATTTTCAATTGTAAAGGTGTTTCATTTATTTACCTGGGTTCCGGAAGTACAATACAAGACCCATATATACCTGATACATGTTTATGTGGATAAGGATGCATGCTTTAGGCAAATGCATGCTGCTGAAAAAAGACTGCAAGATAGTGTGATTGCAACGTGATTATATATTAAGTGTCTGTGCTGCTATCATGTCAAAATATCATGTTGTATATTTTCAGGATAAAACCAACAGGAGAGAAGATGGCGTCCGACTCCCCGCGCAGACCGAGTCGCTGTGCTGGAGGAGTTTTGGTGCGAGCGCAAGCTGCCACGTAAGAACTGCATTTGTTGTTTTACATTTAAAAGTAGCGTTCCTCCTTTAAATGTTCCCCTCGTGCAGGTCATTAACACTGCAGCATGACTCTTTATATGTTTTGAGCAGTTGTGGAGATATTGAGAGTTTGATGTACTCTTTGACTGAGATATGTGATCAGTGACAAGCTTTTTCTTGTCACAGGGAGCAGTCTTACATGGAAAGCGTGGTGACCTTCCTCCAGGATGTCGTCCCCCAGGTATTTGATTCTTTCAGGAGTTCACCCACAACATCTGCGAGTCGTATCCCAGCACCCTACAACATGATTGATTTGAATTAGTTAATTATGTCTGGATCATGAGGTTAGACAGATGTATTGAGACGGCTACAGAAAGAGTTAGACTGGTCCTAGCATTCCAAAGTTATTTTATTGACATCTGACAGTGCAACAACACCAAATCATTGTCCGTCACTATAAAACTGTACAGTATATGTCAACATACACTGGACACACTGCAGTATGTGGTATTGAATTGGGCTACAGCAGTACTGTTGAGGTAAAGCAGCTCTGAACTGTGATGCACACAAATATATAGAAATTGAAAAATCCCAAAATGCCTTGGACCTGAAAAAGGTAGATAGGTTGTAGTTTACGCAGAGATACAGGAGTAGACTTTGTAACTCTTATTTTGCAACTCACTGTGTTTTAAAGAAAACAAACAGCTGTTTACTGTAAAGGGTTTTTATCTCAAGTAAGTTTCACATCTTAACAAATTAACTTCTATAAGACACTGAAGAATGGAGGATACAGTGAAGCACAAAGGTTTCACGAAAGTTTGGAATTCAGTCTAAAAACTTAAACATGATATATTACATTAAAAAGTAAAAAGAAACTACATTAACGATGCCAGGTGTCAAACATACAAAAACAAAGGTGTGTTAAATGTAGAAAATTATAATATGGTATATAATCACAATTTGGCTGTCAGCATGTTGTCTGCCAGTAGCCTCTCTTTACCTTTATTCTTCTACAAATATCCTTTTCCTTAACATTTTAACTGTAATGAGTGGATTTTGTATTTTAGTTAAATTCCACATGAATGTTGAACATTGTTGTTTATGTTTGCCTGCTCTCTTTTCTGTGTTTCTACAGGCATATACTGGTTCTCCACTCACTGATGACAAAGAGAAGATAATATGGGTTCGCTTTGAGAAAGCTGACTTCAACGGTAAGTCTTTCACTTCAGGCAGCTTGAGTTTTGGTTTCAGAGCATTGAACAGATGTCAATGCTTCACACTGATTAGCCACTTTCGTCTTTGAGTTTTTCTGTTGCGATCTTCACTGAAAAACAAGGATTGATTTCCATCTTTAACTATATAACTGTACTATATGGGAAAATAACTAGTTAGATTGTTAAATCAAAGAAAGGCTTCAAAAGATTAGAGAACCCCACCTCCACTGTTCAAGCTGCTATGTTATCTTCTCAGATTGGATTCCGGTGTTTGGTCGCTGATTAAAAATTGACTGGACTCTCAGGAACTTATCATTTTATGTTTTTCATATAACTTTATGATGCTTTTGAATATGGCTGTGAGCTCTGTGGTTATCACTTTGACTTCAGTTTTGGATCTAAATGCACTACTCAAAAAGTTATTGGAATAATACTGGATTTGTTTTTTATATCCACCATGGAGGTTATGTTTTCACCCCAGTTCATTTGTTTGTTGGTTGATTAAGGGGACTGTTGGGTCTGATCTCTACTGAGTGAAGTTCTAGTTACTAAAAGTGGAATAACCTTTGGATCCGGAATCACAAAAGCTCATGAACCTAAATGCTAAAGAATAAAGAATGAATATGAAGATGATTGATGAAGTAAAAAAAGACGCTACAGTAAATATGTATTACTGTGAATTTGTTCTGGGGATTATCTCAGTGAAAACATTCCAATTCACCTGATGTATTCATGTGTTGATATGTCTTCCTCTCTTTTGCCCAGACACTGCTCGCAACCCAGAGTTCATGGAGATGCACAGTGGAACTACTGACCCTCCCCTCTGCCTCATGATTGGCTACACAGATGGGATGCAGGTCTGGGGCGTATCTGTAAGTCACTAGCTAATGGGCCTGTAAACATTGTACTTTCATCTCACACCGTGTCACTCTTTTGACCACAGGTACAGAAAAGATTAACACCAAAACAAGTCACTTATGTAATATTTTGTTATAGTTGTCATGGACATCACCTAGAAGGCTAATGCGAAAAATCAACCCCAAATATAACTATTGATTTTAATATACTGACCCAAAAGTATCCAGGTAAAGTCTGTAATTAAAGGGATGGTTTCATGTTTAACTGAAATATACAACACACAGTTTTTTATTTTTATTTTGTGAAAGCAAAACACTCGAACTAGTCATAGATCGATTTGTTTATGCGGTAGACACTGTGAACTGAAATGTTACCAGGCTACAAGGCTCCTCATGTCACTTGACATGTTTCAAATTGATTGTTATGGTGTTATGCAAATATTGATTCCATGCGGAGTTCAAAAGCCAAACACCCTCTGACACTGGAACGTGTCAGGACATGTCTGAGGCTGTAAAGCATCAGTGTACCTGAAGATTCACAGTGAGGAAACAACAACAAAGAAAAAACACAGTCAACGTATTTGTGTGTTGTGCAGCTTCACTGTTTGTATTGTCAGTTTGCTGCAGAGACATTATCACTCTGCTGAACGACAACAAATCAGCAACAATCACACATCAACTGCTACACCATTGTCACAATTGGCAGAAAATGAAATTTGGTCATTACTTCCAAAAACATACCCTGTAGGTTCAAAGCATTCACTATCTTCTTTATTTCATCATAAATATGTTTTTAGATTGAGTGTAAAACACTCTGTGGCTGAGATCTCTTGATATCATCTCATGGTTGTAGCTGGATTATTAGCTGGTTTCAGCTGAACCTATATTTGATTGTCAATCAATGAAAGTGACATTGTGTAACTCCTTATGAGGCACATAATAGTGTCCCACATCGAATATTGTTTTACTTGCTGGTTACAATTGCGTCATTAATTCGCTGACAAATAAAATGCAACTAAAATACTTTATAGTTTAATATATAACAAGTATCATATCTGTGATTCCTTACCAATACACAGTATTTCAGGTTAGCTTTGTACAAAGGAGCCTGTTGAGGGTATATGCTCATAAATGAAAATGATTGGTGTTCAAGTATACACATAGCAGAAGACTTCATAAATATGACTTAAGTCCAAAAACCTGTTTGTGACGATTATTAAACATGCATAAACAAGATACCAACAATTGAAATATGTATATTATATTACACCTCAGTATTCAATGATAATATTCAATCATAATTCAGAATTTTTTTATTATATATGAAGTTCCTTGAACTAATCCTGGTGTTTTAATTCTAATCATTTAGTAATGGGTGTCTCGAGCCCAACTCATTTGGTTGTCCACTAGATGGAGGCATTGACCATGTTTTTGACAGTGGCACTTCAGCCTCCAGCCAGAGCTGTAACACTGGTCCTCAGATCCTTTTCCACAGCTCTCTGAACCAAGGTGGTGGAGACAATAAGAAGCTGGACTAATAAACATAGAGAGCACGAGTTGTGTTTGGTTGATGTCAGTGAGGTGGGACTGACTGATTGAGTTTGTGCAGCCACTCAAAAAGTTAATTTTAGAACTTAGCAGAATGTAAACATATACTGTCGGATAGAAGTTCACGTAGAGTTCAGTTCTTTTAAATGTATTTGAGTCATTAGGGTAATAATAGAATAGGTTAAAATAATAGCAGCAAAAGGAAAGGAGTAATGATCTCTATGGAATAAGAGGAAAGGAGACGGGTCATAGACCAAATCAAAGTCCAGTGTAACACCCCCGATTACATCACTGGAAACTACCACACATTTGAGAAGAAGAATTTGTATCACAGTTAATTTATTTAGTTTAAGGACTATCGAATTAGATTGCATGGCTGACATTGTGTCTGCTGCTTGTTAACAAACTGAATGAATCCGTAATACTATGCAGGACATACTGTGTTGTTCCAGTTTCAGCCCTTTCCTGGAGTAATGTAAAATATGGCCACAAGAGGGAGACCTTTCGATCATCTGGGACAGTATAATCAGGGGGATTTGGGTTTACGTGATCTGTTATTTTCAGATCAGATGTGCACCACAGAGAGAGAGTCCTATATTGAATAAACCAATTTATCTCTAGTTACTGTATATCATATGTGTTGCAACATATATGGGTTACCTCTTTTTAACAAGTTGCATGTTGAAATCGATATTTCTGTTAAAACATATTTTCATTATGGCCCTGACCTCAGAACTTGCACCAAGTAGCATGGGTAATATGTCTCATTTAGGAAATTCCCTTCTATAAAATCACTCTTGGAAAATCATTAGAAGACTTCATGTGCTCTGTGACTTAACAAATTACCCACAACCCTGCGAAAGCCTTTGCCCACTTGAGTATCACCTTTCATGTAGGGAGGCTGTCACCGAAACACGCAGACTTCACATACATCCTGTGTGATCTAAACACGCTAAAGTCCTTAATCAGCCTCTTTGTAAACATCCACGGGCCGCGGGACACAATCCGACTTTACCCATGAACGCACACATCGGCCGCTGTGATGTGGCAGCTCCTCTGCCACTGGAAGATTTTCTGTTGCAGTTATTATGGTGCAGCAGAGGATTACAGCTGTCCCACACCCAGTAAAATATACAGCGAGCGTGGTGAGGCTGCTCTGCTCGACACCACTTCTGATTCACACAGCTCGCCCTGGCCTCTTATCACATGCCGTCCCTCCCCTGTTGTGTGCTCTCAGTTTTGAACGTTTACGGGACGTTTCTGGGCTGTGTTTTATTTTTCACAGGGTTTTAAGTAAGCACTGAAGGTGCCTCGGTTTCTGGCTCTTGAGTGGCTGTGAAGTGTTTGTGACAGTTGCTAAGCCGACACCCTCTGTAATGGCCCAGCAGAGTACGAGCATACACGTGTACACACGCTTTCACACACTTGTGAGATGGGGACTCCTGACTGGTCATATGGATGCTGACAGAGGTGTTTAGGCGATGAAGATCACTGTCGCCTCACACTGGAGAGGTGTCGCCCACCACAGCCTGATAAGAGGCAGACTGTCGTGGACTAATTGTCTGTCGGCCTACGTGTTGAGATGAAATGACCTGCTGGGAAGACAGGTGTCTGCAGCAAGTGTCTGTGTTAATGCATGTCCTGGTTAAACATGTTTTAGGTCTTAAGTTTTTTACAAAATTTAAGATTTAATTTTCAGTAAAGAGCTGTGCACATTTTGCGTGGCTTTAATATGTTAGAGTAAAAAAGTAAAGTGCTTTTTTTCCAATTCAAAGCACACAAAACCCTTCTGCAGAAAATGGTTTGATACATTCTAAAGGAGGAAAATAATTATAATGGATGGGACCTTCAGACATAAAAAGTGTAGCTCTGTACTGTGACCTCAATTCTGAGGAGCTGACACAAAAACCCAACATTTAGACATAGTCATTTAAATCAAAACTCCAAAGCTGAACAGAACACATTTAAGTCTGACCTCGTGTTTTTTTGTGTAGGATAAATTCTAATTCTAATTCCTTTGGTTGGTTAAAAGGATTAAAGTGTTTGATATCTGCGGTAAACTTCAAGCAGGGGCCTGAAAATGATTTTAATCTAAGGAACAAAGTACTGAAAAATTAATTCAAACAAACCTTGTGAAGGAAACAGCTGAAAACATACTTGCATATATTGCAAAAAATTATTATGTCCAAAATCAACACTAACACAAAACACTTTTGATCCCTAAATGCTGCAATTTAAACTAGTTTCAATTTTGACTCATTTTAAAATGTTTGCAGCCAGTTAACTATTCAATTACCACTGTAGACGTGATGCACTTCACACTGCTTATTCTCCTTCAGGGTGTCCTATGTATCTGTATCTACATCACCAGCATATTCATTGTGGATGCCTCATCTAAAAAAACAGTGACTACCGGTTTGCTCTGCCTCAGTCCAGGCCCATGCACTCTGGGTTTTAACATTGCATGTTATGAAATCCTACGAACAGGCACCTTTTAGTGTATGATCCCTAAAGCACCTGCTCCCTCCAAACCTCCAATATGTCCAGCACTGTGGTAGTGACCGTACTCACTTGTGAATATGGCCCAAATATCACTTCACAGCTTATGACATTACATTTGAGAGATTAAAACAGACGAGTAGACACTGTGATTTCACAAAAGCATCCGAGCCACAAATGAAATGAATATAATGAATAACAGTATTCAGGAGGAAAACAACTTTTGAAAAAGCAATTTGGCATATTGCGTACACAAGGCCTCTAATGTAATGGTGGCAATGTTGCGGATGGCAGTGGATGTCACACAGAGCCATGTAAGACGAGGATGAGCAGAGGGGTAATGCACAATAACCCGACGCATTAACCTCCGGCCCTCCCATCGTCTCATTTTAATCCAGCAAATTCCATTATTCCCCTCGCAGGTCCATTTGCCTGTATAGGAATCTTCCCCTGCTGCCAACCTCGTTTTATTCCTGCTATCAGCGCTCGTGTAACCTGCTGGAGTCTCCAGTGTTAATCTACCACTGCTGGGTCTTAAGCACTTTGAATAAAAACGCAGCTCCAAATCCGCCACTTTGAAAAGGCTACTAATTGCACAAAAGAGCGATCATCCCCCTCAGATGGGCTTAAGGACTTAAAACAAACAGATTAAATCACTAGTAAAGTGATAATGCAGGTTTCAGTGTAATTTAACGCATAAAAAGAATAACAAAAGTGGGGCATTCTGCGCTTAGAACAACGTGCCATTACACATGCTGAGAGCCGTGCAGGTCATTGACCTAATATACCAGCATCACATAGGAACACAGCAGAGACACGCACACACACACAGGCATCCATTAAGTGCTTTACACTGCGGTTGTAAGTCTGCTGTAATAGACCAGAAATACAGCAAACTTAAAAATCCTCTCTAATAAGACATCCTCTAATGTTTATCCGTAAATGTAATTTCAAGCCGGTACAAATGTGCTGGAATGCACTTGTTTGATCGTTGAAGCTGTTTGATGAACAGAAGTTTTAGCTGTGAAACACCCCAAAAATATGTGGTATATGGATGGATGGATGCCGAGTTGTGTATTTTTCTCTTATTCATTTTGGCTGCAGATTTGGAGGAGGTGACTTGTTAGATTTCCTCTAACCTTTACTAATTTACTACTTGCTCACCTGAACCCAAACCTTATGACACGTCTTCTCCCTTCATCATTCACGTTATGAGAACTTTCTTTGTGTCCCTATAATGAAGACAAGTCCGCATAATTTGACTCTTTAAACATTTATAGATTGTCCCAACATGAGTAATAGTTTAATAGTCACTATACCACACACACACACACACACACACACACACACACGCATATTGTGGTAGGTCACTTTTTGGACCTTTTGTAGACTTGCATTCATTTCCTGGAGACTTACCGTAACCATGTCTGAAATTTGTCCCTCAAGGAGGCTTATGAAAAAAAAACACACTTTGCAACATCTCATCAAAAACTTCAGGGAGGTTTTCTTTATTATTTTGTGATTACGCAATTAAAACTCAAGACAGTCTTGGGAGTTTCAGAAGTGTTGAGTGTTTCTTGTGCGTGCAGTCAGACTGGGACAGAGACATCATAGGGCTCCTTCCCACTTGGCATTAACCCGTATCCCCAACCCTTCCTTGTTGGCTCTATCACAGTAAGTGTAGGAAGCTCGTTTCCAATGCGATGCCGCCGGGTCTTTTCTTCTGTCCTCAGTAGATTTTACTTGGTGGTTTGGCTGAAACTTAAACCACCAGACCGCCCTTGTTCCCCATCCTCCGCCTCTGCCTACCCCTGTCTCCTTCTCTATGACGAGTCGATTCCACACAGTTGGAATAGATTATATTTCTTGCAGTGTGAACAAATGATTATTTGTCCTTGTGCTTTGTTGTTCTGCAGAGACCTCCCTAGACATATATCCTTCATGGTTATTTCACACATTATTCTCCACATTATGGAGACTACAATGAACACTTGTCCCAAGGTAGTTGTTTATTAATACCAGATAAATGTGGTGTTTGCAGACTCGCAGCAACCAACAGGAAAAGGTGCCCTTAAAGTTAACCTCTGGATTTCTTTGATGGCGAGTAGCACTATGGATCAGTTTAGTTCTGAGCAGGTCCACTGCTTCGTTTTCCTTATGTTTATGCTCAAGCATGAATGTGCACATGATGTGACACAATACACTCGACTACCAAGGGTTTCACAGTGTTTCACTGACCTGGAAGTGGCTGTAATTGGCCAAGATAAGCAGTTATGCACCAACACAGGCAGAGAAGAGGACTGCTAACTGGTAAACATTGAAATGAGTACAGCATTTAAAATATTCAAAAACTCAGCTCTGCAAAACGACAATGCTTTCCGCACATTCTAGTGACATCAACGACAGACGCAATTCATTGAGAATAAATATAACTTTTATTTGTTTGATATAAAACTCATGTGAAGCAACAGGTCGACACAAAAACACTTTTGGTTGGTGTAATGGCTGAATATGAGTGTTAAGCTTAAACTTGACTGTAATGTTGGTCTGAATTGATGAGTGCAAAACATCTTTCCCCTGATGGACCTGATATATGTACTGATACATTATTGAAATCTTTTCTTTCAGTTGGCAGGGGAAGCCCAGGAGCTGTTCTCTGTGCGTCATGGTCCCGTGCGAGCTGCCCGCATTCTGCCAGCACCTCATATCAGTGAGTAACTTACCTGTACTTTAACCTGTCCTAATGCTACATCCACACTACTATGTTTTTGTTTGAAACACACTAAAAATCCACAAAATATATAAAATATAATAAAAACAGTTCGTTGATTGGGTAATTTTCGTCAGGACGAAGCCTTTGCTGAATCGTCAAGCTCCTATAATAAGATCCTCTTCTGGAAGACACAACTATTCTGGATAATCCAAGTGTTGTTGAGCCTTTAATCTTTGCTAACAGCTTTTGTGCAGTTCAATTTTGTATTTTGCAATGATGCAGCAGCTTACATGTGTAGGAAATGACCCATCATTCGACAAAACCAGTGTACACCGACAGGCACCTTCCCCTGTACACTGGAGGTTACATACCCAGTGTACATAAGTGGTCATGTAATATGCATTTTCAGGCATTTTAGTATGGACAGGGATCAAAACTGTTACAGAGCTGAAACGCTCATGTGGGCAGAGATCGTTTTAAGTTGAAAATGCGGTTTTCAAATTAAAGGTCGTAGTGTGGATGTAGCCTAAATATGGATCTGCCAACTTTGCTTTGATCAGTATATCTGCATGTTTATTTTGAAACTAGCAGTTCTGTTGAACTCCCTATGGAGACTTTACATGAACATTGGGACTGCAAATTCTCTTTCTTTTTCAGCCCGAATATGTAGTTTAGCTATTTTTCATTTGTTGTTTGTTGTATTGGTATTGAAGTGGGATCATACTGAATGAGTGATGTTACATTTGTTCAGTTTTAGTTCATAATGACACCGCATTTGAGTTGAAATACTTCAGATTTAAGGGGACTGGTCAGTGCTGGATCAGAAGATCAATACCATTCTCATTTGGAGTAAATAGGAAGCTACCAGAAACAGCTGTTTTTCTTGGTGAGCATCTAGCTTGGTTATGTAAAAAAAGAAACATCACCTCTAAAGTGCTCTAATTAATTTGCTTTATCTTGTTTGTTTACTTTGCACAAAAACCAAAGTATAAAGTTGTGGTTTTACAGAGAGTTTTTATGTGCAGGACTATTTCTCGGCTGGGAGCAGCCACTTCCTGTTGTTATTTTGAGGTTAGCAGACAATCATTGGAGACTCCATTTATGATAACAACACGAGAGTGGTTCATTAGGGGGTAAGAATGAACAAAAAACCCCAACTGTGCTTTTACGGGCTACATCACACTGTTCCAGATTCCATTGTATGCAACTACATCCAAATCCAAAGCGGCATGTTACTAGATTGATCAGTTGGATTTCAGTTTTTTTTCCTTGAAATGCCACCAACTAATGCCCCCTAAGCTTTATTATTTAACACCAGGTTTATCTTCCAAATCCCCAATGGTTGTAGGGACTTTTAAAAACGAGTTTCTCTGTATATTTTTAATCTCTCTGTCCTAGAGGGAAAAAAAACAACACTTTGGTTAACTTGATTTCAGCATTCAAGGTCGACACTTAAAATAAAATTTTGTATGGCTCATCCTAATGCAGTTTGGGGTTGTGGGCATTTTAAGTGGTGCTATATCATTAAAATTAAAGAGGGCTCCATGCTGCCTCATCCTAATGTTCAAGTCAGTCTGCGATTATTGTTGGCCTGCTCCGAGTTAGCGGTGGCAGGCCTCTGAAGTCAGTCCGTCTCTGCTGCCAAAGCTCTGCTGGAAACCTCTCACTGTTCGGTTCTCTCTAACTCCTCCAGTCTAAATTACAGTTTCAAGATTCTTGAATATTTTGTTCAGGTAAACGTGCACGTTGTAGATGTTTTAATAGATTCCATGACCAAAACCATTTGTTAATAGTAACAAATGTCTTTTCCCACATTTTAGTTTCTTTCTCATATTGTATCTTTCGCTGCCTAAAGCCATTCTAGAATCCCCACACATTAACAATTAATATAGTTTTCGATGTCTTTGTTGCTGTAGGGAGACTCCTAGAACAGAAGCAATACCAATTATTCTATCAATAAACTATGATCATATGCTAACAGATGGTGTGTTGCAGTAAAAGTAGGTGACAGAAGTCATTATGGGAAGAATGAAAGCCGGCCAATGTATGCAGCCAGAATGACATGACAGGTTGGAGAAATGTGAATATCTAATGTATTGGATTACATCAGATCATCATAAATCAATCCCAGGAATGGATTCAGTATGACACATTGAGTATTTAAAAATAGATGCCTTCAGTAGTTGAGCAGCCATTAATGTCAATTCCTTTTATCCCCATCCTGGTATCGTTTGCTTCATGGTGTCATTGATTTGTAAAGTGAATTATTTTGAAGGATTTAATGAGTAGGAATCCCGCAATTTTCATTTGGAAATTGTTGTTAATTTGTATTTCATAAGAAACTTGACTTTAGATAATAATTTGCTGTGAATAACTTGCATTATTATATTATTGAACTTGACTTGGTGGCCATGAAAGTCTGACAAGCATGATAGCTCGAAAAATTAGTAGTGATATATTTAACAAATGCAGCCATGAAACTTGTATAAAAGCATAATCAATAATTTACCGTGCTGTCCGAAGTTTTTAATAATTTTTTTCTTGAGTTGGTTCCTGTCCTTATTATGCCATCTAGTCTAGTGGGAGACGACGTTTAAAAAAGTGCCAGCAAACCTCCCGATGTCTTAATCTACTCTTGATAGATTTTTCTTCGACTTTCACATTCGTCTTGTTGCACCTGTTTTGGTAAGGAGACATTAAAACTTTATAATTCAGATTGTTTGATTGTTTGTTCAAAAAAAATTCCTCTGTGTAGTGATAATATATACTATACTAATATTGAAGGGCGCAATTAAAGTAGTACTCCTTTATCTATTTGTACTTCATAATCTCATCCAAATGTCCTGTAAACACCCTCCACATCTTTTCAGCATCTTAATGAAAGATGCAACAAATTGTGCACACTTCATTGTATTATAGAATTATTTTTAAATTGATACAATTGTACTTTTTAGGGTGTACCCTTCCCCTGGCCCAATGTCGGCCAGCATTAGCTCTATCCAGAAATCTTTGCACACCTAGTAGAAATACAAAAATGAAACAAATTTATTCAGACCCTAGATTTAATTATGTTTGAGATTTGTCTAGAACTTGAGCCCATCTGTTACTAACTGAACGTATCGGACATAGTAAAGAAAGGCGCACACCTGTGTGCTTTGGGTCTCATGAGTCACAATGCATGTCAGGAAAAAATCAAGCTGTGAAGTCAAACAAGCAGACAGCCAGCCTCTCCAATACAATTGAGGGTATAAAGAAACATTTTTAAAGCTTTGAGTGTTACCAGGAGCACGGTTGCCTCAATAACAGGTTTGTTGACCCGCCAAATTGGATGACCTGGCAAGGACATTTGTCAGGAAGTTGATCTAGAAGCCAACTCTCACTTTAATAAAAGGCCAATGACAGCCAGCTTAAATTTTGCCAAATGACATTGAGAGGAGAAATAAAAGAGTCTCAGATGAGAACAAAGTTTAATCCTTTGGGCACAACTCCAACTGTCTGGTGGACACCAGGGGACTGCTCATCACCTGGCTAATGCCATCCTACAGGGAAGGACGGGAAGACTCAGAAAACCTGCTCCAGAGAACTCGCAACTTGAGACTGCGATGGTTCACCTTTCAGCACAGCAATGACCTGACACATACAGCCAGGACAATGTTGGAGTTGCCTCAAGTCTGACTTAACCCCATAGAGCTGCCATGGTGAGACCTGACGATGGTAGTTGAAATGTTAACATGCCAAGTTGACAGATGTGGAAGACTCCGATAAAGCGTCTCAATGCAGGTGCAAACTTGTAGAAATGAACCAAAAAGGCTCTATCCTGCTTCTGTAAAGTACTTATGTGTGAATACTTGTAAATAAGACCTTTGCTAAAAACTAAAAGCATCTTTTCACTTTGCCATCTATCTACTTACAATTAAATCAACAACACTGTATATATTAAAATTCCTGCTCCCACTACTAATTACTCAACTTTATGTTCAGAATGTTATATTTAAATATAGAAACAGTAACTGAACACACTGGTCATTTTCCCCCACTGGAAAGATCAGTGCTGTATAAATACCAGGGTTCATATTCTGAAAGCATTTGGTTTAGCTGTTCCACTGATTAGGTCCTTTCCTGACATAAAGTTTCAATTTAATCTTTGAAGGTGTCAATAAGTGCTGTGAAAACTGCCATATAACCTCACTGGTTTGTGAGAAGAACTTTTTGTTCCCCGTCCATGTTCCGGTCTTTTGGCAGATTTCAACAACACACAATGGCAGCATTTAAAGAGGGCTGGATGTGGATGAAAGCAAACCACAGTAATAAGAAGCAGCAGATCGCCTCGACACATGAGGAGAGCAATTCTCTCAGCAGAAAATAAATATGAATTGTCCTACTGAGGGGAAGGACACTGATTGCAATCTGCCAGGGCGCAAACACTGTTGCACTGTGGTGAGCCATTAAAAGGCCAATTGTTTGGGATGCAAAGCCATGGGTGGGCGGACTTGGAAATGCCCGAAAATAGGTGTTGAATGCAATAAGGCAAAGTTCTCCTAGAATAGAGTAGGAAGTGCTACTTCTACAAAGGGAGTTAATGCGATTTATCCACATCCTCTCTGGAGTTTGCAACCTATGATCTTCCGTTGTGTTGCAAAAATGTGGCAACATTGGTCCCTTGATGAATGACAAATGAAAAATTTGGGAAACATGAATACATTTAGCAATGTGTAATGTAATTTCTTGGGTTCTTTGTCAGTGGAGTTTAGTTTATGCCTTGTTAGTAGAGTTACACTTGGGATACTTGGTTTTAATGACGTTATTACAACAAGCACTCTGTCTATATTGCTTCTCATTATTTAAACATGCACCCATCCTCACTGTTACATTCAAACATGCTAAAGTCCACATACAGACGAGGCTCCTTAGGTTTTTGTCCTGCAATGTTAGAGAAGTAATCAAATCAAAGTTTCTCCATTCATGCAGTGGTTTCCCAGTAGGTTTTTTGTAAAAGTACCAATTCACTAAGTCTCCAGGAGACATATTTATGTTACAGCTCAATATCTTGAGAGGGAAGGAAGACTGATGACAGGAACATGAAAGAAGGAAAGACCTTCTTGGGAGTGTTAAAGGCTGGTAGGCAAGGCACTTTTGCTTTTACGCCATACCACAGGAACTTGGGCTGATTACTGTCAAGCCTCAAATTACAGTCCTTTTAAAGGGTAACATCTTCTTCAATCGAAGCACCCCCATCCCCTCGAACCCCCGATGCTCCGCCTGTCTTCAAGAATGACACAATTAGGGAAAGTATGGGATGAGTCCCATGCAACATGTTTTTTCTCTACTTTTTCAATGAGTTTTTAACTGCTGTAATTCCACACTGAGACCCAAACACCAACTAATAGATGGACACTCCTCATCTAACATTCTGAAGATTTCTCCAGGTTATTTTAGTTTTTTAATCCTATTTTTCCTCAGCGTTTTCATTCACGTTTCCTCTCAAAAGCTTACACAGCAGAGAATCAGAAATAGGGACTCAGCGTTAGGGTCCAGTAGCTGGCAAATCAAGGACTATTTTTAGGGGGGTCTGCATTCTTCAAAAAGTGTGATGTTCCATAATTGAATTACATCACAACAGTACTAATGTAATCAGCACGTTTCCTGTCATGGTAATAGGCGGCCTGTTGAAAGAGGGTGGGCAGCACTGGAGGCCTTACATGTTCATTTAAAGAATGTCCCTCTTTGTTATGTTCGTATTATTCTGCTTCTCATCTGCCTCCTTTGTGAATGCTCTTCCTCCTCAGGTCCTCTGAAGATGGACAGTTTTGCTGAGAAGAGGCCGTTGCTGGGTGTTTGCAAGAGCACAGGCTCCTCTGGGTGAGTTCTCCCATCATAATAAAGCTTACTTCTCTTCCTCATAGCTCTGTGTGATCAGGTATAGGAAACATCTCAACCAAACATGACAGCCGTCACTGATGAGAGCATTAATTCAACTTTTGAATGAATTCCTATATATCCTAATGCCTCTGCCCCAGCGACAGCCATGTTTTTGGGTTGTCCGTCCCATTCCAAGAATGCCTTGAGGGAACTTCTACAAATTTGCTACAAATATTCACTTGGACTCAAGGATGAATTGATTAGTTTTGGTGTTCAAAGGTCAAAGGTCACAGTGACGTCACAAAGCACATTCTTTGCCTTGTGAAGGTGATATCTCTTGAACGCCATCAAAGAATCCTTTCACATTTGGCGCAAACACTCACTTGGACTCAAGGAACAACTCACATGATTTTGGTACAAACATCGGCTTAGACAAATATGAACTGATATATTTGGGTGGTCAAAAGGTCAAAGTCACATGACCTTGCATTGTTCTGAACTCAATATATCGGGAATGCCCGAAGGTCAAGTTCACAGTGACCTCTTGTTGCTGTAACTGACATATGAGGACTGCTCGTAGGGAATTTCATTAAATCTGGCACAAATCACTTGGACTCACTGGTTAACTAGGTAAGGTCAAGGTCACGTTGGCCTTGAAATGTTTTTGGCCTCTTGAATGTGATATCTCAAGGGAGAGGGAAATTCTTCAACATTCCATCAGTTGTAACTTGGACTAAGATTTTCAGATGAAGTTAGCTAGCAGCAAGATTCTCCAGTCATGATAGTTATGCAAAACCAAGTCCCCCAATTCTTCTCCACCTGTAGTTGGCTGTGAATACTGTGTTGTTTAACAACTATACTTTGATTTGTCTGATAAATTCTGGCGATAGATGTTGCCACATTAAGGTGGTATTTATGAACATAACCACATGATAATAATAATACTGTGGTATAGTATAGCTGACAGGAAACAGCTTCTTTTTATTGCATTCAGTTTATGGAAAGACTCTGCTGTGGTCAACAAAAATAGAATTAATGAAAGCATAGCCCTACACACAATGGTCACAAACATCATCACACACACATCACATACTAATAAATAAAGCATTTCTTCTTTCTCTATATTTGCAATATTAACTTTGTTCAAACAATTAAATTGGCATTATATGTGATGCAGGTGGATTAATTACATGTTAAGGACTCAAATCATAATGTGTAGGATCTGGACCAACAGGCAAGCTGTAACTAAGAAAACATTGACTTTATCAACCTTCTGTTTCTAGTTGTTGAATTTGGAAATCTTATTTGTTCAGCTGCTGTAGGTCTTAACTCTTAACCTGGTCTTACCTACTTGTGACTTTTTTATTTTTAATAACTCAATTTTATTTATAGAGCACAACCAAATTTGAATCTAACTCACTGTAATTTTCACAAGTTATAGAAATCATATATAGCTGGTTTATACTGTACTCTTTACAATATTATACTGCAATACAGAGTGCACTAAGCCTGACTGACCACAGTCATAGCAGCGCCTGCTATTATTATGTGAGCTCTTGTAAATACATGCAAAGTGATGATTGCTGCCAAGCGACCTACTTTTATCCAAACCGCAAACAAGCTGGAAGATATGGATAACACGAACCAGAAGAAATAACACAACTTAGTTGTATGCAAAGCATAGCAGGATTCTCACAGCAAAGTCCAACAGCACCAGCACAAACTCACAAAAACTTTCAGCATGGAAGTTGATCACATGTTCAATCAATAAAGAAGGGGATGTGAAAGAGGTAAGGAAGAAGTGGAAAGAATCTTTATCAGACTTGACTCTTTAAAAACCCACAGACAGAATGAGGTTCTTCACCAAAAACTTCTATTTACAGCACTTAGAAAGGGATTCATGGGATCTTAGTGATTTGTGGGTTGGAATGCGAGCGGTACCTGAACCCCCCCATAGGCAGACAGAACAGGGAATAAACAGATGTGGAGATCCCTGAGATTTTCTGGGATGTCATGTCTTTGTTTAGTGAAAGAAAGTGAATTAAAAAAAATGACAGACCCCAAGGCCTTTTGCACTCGCCTCCTCATACCCAGTCCATACTCCCTCCCCGTTCCTCCTCCCCGAGTGAGACGCCGGTCTTCCAGAGCAACACAAAATTTAACTCAATATATCCTCTCAGGGAAATGAAATAAGGAAGTCTGACTTCAGCCGGGCCTCGATGGAGACCACCTTCTTGATGTTTTCCAGGGACCGCCGCCCCTGTCTCTCTAACGCCGTCAGGGTTGCTTCTGCTTTTCCTATGTCCTCACTGACTCCGAGACAAGCAGCGTTTTGACGGTTTGGCGAATCACCCAGGCGTCGCCCGACACTAATGCTGAAAACATGCACTGTGTTGAAAAGCAGAAACCCTGACCTCTGGCTGAATGGCACAGCCCGGTTCTTCCCCCCCGACAGAAGTGCTTGGTAAATAACACTCTGGTCAAAGATGAGAAGGAAAAAGGCTTCCGGGTGCAGCGCTGTACTTTCCATTGGGCCTGTTCATAAACTTACTAAGGTCCTCACACAATTTTTAGCATATAATCATTTTGAAATAACAGCTTTTGTTAACCACCAAAAAGGATGCCGTCTTGACACTTAAATGGAAAACAGATTGGAGCCTTGGCCGCTACAGCAGTGCTGGTTTAGAAGTTGGGTCAGTCAGCTCTAGGCTTAGATTACAAGATTTGCAAATTAAAGGAAAACCAGAGAAGGGAAAAAGCATGTGTGCCGAAGCCCTGTACTTGTGGATTTCCAGCCAGGCACACTCAACATAATTTTATCAATGGAAAGGATTATGCGTTAAGTCCAAACAATGTATGGATCCAGTGATTTTCTTGACAGTAAAGCTCCATATGCGTCCCCTTCACTCTCTGCACTAGTGCCAGTGGGCTTTGGGAATTAGTTAAGAATGCTGGTGCCATTGCAGACCTTGGTATGTCTGCTCACATTTCTGGAAGGGATTTGTGTTTCCTTCCCCTGCTTGTGTTGTTATTATTTTCATCCCGTTTAATTACGTCCACCGGTATTCAAATTCTGTGAGATTGGAGGCTGCTCTCTCTGTGAATCTAAATTTCACGGTCAAGACGGACACAACTTAACAGTTTGTCTGAGTTTGAGTGCACACACTTTACGGGCAAAAGTTCAGTGATGAATAAGTGTGCTTTGTTCTCTGGAGTTTGGGAACTGTCGGTGACATTTCCAACCTCCAACCCCCCCCCATTCCCTCTACCCCCACAACAGCTCCAGATGCTGAGAGGATGTGGTCCTTTCTTCTTTTAACCAATATATTCCTCTTTCACTGGGTGGATTACTATTTTGAGGCTTTGACTAATACACATGGATATTTGTATATTGTGGATCATGGTCACTGTTGAGGCCATGTATACAGTTTTTTTTTGTTTTGCTTTTCCCCCCTCCTCTATTTTGTGGTTCATTCCATACATGTCCACTATCATTCCTGTCTCATACTGTTTTTGCAGAAATCCTAATTTCCAAAAGGCAGCCCCAACTTGTGTTATTTAACTCCATTCTGTAACCATGCATGTAATCCTCAAATGATGAATACTCTTTTACTGACTTAAAGTATGGATTTATGAAATTATTCCAACAGCATGAAGTATGAAGTCAGTGTTGTAATATCTGCAACGCTTGTTGTGGACTATTGGTCAAAGATCACATTTTGAAGCAATTTGACGTCTCTCCTGCAGGGAATATGTCACTTGAAAAACACTTGTATGCCGCCTCAACCAGATGAGCATGGCTAAACTGGAAGCACAATTTTATTTTATGAGAAAGATAATCCAACTTTTTTTATCTATATATAATGTATATATATTTATATATATATATTTATTTGTGTTCCTTTACTCGCCTGCCTATGTAGTACCTTACTGTTCTGAACACTTTATACTATAGGGGTGGTAATATTCTGAATCGGGGACAGACACCACATTCTTGTAACATGAAACCGAATGATGGGAGTGGGATATCCCCGCCTTGCTGTGTCCCACACCGGTGCAGCTTGCTCTCATTGCTGTACTAATGTAACAGAACAAATTTTTTATTTCATTAACAATAAACATATGCAACTCATAGGATCAAGTTATATAAAATTCTATTCTACTTTAAGTTGGCACAAGCTGCATGTTTTATGGACATTGGATGTTACACCTTTTTAAATGTTTTGCATGTGTCAATCAATTATGACTGAGTTAAAGCCCCATAATATCCCTGAGATTGCAGACCACCTGGGTATTTGAACTGTGGATTTGGAGAATCGTTTGCACTCTTTACATTGATGAAATTTCATAAACCATCAGGACTTTATCAGTTTTCAGCTTTAGTTACATATTAAAAATAACATTGAATTATGTTGCATTTAATTAAAAAGTATTTAAAAAAACTGCCTTGCTTTGATTAGATTTTGTAACAGTTTAATGTCTTCCTAGTAGGGTTGCAGAAACTCAATTTACTTGAGCTTATCTTTCTTTCTAGGAATATTATGAAATAATTTTTGCTGTTACAGTATTTTTATTCACTGGGGATCCACCTTAAAGGAGCATTTCAATATGATTTGTAATTTAGCCATTTTATTTTGCCTAGATTCATCATGATGGAGCGGGCTTCACTAGAAGACTTTCTAAGCTGAGCTAAATATTGACAACCATGGACACAGTGAGATGCTCCAAAAATTGCTAATTACAAAGTGCATATAGTAATATTCTCATACCAAAAATGTAATGTTATATGTAATGTAATGTTATAATACTTATAATCTCAATAAAAATGATAAAACAGTCATTATGGGGCAGAGAAATAAACCACAATCCTCATTGAAAACACGATAGAAAAGCCTGTTTGTTCAAATTCAATGTAAGTGTTCCTGATTAATTCATAATAGATGTTCGTTTTTTGTCCCCAAGCAACCATTTCTTTAAATCTACAAAATGCATTTCTTTCCTAAACCCAGTCCGCTTAAAAAATGATTTTTATTTTGAAAAAGAGCTTAATTTAAACCTATTGCATTGAAATAATGCAGGTTGTTAATTACACGGTTGCGAGCGGTAAATTCCACTTAGCCCACGCAGACACACACATTTGATAGCAAAAGCCCATTGTGGCACTAAGCCCTTGTGTGTCAGTGCATTTCCATAACAGGTTTTTCTCTGCAGACCGGATGTATCTGTCTTCTAAAGTGTATGAAATGGAAATCATCAAGCATTTGTATAAAACGATCCACCAGATTAAGGGGATTTAGAGAAGTGATGCTTTTTATCCAACATGAGGTTATGGTGTTCTTCACTGTCACATTATGACCACCCATGGACACACGCACACACATACTCCTGCTGTGCAAGCCTCTGCTTAGGGCAGATGCTCCCATCAGTGAGTCATGAAGCTATCATGACTCCATACATTTAAGTTATTCTTCTACTGCCATCATGGTTTGTTTGTGAAACGGTATTGAGTTGTTTTGAACATCATGCCCTCATTGTTCAGACAGGAACTTCATAATCTACAGATTTACCGAATTTCTTCTTACATTTTTGAGCAGGAATGTCATGTTCTCCACTGCAAAACAAATAGCAGAAATTCTACCTGGACCCTTTTTGTAATCCTGGAAATGAGAGTGGCTGTAATCTGGTCTCCCACTTCCCCTTTTCATTGCCCCACACACATTCACATGTGTGTATGCACTTGTTCAGCGCACAGGCAGGGCGACGCGACTCAGGCTTGATTCCAAATCGTTTATTTTGACTTGCATGTCTGCTTTATGTCCGTCGAAAATGTGTTCTGCCTTGCCTGTTTTCTCCCTTCAAATAGGAAGCCAGATTAAACTCAGTAGTACTGGAAGTGGTGCACGTAAACACATCCGACAGGCTGAAGGATTAGTAATGACTTTTCAAACCTTAACCACATCCCCATTCCTTTAAACTGCCGTCTGTAATTAATATTTTATGTGAGTAGAGTTTAGACTTTCCCTTTCCCTTTACATTAAACCACGTTTAAAGCTGCACTAAGTTACTTTTCTTGGGTTTCAGATGAAGGATATTAAAGCAGTGCTTTGGTTTATTAACACTTATAACCCTTTTTTGTGTTATTATAGTTTTTCCAAACTGTTTAAGTCAAAGAGTGACTCACATTTCAACTTGTAGTCTTGTAGGCAGCCATTGATTTGAGGGTAAGCTTAATAAAAGACAGAAGTTTTGTAGCCACTCTAGAGTTGGCCCTTTATAAACAGCTATGTCCGTCTGTCTGTAGTCCAACTCTTTGGTCCAGACAGAAATACGTCAACGAATGATGGATAGATTTCTATGACCTGGGTGCAGGCCTTCATGTTCCCCAGAATCCTGCTGCCATGATATGGTGCAGACATTCTTGTCCCCCTCAAATGATCCGATGATCTCCTCAATTTGAATTTTTCCATTACTTTGTTTGATGACCAAATATTTACAAAACTAATGGCATTCCTTCAGCTGTATTGTGTGTGTGTGTGTGTGTGTGTAGAGTCAACCTGCAAATGTTATCATGCTGCCATGGCAAATTAAGATGGCAAGCAGGGTCAACATTATCTGCCTAGCATCAACCTGTGAGTTAGTTTGGCTGTGAAACATAGTGTTGTTTTGACTTTTGGGCGATTCAAAATAAAGCACTGCAAAATGTGAGGTCCCTGTAACCTCGTGGCAAAACAGAAAATGCAGCTGTTTTGGGTTTGACATAAACAACCAATTTGGTATAATGAACTTAAAAACACTTTAGATAATGTAATCTAAATTTTAACTCCTCCGGAATATTACAATGTTTCATTCTAATTTTAAAAATCGGTTTCTTAAAGTCTAAATAGCAGTGTAGACAAGTCCCATGGAGCATGTGTGACTGTGCCTTGCCCTTCAGTCAGAAAGGTTAGGGTCGTGAGTGAACACATGTTTTATCCACTACCCTTCTCTCACTGACTGAGACTTTATGAATCATGGCTGCTGGAAGACTTTGCCATGCATTAGCTGAAACAGCAAACACGATGAGGATTTAATTAAGGGTGGAGCATAACTTTATCCATTTTTACACATCTACTTTAGGGAGTTGCCTTTTTCACACATGCAGCACACAACTGGTGACTGTCCGTGCAAAACATTCACACCTACTGGAAATATTCAATTTTGTCTGAAGGTCAGAAGTGGTGATTTTAAAGTTATAAATCTTAGGGTTGTAGTGCATGTGCGAAGTTATTTTTAGCTTCAACTTTTAGCATAATTCCTCAGAGTAAATCTGATACACAATTTATATAGTCTGTGATCTCACTTAGGGTCTGCCTTGTTCCCTTCCTATTCTCTGAGCTAGAACAGGATTATGAGTAACAAAACGGACGATTCAACTTCCACAACAAGCACTTTGGAGATAAAAAAAACTCCCTCTTAACTGGAATGAAGCTTTATCAGAACCGGACTCAATGTGGGGAGTGGGGAGAGGTGGCTGAAAAAGATGGGGGAGAGATGGGGGGAGTGAGGGGCAGGGAGATGAGAGGGAGACCAGGAACAGTTGTGTAACAATCATGTTTAAACTCTGTCAGACTGCTTGTTATAAGGAAAATAAGAGTTTTTAAGAAAGAGGTGTAACGTTAAAAAGTGGTGTGAAGTTTCATTTGTGCACAAATTGCACTGATGCTGAGTTTTTAGTGGAGGATGTAACGAGAGGTTATTGAGTGTGTCTTGAACCTCCAGCATGCAGGGAGGTTTTTGTAAAGACTGGAAAGTGAGTTTGCCGTGCCAGATTCATCAGGACCTGATGAAATAATCATTAAGTCATTTGTTGCATTGAACACACATGTTGTATCCTGGCGTGAAGCTGTCTCCTTGCTCATCTCCTGATGCACATGCATATGAAAGGCAAAGTTAACTTGTCATGTCTCTAGATTCAGCTTTGACTTTTCAAAGCGAAAGAAAGAACTCCTCCCTGACCAGATGTGTCCTCTGTCAAGTGCTTTCACTTAGTTTAGACAGAAAACTGGCATACAAAGCTAAAATGGCTAAAATTGGATCTAATGCAAGCTATAGTTTGGGTAATGAATATTAATACCCACTTTGCTGCTGTCAAGGGAAGAGGGGATACGCTGAAGTCATGGTCGGCAAATACAGTGGCAGTGTCTCCCACAAAATTTGATTCAATGACTATACATTGGGGTGTACCATATACCGTGACACTGAATTGTTCCTGCTACGGATGGTTAAAACATATACTTCCACACATCCATTCTTTTTACCACTTATCAGTTAGTACTCAGATTAGTACACGTGCAAACTTCCCTTTGAAAAGGCCCTGGCCGAACTGGGATTCAAACTGTCGTGCACTGAGGCGAGTGTGCTAACCACTGTACCACGTCATCATGAGAAGGGGATAAAAAATGGATCATCATGAAGCTTTGGTAAAACTCTGTTTAAATCTGAAAATGTATAAATGCACCCTTAGTTATTGTATTGGTATTTTTTGTATTGTCACAGCCACACATCCATGTGGAGAAGGGCACGTTAAACTAAGCCATTAATGATTGTCAGCTATTCTTGAAGAGAAAAACAATCCTCCCTGTACATCCCCATCTCTGACCATGTACATCCCTTTTAGGCCTGAGTTCCACAAATGGAATAAACACAAAGGAAAAGTTGCCTCATACTAGTTCTATGCGCACAAATTTCAGTGCCCCCCCCCACTCACAAAATCTGACCACCAGATCTTAAAATTAAATTTACAACATAATAAAGCTTACAAAAGTGTAAACGTCTGAATGTTTATTGAAGCAACTGAACATTGAATGTTTTTCATTGTAACACCATTTGTTATTGGGCAGTTCTCATTTTAATAAAATCCGTCTTCCTGCTTTTTTAGCGACTGCCCATCAAAGTTAATGGTTTTCTTTGCTATTTTACTGCACTTTTAGCGATTATAAAATGTTTTAATACAGACTACACACTAAGAATGAGTAGGTCTGTGCATGCTCTCACATTCCCACACTGAAAAAAATACACAATGATTCCAATACGCAGGCCATCTTACTCTGTGCACAGTTTTTAACAGTGAAGTAAATGTATTTCAGGCAGCCCCACAGACCCGGAGCTGTGGTTGAACTTTTTACCCTAATTACTTTCCTACTAATGCCTGCAGCCTGCAGGAATGACTGTGGCTCCCTTTAGGCCCCTAGCAGCCTCTGATGTGGCCAGTGTTTGCATGGCGGGGCTGTTTGAGCTGAGAATGAGAAGCGAGTGAAGTGGGGGTGAAAAACAAAACAAAAAAACGGGAGGGAGAAAGGAAAGAATGATGCAATGCAATTTTTCTTTTTCAGTTGTCACGGAATTGTTAATGCACATAGGATTTCCCATTTAGACTTGAACGGATCTGCAATTCTATGAAACGTCGGCAAACTGCATGTTCTGGTAAATTTAACGTGACAATGATTGGCCGCAACTATAGCTACTAAATGGACCTTGAGGTGAGATTTAATAGTAACAACAGAGGGCAACCAGATAACCAAATCCTTAGGGCACATGTAGATGCATGCTCCTGGTTCATTGGTACACTGATACTATTGTGTTAATGTCGGCAGTGCCAATGGTAATGGTGAATGGATTGTATTTGTAAAGAGGTTTTCCATTCTTATTGACAACTCAGAGCACTTCACAGTACGAGTTGCATTCACCTATCAGCACATGCTTTCATTTTCTATGACCCACCATTTATCCACATGTATTCAGGGGACAGGGGCAATTTTGGGTCAGCATCTTGCTCGACGACACTTCAGAATGCAAACTGGAGGAGACAGGGAATTAAACCGAGGTCAAGGCGCTGGGGACCGAGCCACAGTCCTTGTGTTAAAGTTTATGAGTATTATGAGAGACTAATCAGTCCGCCAGAGTAAAGTCGAGAAGAACTTTACTTGTTGAATGATGGAATAAACTAATCAATATTGTAAATGTACATTTTAGAATTTTAGATTTTGTATGTAAAGGCCTGTATCGGTTGAAATACTATTCCTCAGAAGTTCAACAGACTCCAGTTGAAGGATCTAAGTTTCCTCTTGTAGCAGAGCCAGCCTAGATTTCCCAATAGGAGGTTGTATTTGTTTAGCATTCCCACAGCATGTAATTGTTGTTCGTATTTGGAGAGCTTATAAAACTTTGTAGCAGTCGGAAATGTGGTGACGTCCCTTCCTTGTAAATGAATTTATTTGCCTGCTTTTTAATTCCCATCTATGCTTTCTACAGCCACATGAAATCTTGTGGTTTCGATCTCCTGGTTCAGTTCGCGTTCAAAAAACATATGTGAGCCAAGTCTCTCAGCCAGAGGGAGAATGCTCATGAAATAGGCACAGCATTGATGTGTAAATTAAAATAACAGATGTCAACATGTTTCACTGACGACGAGGAACACACAATAGATTGCTGATAATGGCTCAATCAGGACCGTAACGATGACTGTAAACAGGGACATATTTGAAATTAAGTGACACACATGGACGTTAAAGTTAATTTAAACATATTGTTTTTAGGAGGTTTTTCAAAGCTGGTCCAGTGCAGCATAGTGGTAGAGCAGTTGGACAGAACAATAACAGCCAGGGTTTGATGTAAGGCCATTCCAATGACAGATTGATCCAACATGTGTGCCCTCAGGTTGCTTTACAGTGGAGCAACTTGGGATTTAAAACAAAAAGAAATCTAATTTTCAACTATTTGCACTGTGGGTGATCTTCCTTTCTTTTAAAAGTTAAAACTGTACCAATTTGCCCAGTTTTTTTTTCGCAATCTGTGGATATCAGGGTCAATGTAATGTATATTCTGTGCCTAGACCAAAGGTCAAGGGGCCAAATACTTTGGTCTTTTTATTTTACAATTTTTACTTGTTATTTTTTTACATGTAGATATTGGCAATACATTGTTTTCAGATATTCATGGTTATATCCTAATGACTCAGGTGATCTCCTGATTTAATCTAAGCCACTGTGAAGTGGAATGTCTGGACAACATTAGATTAACTCCAGATTGATTAATAATAATAATTAAAGAGGTCTTGTGACTTTTTTCAACAGTATCATATTTTTTATGGTAAATTGTAAATGGTCTGTATTTATATAATGCCAAGCATTCAAACACACATTCATACAGTGCATCTATGGTCAGCAGTTTGGGATTCAGTATCTTGCTCAAGGAAATTTCGGCATGCTGATCCGGAAAACTTTTCTGATAAGTGATACTTGTCATCATTTAGAATAGCCTATATATCTACAGGGGCATCTATGATCATCTGTGCTGTTTTCATTTCTTCTTTTCTTATAATTTCTGGCAGACTAGGCAGGGCAGTTCATTGCTGCTTCTCGACCGTTAAGAGCAATACAATACGATTCATTTTGTCTTTGCATATGGAATGATGGACACATTTAATAACAAATAGTGTGTGAAAGTGAGATCTGATCACATGTAGACACTGGAAATTCCTATAGAGATGCATAATATTGCCATATATGAACAGGGCCTTGGGTGTCTGGCAAACAAAGGAGGATAAGCTTCTCAATTCATTTAGAATTTGTCATTACTAAAATAGATCATATAAAAACATAGCCTTAAAAAAAGTCTGAAATAAGCAAAAAAACATAACAAAATAAGATAATTTGACCATGCATTTATTGCTAACAAAAAAGATCATGTTTTACTATCCTCCTGCATTTATTGTGTTTGGTATCTGGATTGCCGTTCCTTTTCCTCGTAATTTGTGGAGTGGCTTCTTGTCCTATCAGAGGAAGTAAATGAGCCAAGCCTCCTTTCCTCCATCTCCTTCGTTTTATATCCTTTCAGACCCAAGGGCCAGTTTGAGTAATAGTAATTGACACATTGATCTAATAGGGCCATCATAATAGGCCTGTTACTGAGCTGGGGAATGGTGCTCGGCGTCACCTTAACATGTGCAAGGACTGACATCCCGCCATAATCCATAATGATAATTGTGATTTAGCCTTGCTTTCAACCTACGCCCCAATGTCCCCGGCATCAGGAAATCGTATTACATCTGACCCCGCATTGCCTCCATTAGAACTAGGTCATTTGTTAAAATACTGCAAAAGCAAAACAATTGAACGCTGTGCCATTTTTATTCTGTAATAATGGGTTATCATTGTCCCTTTGAATCAATTTCTAGAGGCCCATTTTTCGGGATGGAGGCTTGAATTGGATTGATTGGACTCTGATAATGCTGAAATCGATGATGTAGCCGCCTGAAAGTAAATTATCTTTGGGTGAAATGTTTGTATTAATCTTAATTCCTGTGCTCTTGAATGGTAATGGTAAACGTGCTTGTAGCGTCTGGCCCTTTGAAATGTTGACAGAGACGTTAACCATCAGGCTGGAAAAATGAATCAGGGATTGTTCAAATCGTTTTTCTGTGGCACCTCTTCTATCTACTTCAGTAAATATTCAATTCGACTGGAGGCAGGAACACACTTGTGCAAACATCCAGGCAGTTTCTCTCGCTCTCTCTCTCTGTCACACACACACGTGTGACACACACACTCCAAATGGGTTAAGCTAATTTATCAATCAAAAGATGTTTGTTGGATATTGTTGTAGCAGTTATTTCATCTTGCAACTCAGGGTACCTTCGTCTGTATAAGTACAATTAATTGTCTGTCAATTTTTTGCCTCTGATGTCAACTAACACGTGTGTGTGTGTGTGTGTGTGTGTAAGCAATGCTGTATGATGGCTTTATCACTGGCTGATGGAGTCCGGTTTGTGTCTGTGGTGTCAGCTGCTGCTTGGAATCATGGCCCTGCATCGGCTCAGAGAAGCAGATTCTTTGACAGCTGTGCACACAGTTTACAGAAAGGGTTCCATTTGACCATTATGGTGGGTGGAGCCTAAAGGTTTGCTATGACCTTCTGTTTTGTGGAGCTGCAGTTATATGGATTGGACGTCAGGCCTTTTCAATGACGTTTCTACAGTGTGATTGATAACTTCTGAGGAGAGTTAGGGAGCTAATGTCCATTTTTTTCAGTTTTTAAAGTATGCACTTGTATCTGTTTTGCAGACATTTCCTATATTTATTCAGATAATGTCCATCTTTCCCCATACACTGACGTCCTCTGATGCATTAATCTTCTCCCTTTAAACAAAGAGAAACAATCCTAAGTGTTAGACCTAAAACAAATAAGACAGATTCTTAAAATCATATAATATAATTGTATATACATTTTTAAAGGACTATACTGTGGCTCAGTTTGTCCATGACTTTAGTCAAGAATGAAATACATCAACAACTATGGGATGCATTTCATGTCCCCACTGGAGGAGTCTTAATGACTTTTTATTGCCAATTTCTTCTAACAACATCACATTATCAGTCCCAGCTGTGCTTTGTTTTTAGTGTTAAAAAGCAAGTTTGCATGCTAACATGCTAAACAAAGATCCAGACAAAAGTGGTGCACATTAGATCTTCTAAACATTAGGATGCTAATGATTTAAGCCATTGTGGACATGGGCAGCTCTCTGTATGACCTCAGAGAGCTGCTAGCATGGTTGTTTAATTTTCTTTTGACATGCTAACTGAATCCTGCACCATATTTAAAGCCCTTGCTGGCTGTCACACCTTTTCCACTTTCCTTATCTGTAAGTGCTTCCATTTTCACTATCATGTGGCCGTTTAAAGTATTAGCTATACATGGGTAATTTTCTCCACTGTTTGCCAATGCTACCTCACAATGTGTGTGCATGTGTCAGAGCGTAGAATGGGAGAAGCAGATCTTTTTCCACCATAAAGAAGAAAAGGAGGAACAGTAATGGTTTTGAAGGCAGACAGACCTTGAGACAGCAGTTGGTCAGTGGAACAGGGTGTCCTGCAGGAATATTCAACATGGCTGAGGTCATCTGTATCGTGTAATGGATGAAAGTCTTCCCATTATGGGCACGTCATTTGAATAATGTCCAGATTTCCCTCTGGGACTTGGCAATAGCTGTCCACTGTTTAAACTTGTTATTTCCTAATGGTGTCTTGCACTGGCTGTAGTCGGCAGGAAGGGGGTTCCCTCATTGATCAAGTTGTCAAATCAGCCTAACCTCCTAACCTAACCATCATAGCCTCCATATAACCAATGCAAGCATTTGTTTGTTTGTTCTTATACAGTGGCACATTATATTATAGTTATTATTATTATTAGGTATATAATAATTTCAGATAAAATATCAGGTAAACTTCACATACTTTGACCTCAGTTGTAATGTTAATAGCCGGCCAGTGCTTCCTGTTTGTCCATGCAAAGACTGATGAAGCATATAACTGCACTCTGTATGCACAGGCAGACTAAATAGACTGTTGAAAGCACTTAGTCCTGTGGCTCAAGAAATAAAACTAACACCACAGTTCACCCCTGCATCCTCAGCCAACGCGGCACCACAGCCCTCACCAAGAATGAAAGAGAGCTAGAAGACCAGCAGAGGCTTTCCTTGCAGACAGAGGAAAGGGGCACAGGGGACGGGTGGTAATGGTAGAGGGGGAGCTTGGCTGATTAAGATTTATGTTTAAATTTCCCTCTGCCACCAGCCGCTGCCTGGCTCATGTAGCCCTCTTCTTTGCCGTGTTGATAGAAAGGCTTCTAGCAAATGTGTTGCATGACAAAGCATTTCCCCTTTTGCCCTACATTTTCCTCCCTTTCACTACGTGGGTCCTCAGAAGAGGCAGGCCGCTGAGAAACACACACTGTATGAGTTCTCCAGGGAGCTACTGGGGGAAACAGTACAGAGATGGTTCCAGCAAAATGTAGCTTGATGTGTAGTTTAGTGTCCAGTGTTTTCATTTTCTCTCTCAACAAATCCACACAAGATGTGTGTGTGTGTGGATGTTTAGTATGATACACTGTAGTTAGAATTACAAAAATAAGTTACTGAAGAAAGAATACAAATCCGACTACTAAAAATCAGCCATCCTCAAGGATCCTCGAATTTAATTATTCAAAGTGTCATACGTACATATTTTTGTTCTGAGTTGTACTTTGGGAAGTATTACACAGCTGGTGTGTATAGAATCCTATAGTGGGGACGGATGCATTTTTAATACAAAAAACGACATCATTATAATATTAATAAAAAATGTAATAGTCTGAACATCTTAATATTACAATTCTATTATCTATCTCTGCTGGTAACATATGTTATTAATGTGTGTAATCAAAGTCTCTTAAGTGAAATAAATGTCTATCATGCCCTGAAGCTTTATCCACAGTTAAAACTCACAACAGTCATTGTTTTCTGTTTTCAGGACAAGCCCCCCCTACTGTTGTGTCGACCTGTATTCTCTACGGACGGGGGAAATGGTCAAATCAATTCAGTTCAAGACACCAATCTACGATCTTCACTGCAACAAACAGTATGTACCGTTGGAAAAAATGCATTTAAATGAATGATATTTTGCTTATTAAATTTGCATTGCTGTGTCAAATGCACTGTTTTCTCCTTCCTCCAGTATTCTTGTGGTGAGCCTGCAAGAGAAGATTGCTGCATTCGACAGCTGCACCTTCACCAAGAAGTTCTTTGTCACAAGTAAGGATTTGGTTCATATTCATCCTGCTCTACAGAAAGTTTGTCAGCAACCCCAGTGCATTTGTAAAATAATTTAGATTGCAGTATGACACCTCTTTTTGTGCTGCTTCTTATAAGGGTAGTTAACCCTTGTTAAATTGTCCAATCTGTCGCTTCCTCCCTGGCAACAAAAGGAGGACAGTTTGTTTGCTACATAAGAAGATCAGTCGTTGTTTGGATCAGATTGTCGTCACATATGAAATGTTAATAGTTTATTTTCAATGGAAACATTAATTTGTGAGCTGTTGGGACAAACCTACAGGGTTCTGTACCATATGCAGTAGTGCAATCAAACGGGGCCTGTTACGTAAGTTAACACTAACATTGCCAAACATGATCAGTGACTCTGTCACGTTGGCATCACACAAGCCAAACTAACACAAAGCAGATCATTGGTTGTAATACAGCCAATCTCTGAGGCTGCTGCAGTGCGGCTGTCTCCAGCCGTGTGTCGGGACTACGATGCTTTTATCAGTGTAGGATGTGAAGCCCTCCATTTGAAGCTCAACACAGGAAAACTGTTTACAACACAGCTCTTGCATTCTCCTGGCTGTACCTGCCATGTCTGCTGAGGGATGCTGCGGAAGAAAGGCCAGACTGTATTACAAGGCCATTGCTGTCCACTTAAGTCATTGACTGGAGTAAACTGACCTTACAGGCTGGCTTTAATGTGTCTCCTCTTTGTCTGCCTCCCTTCCATATCAGTGTCTGGGCCACAGGAAACCAAACATGCTCAATAGTTATTAATCGTTTCAGAATACTGGGGCCTCCTTTTCATAATGCTGCTCAGTCTGTTTGGGCTCCTAAAAGCAGTAAACAAAGGGTTCTGTGATGTGCGCAGAGCTCTGTGTTGGACCAGATGTTCTGCTCTCGTAGGTCCTCTTCTCCATGGATGTGGTGGTGGAGATGTCATGATTTTGGAGCACTCATGGCCCATCTCATGTTTATGCTCTCACGTTGTATTCAAGTGGTGTGGGCTGATGAGCCGGGGCTCAGTCACCACCACCAACCTTCTTTTTCTGTTCATCTTGCTTCCATGGTCCTGTCCAGCTAAACTGAGGGAACAACACCCAATAATCATGGTTCTGTACCTATCTATCGTGGTACAGTAAAAGGCTGTCTGTGGCAACTGGTTAAGTATTAGTTTCATGTAATATTAATAATAATTACTGTGTTTTTCGTCTTTGAAGCCAACTAATTATTGCCACTGCTCTCATTTGTCACCATTTTTAGTTATACCACCCTTTTTACAAACCACTTTCTCACCTTTATGCTTCAAAGAAAAGTGAATGATGCAGTTTCATCGACACGACTATTAGTTCTGTAGGAGACACTTCCTGATACAATGCTAAAATGCTTCTCTGTATAGACACCACTATCGTTTTGAAACACAGTTTTTAAATGAAAATATGTTGGTGTGCACATAGTCAGTCATCATTCAATGAGTCATAGTTTTTGAACAATCATCCCCTAAATGAGATCTGTCAAACTCCCTTTCCCATCACAGCTTCCTGCTTTCCCAACACTGTGAAACTCTTCTGAGGAAACCTAATTTGCCATATCCGGCTCTAGGGTTTTGGGTTGATAAAGATAATCTAACCCTGGTCTTACATTTGGTGCAGGATGATTTTATACCTCAAAGCTCATACGCTATTTAAATTATATTATATTCTTGAGTTAAATCCTAAAAAGAAGAACCTGAAAACTACCTGAGCAGAAACAAGTGCAGCATCCAGACAGTCTTTTCAGTGAGCTCAACCTTTAGTCCTGCAGATCAACTGCGAGGCTGATTCCATGCTCACAGATCCGTTTTGCTCAGGCACTCTCAACTGTGTCGTGAACAACTCCTGCTGCACACATCTTGTGCACTTCTCTCCACCCAAGTCTGTTTTTGTCATTTCTTATTCACTGCATATTTTCCTTTGACAGTGAGAGCCTGTCTCACTCCGTCTGGTCCGTCATGTGTTTCATGTTGATCATCCAGAGCACGATGGCAGAGAGTAAGGATTGATTTGGTGATAAAAGCTGTTGGCTTGGTGGCGTGCGTTGCGAGGCTTTATTTTGGTACCGGTCATGGCAATAGGGTTCAGTCTTCTGAAGCCTGATCCCCGCTTGCTCTTCCTTTGATTCCAGCCATGATGTGTTTCCCCTCCCCACTCGGCCCCCCCCCCGCTCTCCCGCCCCCCCAACCCCAGGATGTCTAACACATGTTATCTCACCGCCTGGGCTCCCCTTGGCCTTGGAGAGGCACAAAAGGCTTCTCTGGCGCTACCAACTACCCTTGTGGCTTACCTCAATATCCCCCCACAACACCCCAACCCACCCCGCCCTCCAACACAGCACACTACATTACTGTCTGCCTCCACCTCATCTGCTCCCAGAGCACTAAATTATTGTCAGCAAGTCTTTCATCCCCACACCTCCATCTATTAGCTATGTGTGTGTGTGTGTGTGTGTGTGTATGTGTGTGTGTGAGCATGTGTGATCATTATTGAAACCTTTTGTTGCCTGTGTGTTTAGACACGCTGGAGCTTAGTTTTGATCTTCGTCAGAGATTGCTCTATGTTCTTGTTTGTATTGCAGTTGTTTACTTCCACATCTGTTTGAGTGGGAAAATAAAAATTCCTCCTTATAATCGCCAAGACATTTATCTGTTAGTGAACACAGGGTTTTGTTTGTCACTTAGGGTTATTTGTTGCTATTTTTACTTCTGCTGACAGCCCACCAGTTCGGCTTGCGTGTAAATGTGTGCGATTGTGTTTGTGTGCATGTCCCCACAGGGATTATTGTGCTGGTCAATCAGCAGAGGAGTCATCCTCAATTTATTGGTACCACAGTCTCCATTAGGTCATATTGTGCACACCATGTACAAATACGTCACCCTCATAAGGCTCTGATTTTTATTTCTAAACAAGAGACTCCCCACAAACACATTAGTTGTTTAAGATGATTCAGACACTCTCCAGTTTTCCAGCAGGAGGCTTATGAAAATCCCTGAATATGTGTTTGTTTTTTGTTTTTTTTCTGTTTAGACAAACCTTTGTTGAGGATGTTTAAAAAATGTGTATAAATGTTTATTTCTATTGTAATTACCATTGGTGCCCCTGTTAGCATGGCTGTCTTTGTGTCTTCTCAGGCTGCTTTCCTTGCCCTGGCCCCAGCCTCAATCCAATATCTCTTGGAAGCCGTTGGCTAGCCTATGCCGAGAACAAGGTAGAGTGCACCCACACACACACAAACACACACACAAACACACACGCTCATCCATTGTGGCAGTGTCTTATCAGAAAAGCGACATATTTACAATCCAAAAAATTTAATTTTATCTATTTTCTGCTTCTTTAATCTCTCTGGATAAACAACTCATTCCTAGAAGAGTCCACTAGAGATGATAACATTTTGAAAATCAACAGATGCACAGGAGTTTTCTGTTCTCTTCTCTTTAATGGGATATTTACAAAAACCACTCTGCAATACATTTATTGCATAATGGTGTTTTGGTGCCGGGCCACTCCAGTAATAGACAGATGGGTCCACTGTCTGTGTGACTGTCTGAGGATTTCCAGAAATGTAGTTGTTGTGAATAGTAAGAGTAATATTGGGGCAGAATCATTCAAGAGATATTGTATTTTAAATTTAATCAGTGTAGATTGGCTGTTTGGTTGTGCAATATTTCTTTAGAAAATAAATAAATTTCATCCCAAAGAATGAACATGGAAACTTTCCACAGTCACACTCCCCATTCTCTCCTCCCCACTCTCTCTTCAGACATCTTCTGTAGACCTATAATGTATGTCTGGTACTAATTTGGACATGTTTTTGCAGCTGATAAGATGTCACCAGTCTCGTGGAGGAGCTTGTGGTGACAATGCACAGTCCTACACTGCGACAGTGATTAATGCTGCCAAAGTAAGTGACAACACAAAGACACCTCCTCCTGTTTTTGGGATTATATTGTTGACTTTCTGTCTTCTATGTACAGTTGGGTCCAAAAGAAAAGGGCAAGTGTTGCCAAATTAAAACAGATTGAACCACCTCTGTAGGACTGAACAGAGGTTTAACAAACTGAGACTGAGTGGGCTACACTGCTCAACATTTCAGTTATAATCAAGAGTAATTTTGGTTTCTGAACAGAAGAGGACCTTTTGGCTAATGATTAGATGACTTGGTATTGCTAAAACAGTACATGAACACGTCAGATGTGTCCCAAGTCAGGAGATGCATCCTTTGTAGTATGCATTTGAAGATTTTAAGATTGCATCGCTGTGCCCAGCTATGCTGTCCCATTTCAAAAGCTAACAATACAGCCTTGAAAAGTCTCCTTACAATACACAGCAACAAAGGATCAAATTGGGCGATTTTTCTCGGGCCAACCTATCCCAGTGAGGAAGCTCACAAGGTAGCAATGCAGTAAGTGCCATGGCTCAAATTAGCTAATGATTAAATGATAAGCTTAAATGATAAGCTGGTTACACAAATAGGAAATCATCCTTAGACCTAAAGACCATCTCCTTTTGGTTTAGCCTTCAGAGCTAAAAGCTAACAAACAGTAAAAGGCCAGAAGACCTCAGATTTGCTGGTTTATCTCTGCAGTTATATCTCATAAATTTAGTGGTGAAAAATAATTTCAACCTTTTAGGAGTGCCACTGACCAGAACCTGAATTCTTTGCATTTCACATTTTAGCAGTGTTTCTTTCTTCTCCAGCTTATGGCTGCTGCACACTAGAGGATACATATTTCAGGTTTTGCCTACACCATCTCTAAATGTGCTGACATTGGATCCACCTGGCGCGCCCTCCTAACTGGTGCTGAGCTTATGAGACACTTCATCAAACTGCCTATCTGTTTTTTTGTTATACCACTGTAATCTGTTTCACGGTCTTGTTTCACTCATCTCCACAGGGGAGCGACTCTGAGATGGCTCACTAACAGCCAAAAGCCCCCTTTGATACCAGATGAAATTCATTCCTGGTCTGATTTAGCTGCTCGCAAACACATGCTAACTAGCTAGCTCCTCATATGGTTCTAGTCTGATGATCCATTCAGTCCCACAGAAGGTGCTAATTGATTTACAAAGAGCAAGTGTATCCTGCCTCACCTTACAAGTCCTAACAGCTAGTGTGAGAGAAGTCTCATTAGCAGGCTAATGATAGTGTACATAAAAAAAACACTCTGACACAAACAGATTAGGAGCATGGTAAGGAGTAGACAATGGCGGGGGGTATTGATATGCAGACAGGCAGTCTGCTCGCCTGCCCTCTCCTCATTTAGGACCATATATCTCAATATGGATGACAAGGTATCTCCTTCTGGCTTGTGGCGCGACACGCTGGCTCTTAGTGCTGACGTCCAGAGACATGGAAACAAAAAGGGTGGGGGTTTGGGAGGGGTTGCATTAAATTGTAATGGCTTTTGTTTATAAAAAGGATTAAAGAGAGAGTGCAACGGCTCTGACCAACTGGACTCCCCGTTTCCGAATCTGCTCACCGTAAATCACATCAGTCTTGTTACCTATCACTCCTGGGTGTATGATTGGGAAATTATGTTGTAATTTGTTTAGATGGCGACATTAGGCCATAACTGTGTGTGTTGTGTGTGTGTGTGTGTGTATGTTCATGTGTTTTTCAGACATGATCTGCCTCCAGACTCCCCCTCTCCACCGGCAGATCAATAGCCCCTGTTTGGACTACCACTAAGAACTCCACAACTGCAGTGATTAGAAAACACATTAGTGTTGATCAATTAGGAGCCAAACGCCTCCCTTAATAATTGATGGCTCCTGTGGAATCTCACACACACACACACACACACACATGCAGGCGTACACACACAGGCAGCAGACACTGTTAGTGTGCCTGGCCAAGTGGCGAAGAGAGACAGTGGGTGATCCTCAGACCCAACAAACGCAAGGCGCCACACTCTATTGACAGGGCCGCCTAGTCTGAATGCCTGATTAGGCTCTCCGGGGCCCCTTTGGCGCTTACACACACAAAGACACACAGTCACACGCGTTGGACTCCATTAGCAAAAGACAGTGTAGTAGGTGAGATAGACTCCACTTAAGCAGCACTATCCATTTCCCTCGATCGAGCCACAGAGGTGTGTTTGAGCCAGACACCCTGGCTGGGCCTTAAACGGACACAGAGGAGCACGCGCCCACATGTGTACACACACACACACACACACACACACACACACACACACACACACACACACACACACACACACACACACACACACACACACACACACACACACACACATACACACTTGGTTGTCTTGTGTGGCTACAGTGCTACAAGTCATCTGCACTACATGTTATCAGCAGGCATCAAGTGAACATGGTGCATGCACACAGTGACACAAGAGACACACACAGAGTATTGGGGCATCTGTACATACACCCATGTACCTGGCAGCTCTCCTGCTCATATTCCATGCCAGCAGCCGTTTCAATCTGAATGAAATATAGAGCATTCGTCCTCCAACCAGAAGGTCGGCAGTTCGATCCCCAGTCTTACCCATCTGTATGCCGAGGTGTCCTTGGGCAAGATGCTGAACCCGGAACTGCCCCCCCAAATAAGTGCTGCTAATAGATGCACTGTATGAATGTGTGTGTGAATGGGTGAACTGTCATGTAAAGCGCTTTGAGTGGTCATCAAGACTAGAAAAGCTCTATATATATATATAAACCATTTTTACATTGTGTTGATTTGAGTTTTATCTCCAAATCTAATTTTGTGTTGGGTTTTCTTCCAGACTCTAAAGACAGGCCTGACAATGGTGGGAAAAGTGGTCACCCAGTTGGCAGGCACCATACCAGCAGGCACTCCAGATGAGGAGGGCACACCTCATAACACGAGCCGCCGTAGTCCCCACAACCCTGGTGTGGTCACCATCATCGACACAGACAATGTTGGCGAAGGACAGGTTAGTAAAGTCTGCTATTGCCTCCTATTGTTATTGGCATAATAATACTGGATTTGGCCGTGAAGGCATCTCTGGGGTGTCAGTGAAAAGTCGTTGAATGTACGATATACAACAGTTCATATAGAATCAGTCTTACAATACAAAATACATCAGTATCATTTTATTTTATATTATGTCTTGCAGTATGTTTAACTAGTTAATGTCAGTATTACTGGACTGCAGGTATGATGGGTGGATCTAATAGGATTTGCTAATTTGTATTGAAACATTGAGACATGTGCTCATTGGTGATTTTCTCTGCAAACTCAGTAAATATCTCTTGTGTGCTTTAACCACCTCCAGAGATAACGAGGATGGCGACCCCTGAGACTTTGAGATGAAGTTCAGAACAGTATCTGTAGAAAGAATAAACATCTTTTAAGAACTAAAATCATTGTCAGTGACATTGGCAGCACTGTAACAATACTGAGGGTATAGATTAGTGGCAAATAAAACGAGCATATAGAGGATGTGGGCTCATCGATTGTCATCAGATGCCAATTGTACATTTTGTTCTGTAGTATCATGTTAAACAGTGCTCTTCACCAACACCATCATCAAAACACCAAGATAATATAAATATATTTTCTATATTTCATATTCAAATAGTTATAGGTTAACATGCTATTCATTATTCACGCTATAAAGATTCTTGAATGATGGTGCTGCATGTTCAAGCTTCTTCAAAACCAGTAGCCCCCCCTCACTGCATCCCAGCACAACCTTAGACTAAAGCTGGTGTGAGCTCACTCGGTTTCCCTTTTTGGAGCCTGCTTGGTGGTTAACCAGAAACTGTTACCAGGTGACCGTCCTATTTAATTGAATGTCAGCTTCACTGCATTGCTAGCCCTCTAAATACTTACATTTCCCCTCAACCGGGCCCTTTTTATACATGATGCATGAACACACACACACGCAAGATTAAATTGGCATAAATTTGGTCTTGGCTTCTTTCCTCTCTGCTCTTGTCATGTTCGACCCAGGTAAACACAACGTTGGCCTCTGTGGCTTTGTGGGGAAAAAGGAAAATCTTCCAGGTCGGCTTTTTCTCTGCGGCTTGAACATAACTCACTGAAAGGTGTGACTTAGATTTGCTGCATGTTTTAACAGCCAAGCTTTTAGCCACAACCGTGACAGTTCTAGCAACCCTAGGTTATAGAGACACTCTGTAAACAGTGGGCTGTTAGTGTGCAGTAACCTCACATGAAGCTCAAGAGTGTGCCATGTCTCAGGTGAGGTCTTGACATGGTATTTGTCAGCTTTCATAAGTTTCTAGACATACAGCACTAAGTAAAGTGAGGATGCAAGAATTATACCATAAGTAGTGTTTAAATGTAGGAAACTGGGAAAAAATGCTGGCACTCATCTTAGCTGACACTTGGTAAGAGGCAGAGTTCATGCGGTCTATCACAGGACTGACATATAGAGACAAAGAAACCATGTTCACACCTCTGAACAGCTCCCTAATCAACCTGAGCTGGATGTATTTAGGTTGTGGGAGGAACACAGAACCTTCTTGCTGGAAATTAAAAGGTGCCACATGTCCAAGGTTACATAATATTGAAAAATTGAAAACACAAAATGAACCTCGGAAACAATTATCTGTATCCTTCATTAATGTGTCCCTGCAGAACCTTTGGCCACAGCGAGAGCTTGGGCCGCTGCACTGAATGTGCCGCGTGACAGGTTGTCAAAAAGTCACAGATTCTTAACCCAACTTGCCAAAAATGTCTAGAAATCTGGATATTGCTCAGGAGCATAGTACTCAATGAGCCTAGATGTGGGCACAATGAATATTCCTACAGATTATCAGTCTAACCGTACTCACAGTTCGAACCATGCCAGTTGCCTTTAAGAGAATTTCCTTAATGTCTACAAAAAAGTTGCAAATCTTTAATCCTAAGATTCTCCTGCAGCCACTCTAAACCATGATTAATCATACTGCAGTAGCTGTCACATTTTTAATGAGCCGTGTTAGCATACACAGCACAGTTTGTCGGTGATGTAGTCCCCACACACAGACTCCCCCTGCCTTCTCTGTCTCTCGTAGCAGGCCCTGTAGTCAGTGTTGTCTTATAAGCTAGACCTAAGCCTTCAGAAGCAGGCCTGCACTCTGTCACCGGCCGACACACTGTAACCATACACTGGCCATAAACACGGACTGGGCCAGGAAGGCAGGGAGGGGAAAGCTAGGAGTGGAGTAGAGATGGAGGGTGATGGAGGTGGTGAGGGCGGGTTGGGGGAAAGACGGAGGGGGGCTTCGGGTGGGATTTCTGGAGAACTGGGAAAGGCCGGGAATATGATAGAATATGTCAGCGTAGTAGTTCAGGATATTCTCATCTCCTGCAGCCTTTGAAAGTCCTTATTTGGAACAGCAGCTCCATGACGCACACACACACCCGCACACACACACACCCTCTCCTGTGTAACGGGCTTGGTTTTCTGGAGGACGCTCTTGTTTCAAAGGGCTCCAGCAGGATTCCCTCACAGAACAACATTGTCTGCCTGCAGCGTAATAAAAGTGATCTGCTTCATGTCACCAGACTCCTTCCTTCATCCTATTCTCACATTTGTTTTCCTTTTTTTGCTGCTTATTTTCATGCTTATAGTCGGAGATGAGGCCCCTTTAGACTTTAGAGAAAATGTGTTGTTTGGACTGTAGTCGTGTGAAGTCAGTTAATGCTGACATCATTAATTCAGTACTGAGGCCAAATGTAACTCTTTGTGTGTGTTCTCTCTCATTCTCATGCACAATGTGGCTTCATGTTTTGGACTAGGCTTATTTCTAATCTGGCTTTGTTGCAAAGGAGGCTGTCTGCCTGAACTCATCTTGGCTTTTGTTTGATCTGTCCCAATTTTGACCACGGATTTCGTACAGAGATTTGGGAGAAGCCTAAAAAGTGACAAACAATTTTCATTTTCTGGGGAAAGTGTCAGAAGTAGCAAGCCAATGTCAGCTGCGGCCGTTTTTTTTCTTATTTACGGGAAAACCCACTGTCATGGGGTATTGTCAAACCCACATGTGAAAAGCCACATTATTGCCAAAGTAAATTTGTTCATATTCTTGTCTCCATTGTTGGACCATACCACATCCTCACTGGTCTCAGTACAGCCTTTTACTGAACAACCAACCCTAATAGGTTGTGATGTTTCATAATTTGTTCGGTGACGGCAGCACATGCAGACCACATCCACACAAAATGAAAACAATGTCCAACTCTTTCTGCCCTTCGTAATTCTCTGACCAGCCAGCCAGAGCAGCTGAGCCAAACGTTAGTGTATGGTGTAAATTAAATTAAGGGAAGGGAGCCGGGATAAGAGTTGAGCTAGTTAGCTTGGACTTAAGGCTGTTCGTCGACCCAGCCCTCTACTGGCTGATGTCCAGTCCCAGCAAAATGGAAAAGAAGAGGAGTGAATAAGGCTACATTCAAATTAAAGATCTCTGTCCACACAAGCATTTTGCCTCAAAATCTGTTTTAATCCCTGTCCATACTAACACACCTGAAAAGACGCTGGGCTTGTTGGTGTAAACAGAAAGGTTTGAGTGGATATAAAGGGTTTACAAGATGCTGAGTTATTCATTTTAACACCTCAGCAATATAATCTGCCCAGATGACTCACCAGGGGGTTTGTTATCGCTTTTTACATTAGGCTATTCTTTTTTTGTAATATGTTGTGGGTAGCATAGGGAGGGTTCATCTGCAATTTTGTAATTTTGTAGCCTACAATGAATCTCAAACTATATTGTAGCCACGAGAGGGCAATGGCACGTTCAGAAATGAGCTGAACCTCCAGCTACTTAGCTGTGGTGTGATGTTGAAGAACACTGCTGTGGTGATGATATCAGAGCAAACCAAACTGTTAAGAGAAATCCTGCAGCTCAGGGGAAAGTCCCATTCTGGTTTAATGTGCATATTGTTAGAAAATGATTTTGACTTTCTTTCTGCGTGTGTGTGTGTGTGTGTGTGTGTGTTTGTGCGTGCGTGTGTTTTTATGTGTGTGTGTACCCTACAGGTTGTGGTGAGTGAGGACTCGGACGGAGAGGGAGTGGTGGCTCACTTCCCAGCTCATGACAAACCCATATCCTGCATGCAATTCAACCCCAGTGGTAAGACACACTTGCGCACGAACATGCACAGGCGCACACACACAGACACACACACACACACACATACGCATGCCCGCCCGCCCGCCCAAACACACAGATGGTTTTAGGAAGGAGCTGAAACAGTTTCTGCAAGTTCAGAAGACAGAAAGAAGGTATTTATGTGAAATAAGCCCATAGTGTTAATTTACAGCTACCCAATTTATTATTTGCTTCTGTAAAAAACTTCCCCTTGAGAAAGAAGTGTTATTAAAAAACATTACTGTGGATGACAAGCATGAATATAAATGTGATTCATTAGTTAAAATACATATTTAAGTGCAAATATCCAGAATAATAGTATTTGAAGGGCCCCTCATCGTCTCTTTTGAGTCTCTAATAACTTGTGACAGTGAGTTTCATACAAATATGGATTAAGTTCATGGAATACGTTTTTTCCAATTCCACCCATTTCCTTCAGTTCTTGAGATATAGAGGTCAATGGAGTGACCTTTCAGTACTTGAGTCAGCTGAAAAAAATCCAAAATATTTACTCTCTTCAACACTGTGCTGATGTTGTCAATGATTGAATGTATCAGTGTGAGTATTTAACTCAGGTATCTCAGCTCCCACTTTCGTAGCATCGCTGACCCCCACCTCCAAAACCCAAAGGGACAGTAGATGCTTTGTCAGTGTGAACAGGCAACCTTGTCAGTATGTATTGGATGTGTTGGGTTGTGAATGTCCGCGATACTCCTGTGGTGTGTGTGTGTAAGCGCGTGTTCACCTACTACGTGGTGTGTGTTGTGTGTGCGTGTGTGGTTAATAAAGGAGCTGTTGAGCGATGGCTCTCACCCCATGACCTCCAGGCCCCAAGAATCCGTCACTTACCCAGACGTATGACTAAACTTCCCAGCTCCATCCAGGCAGGAGCAGTACAATATTGAAGACAAAGAGAGACAAGACATGGTTGTTAGGTCACCATCTTCTCCCCGTTTCCACCTCACCAAAAACATTAATACAATTAATGATAAAAAAATCTGCTTAAAAGTGCACAGAAGTACTGGAACTGTTAAAAAGCAAGGTTATCATTTATGTCTACCAGTTGTAGTCTTTCCAGTTCCTAAAAAACTAGAAAGGCATTCAAAGAATACATCTTCCCAACAAGGCTAACGCCCTATCTCAAAATGTTAAACAAAGTGGAAAAAATAAATCTGGATCTGCTTCCTAAATCACAAAAAGTTAATGGCTATTTGCCTCTACCTCACCCTTCCACCAAGGTTTAGAGAAAATCGGTTCAGTAGTTTTCGTATAATCCGGCTAAGGGACAGACATATGGACAAACAACAGTGAAAACACAACGTCCTTGGCAGAGGCAACCTATTGCTAAACATTTAATAAACAACTCGTGGGGAAGTTGAAAGTTGTAGGAGATGCTTCTCTCTCGCCGCCTCTTATTCACTACATTGAGAACATTGGAAATTCAAATTGATTAGTTGCTCTAATGCTGTGGCTTTCTTTCAGTTGCTTTGAATCACTGTCTATCACTGTATGTGATTTCATGTGGAGTTGCCAACACTTGACATAAGGGTTATTGTGGGTTGCTGAAGTAATCATTGGTATCTGAAGAATCATTAAAGGTACAATTCAAACTGAGTTGTATAGTGTGAACTGTAGACTACATCAATACACATGATCATCTGTTTTGTAGTTGAAATGCCCTGAAAAAAGATTTCCCCACAAAAATCGGTCTAATTGGTGCATAGTCTGTGTGCTGGATTTAAAGTACATTCCAAATTATATCTGAAGCTAATATGAGGCTTCATTGGTCAAACTAATTAGAATGATTAGATATTTTCTACAGTCAACAATTTTATTTTTCCACCACAGCTAAGCAAGGGGGGACTTTCCAGGGAAGCACAAAAAAAACCAATGAATAATGTTGAGACATTTTTGAGGTGCACAGTTACGACCAAAGTGCCTTTGTCCTCATTTCTAGTTTTAATTGTGTCATCAGTAACATTCATGTGTTTCTCCTTTTACCCTTTAACATCCAGGCCAGGGCTCCACACCAATGCACTCCCAGCAGCATCAAACAGCTCAGTACGTTTAGTTTCAGTGTGTTGTGAAAAGCTGAGTCAGGGAGTTGACAGATTCCACCGTGACATTTTCCACAGGGCACCGTCAGCTTCAGAATTCCAAACACACTTTTAATCTTTCTGACTCATTTACTCTGAGCCACATCTAAATCACTAATAAATGTTTAAATTACAACCAAAGGCAACGCCACAAGTGTAGCCTGAAAACACAGATTTCCCTCCTTTTCGGTTACAGCTAGGGCATGTAATGAGATTAGAACGAATCTTAACAGAGGCCGAGTAACTCCTCTTTTCCACTGTTGTGAGTCCAGGACTCCTTTCATCATTGTTTATTCTTTTATCCATTTTCATTTCTGAGCTGCCTGGTGTGGACTGTCCCATAATTACAGGCCTCTTGACTTGATCAGAACCCAAATCCTGAGCGATGCCTTCATTGGTCTGGCTCAACCCGAAGTGAGGGGAAGTGCCTTTCGCTGAGCTACCTTCCTGGCTCTACTGAGGCTCCCTTCACAGTGGTCAAGCTCAACATGGCAGCAACCCGACGGATAGACTTACCAGGGAACAATGATATGACTCAAACAGAGCCTGGAAAGCCCAGAAGTTTTGGCTGGGAAGAGTTATGTAAGAAACCCCAGTGGCTTGTGTGTGTTGGAGGCTCTACAGAGGGCGGACCGGTGGCCGCCAGCTCTTGGTGTGGCGGCTGGCGCTTTGCGGCGCTTCGGTGGATGTGTGGATCTATTCCTAGTGGTGTAATTAGAGGGACGCAGATGAAGTGCAGTGGCAAAGCACTCTCTTTAACAGCTGCAGTGTGTGTGTGCTTGTTTTCTTTCTCGTCTCGTCCTCTTCACTTGTCCTTAACGATCCTTGACTTGATTAATAGGTACGATGCCAAGGTCAAAATACACTCACGTTTTGATGGCAGCTTGTCCAACAGCTTGGGCATTTCCTTTGACTGCGAGTGGCACTAGATGGAGTGATTGATCCAGCAACCAAGCAAGGCCACACCCTCCGGGGTTTTATTCTCTTTCTCTTCAGTCCTACTCAGGCTGATGAGCATCAAGTGCTTTACATGCAGTTATGGAAGAAGTATCCAGATACAGAGTAAAAGTGGCAGCACTACAACGTAAACATTTTCATTAAAAGTTGTAGTCCTGCATGTAGAAACTTTACTTAATTAAAAATGCATTGATTATTATGTAATTATAAAAACTAAAAATATTGGTTATGGAAAGCAGCTTTAGGGTGTTAAATTATAAGTTGATGCACTAATCTGGGAGCAGTATTTTAATATTATTGTGTAGCTCATAAAACGTTCTATACGGTTGAGTATTTAAAAGAAGTAAAATTCATCACATTTTATATATGATCATAAATGCTAATGACAGCTCATAGCGACCAGTGTCCTGTCCATCTGCCCAAATCTTCTAAACGTTTATAAAGGTCAGTAGCATTAATGATTGATTGATAACTCTGGTCCATGACTCATAAATATGCCTAATGCTAATGCTTATTTATACAAGAAGAAAAATTCATACATTGAGAAATTCCCCTTTCATTAAAAGAGTTGAGTTTATTAAGGGGCTTTACATTTCTAATTATAGCTATCTAATCAATTCAATAGGGTAGATGTTTGAAGTAGCAGAACAATGCTGAATACCTTCAAGTACAAGGAGCCCAAACATCTCCAGTGCCTTTATCGATTTAAATACTAGTTTCCCTCATAGTCGACAAGCAACCTGTTACACTAACTTAGCTACACTAACTTAGTTTTTCCCAATATCCAGTAACACACAACCAGACACATAGTCTCTGTCTGGTCAGAAGAAAGATCTTCTTCATGTGAGTCGGTTTCCATCACTTTTCCTCAAAACATATCTCACTGCCTGTAGTTTTCACCACGAGCCAGTCAAATCATTTGTGTTTGAACTGGATTCTGGTGAAGTTCGACCCTTGTGCTGTGAACAGTCTCATTCGTTCCCCCCCTTTTTTCAGACTCACAGAAACCCATTAGTCCGCCACAGATTCACAGCTTGATTTTTTTGTGTGCAGCCATCTAAATGTTCTGAATATGGAAGTTTTGAATACCCGATCAAAGCCAGGAGTAATGGCAGATGAATCAAGACTAAATCTCTCTCCACACGGAACTGTCCCATAAACCATATCCCTGATTTAGTAACAGGCCGCTCTAATGACTAGCCTGGCCCGTTGAGCCTGACCATTGAGGCAGCTGTGCCATGAAGGCAGCTCTCCGTGGTGTAATAACTCCGTCTCTCCATCTCACTGATGTGTGAAAGAAGCCAGGCCGTCGCTGAAAGAACCCGAGACCCACACGCACATGTTGAACACGAGGGGGAATTCCCGCACACAAGCAGCTCCACTCGGCCACACATTTATAGCCACACATTCGGTATAGATTGAGTTGTGTCTTCACACCAAGACAGTAATTAGCACTCACAGCCTGCTCTGATGTGATTTACAGCAGCAGCTTCTTCCATTATTTTTTACTGGGGACACCATGGGCTGTTCCTCTGGCTCTGAATTTTACTTTGACCATTGTTGTTGGGTAATCATAATGATGATGTTGATGGTTATCATTATGTCTCTGTTTTTAGTGGCGTGATGAATCTGTCCTTGTTAAAGAAGTTGTCAGAGCTCAGACTTGTTGCTCGGCTGTGTATGCTGCCGTGCCAGCAGAGGCAGAGAGGGCAAGGGAAGTACTTAAACCCTTTATTGTCCATTCATTTGGATATGAAGTTGTCTGTTGACATGATCGGGCTTCTTTCAAATAAATCAATATTAAGAAATACCATGACAGAATTATTCAAAAAATGAAAAGTTTTCTTTTTTGTGGGGGGATGAACTTTGAAAGCCTGTCTTCAACTAAGAACTTGCTCTGATTGTTTTTTTGCATGATAACATGCCAAATCTAAAGTATGAAGCAGATATTAATCACTACTTCTGAATAACTGGCCATCCACCAGAAAAAAATACACAGAAATTATCTTTGTTGTGCATAAATGCATGTTTTTACATAAGGAATATCTATGTTGGCACATAATGGCTGGAGATGTGTATATAACTTTATTGGCTTGTATAGGTTACCCCATACACAATTTGTTAGGTCTAAATTCATGTTGTCTATGGTCTGTTGTGCAGACTATTTTCTGAAATTACTATGCTTTGTTATTACCCATGTCCGTTTGTTTATTAGAAGCAAGACAACGCAAAACTACTGGACTGAAACGCAACTTAAGGAAGGGATGAAGAATGCGTCAGGGAAGAGTTAATAACATTTTGGAGGGGATGAGTACCGGGGCCACATCCAGTTTTTTTTAATGATTTTCTTCAACACTGATTTCTCGGGGAATAATTCATGGATCTTGGATGATTTCTACATGAGTGTGTAATTTGGTGCAGATTGATTTAGTTTAAGTGGACTAACAGGCCTTGTTAGAGGTTAGAGTTCTACTGATTCTAGTTTTAAATATTACTTGTTTGAGCATATGGTCAAAGTATTGAGTAATATTTAGTATTGTGAATCTGATGGTAATTCTGATTAAGTAATGTCTTCCTGCTTCAAATAGGTTTTATGGACATATTGTAATCGTATTATATTTGGGAAATGTTTCACTGGACAAACGTTGAGTTTATTCATTTGACAATTCAAACCAAAAAAGCATCTCCATGAAAAGCAGAGGTGATGTCATTGTACATTTTCTGAATCTTTGCTTATTAAACCATCACATGGCAGAACTGAAAGGAAGTTTATTTTTCCTCTGTTGCCATTGTGGACGTCTGTGTGACTGCAGTGTAAACAGCTTTACAGCTAGATAAGAAACATGATGATACAAAATCCTGCAGTGCCAGACTGTCTAACTCTGGTTATCAAAACGACCACTAAACTTGTAGGAGATGTCAGACATGTCTGCTGCTTGTGAAGTGCAGCCCACGGCCACAACAGAGACCTCACCACATGTAGCTTCATCCAAGAGGCGGTGATATCATCCTCTGACAGTGCTGAATAAACAAATATCCATAAAACTGACACATTTATGTTAATGATTATTGACAGCAGATTATTTACAATAAATTGTTGGGATCAAGAAAGCTAAATTAAATACAATTTTGTCTAGTAATAAGGAGTTATGAAAAGCAAATGCATTGTTTATGCATCATGATGCTAACTTTCTAATACTGTAACATTACATTTGCTAATGACTTCATCATGGTATCCTTTATAACATATGATTGATTTAACTTAATAAGATGAAGTTAAGGTTATTGGTTGCAATAGTTATTGCATTTCTACACTGTAAGATGTATATTAATGACTTCATGGTGATGTCATGCTTATGTCACTGCTACAATATGAACATTCATTATTTTTTATATTTATTTTAGCTTCAGGTTGTCGGTCCTAACATATTTGGAAAAATGCATTATGTAATTGAAAAATTTGACTTCCTCATTTCATCACATATCACATGATATCATATGGATATGGATTGTCCTTCAGTTATTTGCAGAGATTTTGGAAAATGTGCTTTTGGATCACATTTTGTTGACCTTGACCTTTGAGCAAATTTGTAACTTCTTTACTGTCTGTGTGTTTGTGGATGGCATGGTGGGGAATATGTCTCCTGTTCCCATCGAGGACTGGTTTGCTTGTATCGGCAGCAGTGTAAATAAATTAGAGATTATTGACATGGTCTAAAAATCAAATTTTTTCACTTTCTATATACAAATAAAACATACAATAATTTCAAGTGTAAATTGCCCCAGTAAAGGCTAAGCTTGCCATGTGTAGTTTACACTTAAATCTAAAGGGGTTTGGTGGAACAATATCTTTTTGACAAATCTGCTATCTGGTAACGACCCGTATGCCAGTGTGATCAAAAGGGTTTACCCCCCCCAACAACACCCTTCAAACCTAACCCAAAATAGTGCTGGCTGGTGAGGTGACTGTGGCTTAGTGGTCTTGCAGTGCTATACAATTATATATATATTATCATTACCAAAGGAGGAGATGTAAATAAAGAAGATGAAAAAAAAGGGGGGGAGGGGGTTCTCACTGACACATTTTCCAAAATAGGTTTTGTATTATAAGAATGTGATACATTCAATATCAAATTCAGAAAGTCTAAAACAGCTGTAACAGCAGATTATTATGTTTTCAGGGAGCCAGCATGAAGTCAGGCAAGGACTCGCAAAAACCTCTGCAGCACATGCACCCAATGAGAAGCTTTGTTCATAGGAATGAATGGGGCACCATCATAGAGCATGTTATCCAAATTACTTAATACATCCGTTATGTTATCCTCTTGGGAGAATTCAGTTTCACTACGTTTTCTTTTTCCAGACGATCTTGTGTAAAAAGTCAGTCATTCTAGTCAGATGGTGGTGCTAGAGTAAAGTGCCAAAAAAACTGTGAATGAGTTCATCCTCCGATCTGCCTATTGGACTTATTCTTCTCTATTAGAATGTTGACATGTCTTCTGCTCTAGTACAGACGTCAATATGTTGGGCTCCTATCCATAATCGTTTGAAAAACAGTTTTTAGCTTGTGTAAACAGTAGGTAAAAGTTTAATAACACACTCCAATGTAGTGGGAAGCAGATGAATAGTGATGTATTTATTCACATCTGTAATTCCTCCTGTGGGCATTAAATGGAGGCCCACAAGATGAATCATGCCATGATGATAAAACACCAAATAACATAAACTAATTCCTGTATATTTATTACTATTTAGAATTTAGCTGTGGCTGTGTAGAACTACATTAGTGTGTTAAATAAAAAAACATAATAAACAACTTATTACAAGCTTGTTTCTTTTTATTAATACTAAATACAGCTGCTTTACTTGTCAACTATACATTAAATAATAGGTGTTTGGTATTCTTCTGTCAAAGAAAAAATTCACTTGAGTCATAACTGTTTTAAGACTCTTCCAGCCACTTGCTGTGCACATTGCAGGTCACTGTTGACATCACATAACTATTAATTTGGCTTAATTTTTTACAAAGTGACAAAATAATTGTACTATAAAAAGAGATTTGAAGACAAAATTGCAGACATTGTTCAAGAGCCTAAATTCGAATTAAATGAATTTACTCACACGGTCTTAAAGGGAATTGATCGGTTCATTTCTTTCTTTTTCTTCACACTCAGCTCAATTCAGTTTTTTCCCCTCTTCTAAATCAATGGACAATTGCTGCACTGTGAAATCTTACCCACGACTGGCTGGCTGTGAAACTTTAAAGGGATTCCGTTAGTTAACAGAAATGAACACTGGGAAGTTGAAAAGAGACCATGCAAATGCAATGAGCTTACCTCTCCAGCCTCACTGTCTGCTTGTTCGCTCACTAAGGAGATTAAGTGCTGCCCATTGTCCTGATGTCTTTATCATGAGATTGTGATTGGGAGCAATTTGCTTTGGGGCTTTTTAAACATGGCATCAAAAGGGGCCTGGTGTTAAAGTTCTCTCTAAGCTGCTGTGAGAACATGTTTGTCCCGTGTTGTCCAACCACAGACAGAAAACAATATAAAAGTATTAGGATTGACTGGGATTTTGGATTATCACCAGTAAATTGGGATTGTGGATTTATTTGACAAACTCTTTCAGGTGACGTAGGGTCTGAGGCCTTCTTCACATTTTTAAACCTATATGCAGCCTGGAAATGCTGCGTTGCATCCGTTGATGGGCGTTCTGTTGTACGGCGAGATAAGAAATCCCCCTCTATGCATTTCAACAGTTCCTGCAGGAAGTGTGCCAATATGTAAATGCTCCATAAAACAGACTTAAGTTGTGAACAAGCCTGGAGCTCTGCCCTGAGAGCGGTCACGCTTTGTGAACTTGACCGATACGCTGCCTGCCCCATGTATGTCGGCATGACTTTAAAGGCAGGCCAGTTTTACCCTGTTTAAAGAGCTGGCCTTCCAACATAGTAATATCAAACTAATGACTTTTCAGTTAGGTTAGCCACACACACACACACACACTCCAACACACACCTTTTTTCATATCTATTAATATCTAAGTGCTCACAGGTGGTCCGCCTGTGAAGTGCACAGAATAACACAACCCTTGGTTTCAGCCCGCTGTACATCAAATGAACCGTAAGCACCTTTCCCCTTTTTCCTCCTTTTTTTTTCTTCCTGTTTTTCTTTTCAGCCGTCACCCTCCCTTCACCCCCACCCTAGTCCTTCCTATACCTTCCCCTTCTCTCTGGGTTCCTTTCCTCTGTGGTATGAAGTGCGGATGAGGTTGAGAGATTCAATAAAATTGGGAGAAAACCTGTTTAACCCCTTGACATCTTCGTAGCTTAGGTAATTTTGTCTTTTCCTAATGATACACAACAAGTTGCTGAGATCAGGGTAATGTCATAATATTGCTTAAAAAAGAAGCCATGGCAGGAAACATGAGCCGTCAGATGTCCACACCGGTTGTTAACAAATCCTAAGTGCCATCTATCGTTAAACCTTATTGGAAGATAGTGCTCACCATAACAATATACCCCAACTGTCTGTCACCCATCACGGTGCAGGCTGCCTCCCTGGTTCAGCATTAATCTTAAGTTCTTGTCATGGTTGTTTTCACAGACAGTTTTCCTGCGCAGTGAGGGGTGATTACCAACTTCTGCATTGAAGCCATATTCACAAAAGTGGTTAAGCTAGTATGACTAAGCTATTGGCTTGTTTTCACCTTTTGTAAGTGCAGTCCTTTAATAACTGATAGAAATTATACAATAATTTCAAAATCAGGTTGTTATCTGCACTTATTATTCAACATGTATAGTGACCAATACTGTATAATGTTATGAGGTTTTTTTTAAACCTCATATGCAGTTATCTTCACAAAGCAAGAATAACATCACTCAATTAAGACTCTAACTTTTCATCTTAAAGTAAAACTAGTTTGAGTTGATAATGAAAATAAAAAAGAAATATCTAGTCAGACTGCCGCTCTCTATTACATTAGAGGTTGTTGACTGTGGCACAGTGTTTCTGCGCTTACCCTGCTGCCCACTGGAAATAAAACCGCTCCAATACTAGTGTGCTACGGTGGTAAGAGGATTAGTTTGGTGCTCTCCTTCCTTCAACTAGCACTGCAGAACTTGCAGTGGTTATGAAAACACATCTTTAACTTTTCCTACGTAACCATAATAACATTTTATAGCTTGAAGGCCAAACTTTGAGTACTTCATTTAGTATTTTGTAGAAGCCCCCTGTGCTGAAATCTTCGCTTGACTTCCTCTTAGGTAATTCTCAATAAGCTTTGGACACCTGAACTTTGGCAGCACATCCCATTCTTTTTGACACATCCTCTCAAACTCCGTCAGATTGTAGGGGTAGTATCTGTGAACGGCCATCTTCAGATCTATCAAAGTGATATTCCGAGCGGTTCAAGTCTGTGCTTTAAGTCATTGTCTTGTTGAAAGGTGAATGTTGCCCCTTCTCTCTGGTGAGGTTTTCTTCAACAGCCCCTCTATTCGTGCCACTGGATCACCTCAGAGCAAAGTTCTCTCACCAGCATGCTTCAATGTGGGGATGGTATTAACCAAGTGATAAGCAGTACCCAGGTGTTTACCAGACAGAGTGTTTGGAGGTTTGCCCAAAGGGTTCAGTTTTTGATTCTTTCTCCTCATGCTCCCAGAGTCATTTAAAAGTTTATGGGATCTATTAGCAGTAATTAAACATAATAATCAGGATTTAGTGTAATGTATAATCACCTTAGAATCACTGGGTTTTTATTACCTTAGAATGAGCCCCTTTTATCTTTATAGGGAGCCGGTTTTCTTCCACAGAGCTCTCCATGTTGCATCTCCATGTTGCTAAAGTAAGTAAGAAAGGACAAACACAAAACAAAGTTTTCCTTATGTATGTTACCTTAATGTGACACAGTGTATGGCATGCCTTCAGGTTGGCCAGGTGGGCCACAGTGGGGGAATGTTTTGTGAGAGATAGTAAGTTGGTTGCAATATGCAGCCCCACCGCTGCATGTCACTAAATCCTACTCACTGGACCTTGAACTGCTGTTTGGCAAACTCAAAGTGAGCCGTCATGTGCTTTTGATTCAAAGTGGTTTCCATCTAACCACGCTGCCATGAAGGCCTGGTTGATGAAACACTGGTTAGGTAGTAATCCTTCCGATAGGCTCTTCCTTCTGTGCAGAGCTCTGTGATCATCGGGTTGCTGGGTGGGCAGCCAACTGTAGGAACAGTCCTTGTGGTTCCAAACCTTCTTCCACATCATAATGATTGAGGCCATTGAGCTCCCTGGAACACTCGGAGCATTGCAGTTTTATCTCAGAGGTCTCCACAGAGCTTCTTGGACTTCATGGCTGGGTTTTTTGCCTTGCAATACAATGTGAATAGTGGGGCCTGATAAACATAGGGGCCTTTCCAAACTATGTTCAATCAAATGAGTCTGTAAGGTGACTTTAATCATATTCTAGATGCATCTCAACGATAACACAACACACTATAACACAATTTATTAACACAACATAGAATCACAGATCAACACAGAATCTTATTGCCTATTACCGTATTTGACTTTATCATTATTATGATTGTTAGAAGGGGCCGTAACAATGATAGTTTAAATTAAAAGAAAAATGTATTCACCTAAATCTACCAGACAGGAAAGTGTGCAAATGATTTGGCCTGAGTACATTTTTGAAGCTATTAAATAATATATGTCCGACATATGTGTAAGTACATACAGACGGACACATGGAGTCTTTTCCTTATTCTCCAATAGGCAGCCATGAGGACAAAGCCCTGTCTTAGGATGGATAGTCTGTCATTTGTGCGTTGGGCAAATTTGCTCTGAAGTTTATGCATCCTGGTAACAGTAAAGCTATCTGAATCCCCCAAGTACTCCATCTTGTAGGCTTTATGCCTTCCACATGGTTATAATTTGACATTTTCTCTATTTTCAAAGCTTTTTTGGAGCCCAGTGTTGTTAATTAAAAAGTGGACTAGTTTTGTTGTGGCCTTTTGTGTTGCCAAGTAGGGAAATCACCGCCTACTTTGTTGCTCTCTCCATTTTCTTTCTCTGCTTTTCTCTCTCCCTCTCTCCTCTGCTCCCTTGTCCCATCTGCCTTTGTCAAGAATAAAGCTAGCCCAACCACTTTGTAAATGAAACAACCTCCCACTATTAATGGGATTGAGCAGATGTTTTGTGTTTGGATGGTCAGAGATGGGACAGTAAACCCTGCAGCAAAACAAAACAAAAAGGATTTTGGGCCCCAAAAAAAAACATAAAGCAAAAGCAGATATTTATGGAAATGATTATATCACTTCCCTCATGTCCCATACAGCGGCATGTCTCGCGCACATGGCAAATTAGAGGTCATCCCTTCCACTTTAGCGCATGTCTATGTGCGTGTGCCAGTGATTTTGGTACTAAAACATCGTAAATAACACTGTAACCCCTGGGACGAGGTGTTATAAATAGGACGTGTCAAACCCTGCTCCGGCCAACCTCTGGTTTCCCCGAAACCCTTTCTTTTCACCCGCCGTGCGGCTCAGCTACTTTTTAATTTGGCCTTCCCGCGGGCTAACCAACTGACGCCTCTCGGTGAGGCCCTCTGTATTTCAACAACGCCGCAAAAGCCCCAGTGCTCGGGCACTCGCACTCACAAAGCGCTCCAGCCTTTTGTAAGCTGTTACTTTTTTGGAGCCCAGACTCTACCATCAGCAGAAGAGAAATGCTGGCTCTGACCTGAAACCAGCGGCCAAGTCTCATCTGTCAGAAATCCCAGGGGCCAGACTCTCCAGCCACTGGGTGGGCGGGGCCCGTCCAAAACACGGAGAGGAGGAAGAAAGAAAGAGCGGGGTGTAGGGGAGAAAAGGTTCGAGATCGAGAGGAAGCTCCCAGATAAACAGGCCGCAGCGCCTCAACTCCTAATCACCCTGCGCTTCCGTTTCCAGACTCTATAATTAGAAGGGCCCCGTCCCTTTTTTCTCTGTATTCCCAGTTGACGCAAATGCTTCTTGTGGCTTGGCACCTCATTTGGGGCGTGGGTTTTCAAGAGTTTACAGGCCCTGGGCCTGAGCTCTCTGGCTTTCTGGTCGCTCTGATACAGCATGAATAGCTAACCACTGTCTTAAAGCACACTTCACTTGGCTGCTCTACTGCTTTCTTCCCTCCACCTCTGATAATCTTCATGACCCCATCGCTCATCCACCCTGTACCTCCCTCATTCCACCTCTTCATCATCTTTAAATATAACTGTTCCTCACTCAAACACAAGTCATAAAAAAGAAACCTTTCAACTCTGAGTAAATGTGCAAAATTTTGTTGCAACCTTGGCTTGTTTTTCCAGAGAGGGAGTGTTTTCCATCTCCCTCGCACGTGTTGCTGAATCCTTTTAATCTCGTGCCATTCCAGCCTCCTCTTTTCACATTTGACATACCACCCAATAAAGCCCGGCCACTAATTAAAACCTACTGTAGCCACCACATAAAAGATTCCACAGGGAAAAACTCAGAGGAAAATTACTAATTACTTTAATATCATTTATGTCTGGTAGTCGTCAAAAAGTCAGAGGTTTGGACATATTTTTCAAATCTTACACTCTGCATCAGCCATGCGTTTCCAACATTTTGAGTTACTGCCTGATGTACAGATTTGTTTGTAACATCTCATCCAGAGGGCTTCTGGGGATGGGTTTTGGGCTGTGCTTTGAAAAGAGCTGCTTCTTTTTTTTCTCTCTCAGTTGAGCCAGTTTAGATCTGGGTTTGTTCTGGTGTGGTTTGTTGAGCATGTTGTTTATGGTGAGGGCCTATACTTTCTGGAGTTTGATGAGCTTCAAATAAAACGGGACCAAATGAATGGGCCTGTCAGCAGGGGTTACACTTGTGCTGAGCTGAGGTTCAAGTGTGTCTGCGAATCTGTACGAGCTCACACACATGCACACCCATAACCGTGCACAGGGACACGGATTCTCTCTTTTAGAGACACTCATCATGTTGCCTGTCCTTGAAGGAGCACACGACTCGGGCCTAGCTTTTAACCACACCGGGCTGCCATGTGAGGGAAGGCTGCGTTTTATGACAGCAGCAAACGATAGCTGGTTTTATTTTAATGGCCTGGTGTGTTTGTTTTAAAGGCACGGTAATTCTGTCATGACTTGTAGCCTGGGTCCTGCACAGTTGGAAGTGTTGGCTGCCTTCATGTAAGCTGCTGGAGTAAAGCACAGATTAAATATTTTGGTTGGCCAGACTCTGTATCGATTCAGCAGCATATCAGCGGAAACCTCACACTGGCACAATTTAGAGGATCTTAAGTCAGCTGTGAATTTTTTGTTTAATCTGGATTTTACTTAATAAAATAAATTAAAATGTTTCTACTAAAAGAATGGGAGTCGCATTGGAAGATACACAGATCTGTCAAAATGACTGAGTGGTCTCAAACCACTGATTTGATTCAACAAAATCAACTTACAGCTTTGTTCTTTGGTATGAGATATTATTTTTGTAAGGGATGTTGAAAGGTGCTCTCAAATGAAAGGATGATTACACTACATTGCATTGCTTTGGTAAGGCAAATGAAATGTAGACAAGATGCTGGCGTTAACATCCATTGTATTGTTGTGAGTATTTTCTTTCATGTAATTTTCTTCATTGATTTTGTATGACAATTTAATGGAGATAGGTCACTCACTAGATCATCTGAGAAAGGCTGAGAAATTATGACTTTTAGTTTAGTTAATAATAATAACTAATAATAATAATACTACTAATAATAATTGAGTTCAAGATTATCTTTCATTAGCCATGATCTTTCAAACTCCACTCACCATATTTGCTACTTTCAATAAACGTGTTGTTTACAAGCCCAATTTGAAATGACCTTGATGGTGTCATTAAGAGCCAATCAAGACAAATTGATGGGTTGCCACTTTTAAAGTGATTTCCAAGCACATGTTTCAGTCTTAGGGCTGTGGTCATGTGGCAATTATCCTTTTGTCCTGTATTCTATTACTATTTTTTGTTCAGCTTGAATGAAAGATTAGAGATACTGCACATCGATAAATCTGCCTGAGTTTTCATCTGTTGTTACAATCTCTATGGCACACAGAATGCTTTCATACTTCCTGTGATTATAATGAAAAATACAGTAATGAAAAATCAGCCTGCAGTGGAGGGATAAATAGAGAATATTAGCGCGTAAACGGCACATAAAATACTGAAGCCCTAGTATGATATAAGGGCATGATGATGGACCACATATGCAGGAGCAATTGTTGGTATGATAACCTCTTAATACTGGGATGGATTGCCATTAATAATGACTCTTTCTTGTAGGATTGCTGCTGGTGACCACCGACACTCTGGGCCATGATTTCCACGTCTTCCAGATCCTCACCCACCCATGGGCGTCCTCACAGAGTGCTGTCCACCATCTCTATACCCTGCATCGTGGAGAAACTGAGGCCAAGGTCTGAAACGCACACACACACACACACACACACACACACACACACACACACACACACACACACACACACACACACACACACACACACACACACACACACACACACACACACACACACACACACACACACACACACACACACACACACACACACACACACACACACACACACACACACACACACAGACTGTAGTCAACGAGTGGATGTAGCAAATTATTCAACTAAACTTTAATTTACAAATAAGTTCTTAATATTGTGAATTGTCAGATCAGAACCTGCATCTCAACAAAAACTGACTGATACTTTTGCTCATGATTAAAATAATTAATGTTTGGAAACGTGTCCACCCATGTGCGTCAGAGAACACATTTTTGATGCGAAACAATATTTAATGACCGAGCTCTCTGGGTAATTTGGCTCCTGTTGAATATCTCTTGAACAATGAACACTGAAGGAACTCTTCCCCTAAAAACAAGCTGAGCCGACGTTAGCAGGAGTTTTAGCTAACAAACCACAACCCCTCCGTATGTCATGTGTTGATGTACTGCTGACGAAAAAGCTTAAAAACACAACTAACAGATTTTAAACATGAAACTGTTTTATTCAGTATTAGTACCGGATTTAATCACTGAGTCCTTTTGTTTTGGAGACGGGTGGACCTCTGTGGGTAATTTGCCTCCTGCTGAAAACCTCCTGTACAAAGAGTTGTTTAACAATAAAGTCCCACTTCCCCATACACAGCTGGCTACTATTTTCACCCAGCTGGACATTGTATGCACTGTTGAAAACTGAGTGATTGAAATCACACTTATATCTGAAGATGTGTTTTCCATGTTTGTCTGTTCAGATGGGACTGAGTAGATTTAAAGTGGAAAGTAATTTTTTCAATAACTTAGATGTTGGTGGCCTAGGGTCAAAGGTCAAGGTAACAGTGACCTCTCAATCCATAAGTTATACTTTGAGGAAACTTATTAATATCTGACACAAACCTGCACTTGGCCTTATGAGTCAAGACAAACTACAAATGTTTTTGTGTTTTTACTGAAAGTGCATCTAAGAGGGTTAGGGTTAGAAAAAATAGAAACATTTTGATTTAAATGAATTGCTAGTCTTGTTTAATTTAGACCTTTCATATATATGTATGTATGCTCTATCTTGACTTAAATTTGAAAATGACATTGAACTGACATTATTTTACATGGCAACTGTTGACATTTTGCAATACCTCGGCAAAATGTTATGTAACAGGGGACTTATTTATATCATCAGGTAAACAGACTCTTTTTTTTCCTTTAAAGACATCATGAACTTAAAACATACTCATAGTCTGTAAATGCAGTCCCTGTCTTTTAAGGGAAGATATTTTGCGCCTCCTTTGAACTTCCCCGTGCTTCTGAAAACTTCCATTCAGAAATGCTTACTCAACAAAACTACTTCAGGCCTTGTTCGGTTCAGGATTATTGACGGGGGAAAACACACTATCACACACACACACTCTCACAGCCTGCCTGTAGTTAATGTATGACCGAACGCCAGGTCCGCTGACCGGCTGCACACTGAGCCTGCTTTGATCCAGCCCATTGTAAACAGCGAATGCTGGCCTTAGCCTAGTGCTTGGGCCAGAGGTTATCACCACACTCTCTCACACACACACAGACAGACACACACACAGACACACACTGGAGAGTGATAAAGTCTTCAGTGAGGTGGGTGGAGAGACGCCTTATCTGTCTCCAGTGGCCAAACATGCGGCTGGCTGTCAGTGACCCGAGGCCAGGTAAACAGACCTGTAGCTGATAACAGCTGTAAGGGGCTGAATGAGGACCAGAATGTGGATGAGCTCGGCCAAACTGGACAGCTCTAGTCCCAGGGGTTAGAGCGATGACACTGGGATTCTGCTAAGCCTTGAAGCCATTCAGCATCAAGTGGGATTCCAGTGATTTCCAGCAGTTTATCAAGGCCAATGGCATCAGAGCATTTACAGTATATGTAACTAGGCTGCTACTGGCTATCTGCAAGAACATCATTTTGACATTTGTAAGACTTCAAATAAACCTAGATAGCTTTGCACAAAGGATTTTTGTTCAACATTTTTGTAAAGTACTAAAACATCACAAAGAAGTACTTTGTAACACTAATATGCTTCAAAATAGTTAAAAATAATAAAATTAAAACTCCATTCATCTCCCGGTGAAAAAGCGGCTTCATACATGTAGAAGACACAGATGAAGATATCAAGAGAGCTTGTAGTAATAAGAGCTGATGACAGTGTCGGGAGCTGTAAAAATGATCACGTGATCAGGGCAGCGGATGTTATATGTCACTTCCTGTCTCTGTCTCCTGCACCCGGCTGCTCCACCTCTCGCCTGGAAAATGCAGAGGATTTGATGCTGTTTTGAACGCGTCACTACCAAGAACGTCACACTGTGTTGTGCATGTGTGAAGGGCCAACTAAGAGTGAACTCCGGCCAATTCTCCAGTATGATACATGTAGGTCGTGTCTGAAAACGACTGAACTTTTGACTGCCTCAATCCCAGAATGTTATTTCTCATGGTTATATCTGCCTCTATTTCTCAATTCAAGTCAGGTTTTTGGCATTTGCAACTCATTTGGTGTTATATAAATTCTGTAATAGGTATTTAATAAGTCAGAATAAGTCTCATCCATTATATGAACGGTTGACCATACCAAAATCTGTCATACTGAACGTAAACTATCGATGGGCTATCAAACTGTATTGCAGACACTTTAGTTTTGTTTGCCCGTGTCTGTCTGTCCATCTTTCACATTCTTGTTCTTGTCTGTTGAACGGAGCCGATGTCACAGAGATAGTTGGACACATTAAACATGCCTTCTTGGCATCACCCTGACTGTCAAGGATGTCATCGGAAACAAAGTGTACTAAGACAGGAGGGGACTTTCCAGCCTCTCTGGAATGCTACCTCCACACCGACACATGCCTGAGACTGCGCTCACTTACATTCCACCTTTTTAAGATAACATTTGGCCACTGTCTAATATCTGCGTGGCCACACTGTGACTGTCCAATCATAGCCATCCTTCAGGTAGCCCCCTGCCTGATGATTCAACACTAAAGTCAAGTCATCCATTTACAGTGGGAGCTCTGACAGGTCAATTATGGCCAATTATGAGCCACACAAAGTAGCCCTTTCTCATCTCCAAGGCATCACTAATCTGCCACTGCAGAGGTCAGGCCTCCTCTTTCACCCATCTTTGTGAAGTAAAGTAACCGTCTGGTATGCAGAGGACACCCCATTAACTGTCATTGCTGGGGACAATTACCTCGTCTGACCTGGCAAAAGATTAGAAAGGCCTGCAGGTACAGAGCTGTCTGTGACGGGGACGTAGTGCTGAAGAGTTAGACATTCCTTGTCTTAACTTTCTCCTAGACCTTTTCCCTTTCATTTTTCTCCAGTCCCGTCCACTTTTAAGCCTTCTTTTTAATGTCGAAAGATGGATGCCGTTTCAGCACACTGTCCCCTCATCAGTATGTCACCTTGGTTCCTTTGTGCTTTTTTCATTTTCTTTCTCCCACTCTCCTTTGCTTGTGTTGTCTCCTGCAGCCTATCTGTCTGGTTTCCTGCATGTCAAACATGCCCAGAGAGATGCTATCTTCCCAAGTGTCTGCTCCCTAACTAACAAAGGACGCCAGCAGCTCTCAAGTTTTTTTTCTTAGCCATCTCAAGTAAAACCAAACAAGCTCACATCACATTGTCACCTTTGCCAAAAGCTATTGTCCGATCCTTTCACGCTGGTTAACCTTTGTCATGCACTCTGAATGATGTGTTTATCTGTGTGATAAACACTAACGTTCGATGCTGTTTATTCCCATTGTGCATATTTCTCTGTGTTGAGTAGTGAAGAAAATGATACAGTACGTTTTGTACTTGATTTCAAAAACCGGTGTAGGAAGTCTAAATGGAGCTGCCAAAACCAAATCTGGACCAAGCATGTGAGCATAAGTGAGCATGTCTAAGGCTGGTTACAATGTACTGCCAGGAGGAACTGTAGTCGTCTATACTGGAATTTGCAAACAATGAGTTGAAACCTAACTCGCAGATTATAATCCTGAATTTGCCCGTTTGGCTCCTTGTGGTTTCCTTTCAGACGCCTATTTGTAGAACATGTTTTGCATTTGTCAATCTTCTTTCCTACACGTTCTTACTAAATCTTTGAACTATGCTTTAGCATGACAGGACAGATGGCTGTGTTGCTACATCAATTAAACCATTCACATAATGTTGTACACATTATCAACTGGGTTGTCCCATACAAGAATGTCAAATTGTTGTACATTAATTGAGGCATATACTGAATTTTAATTATTAAAGCTGTAGTAGAACAGTTTGAGACTGTATTAATTCAGCTGACCTCTCATTCAGCGATCGCTTTATGTTTCTTTCCATATCTTAATTTTAATAAAGATAACTGACACAGCAGCTCACTCTGATACAGGTGGTAACAGGTTTCTCACACCATCACATTCCTTTTGGCAGGCCTAACAATTAGTACTCTAGTAGTCTTTTCAGTAGTAAACTTGACCTTTGTAAAACCATTCGAATAGAGCTTCAAAACATCGACTGTCTCTATATGTCCTCTAAAGGGACTATTTGTAAGATTCTGCTCCTACTACCTAGCCAAAATTAGCATTAATGTTGGTTCAGATCTTTCCTTTGTCCATTGAGTTGTGTTCCAGTTCGAAGCATCACCAGGTAAATGTTTGTATTGCCTTGGCTGATCAGTTTTTATCTCTGCCCTGTTTTGAATTTGTTCATTCTGAATAATTAGTAATGCTGTCTTTGTATTTTGTAGTTTCCATGGCGTCATGTTTTGACAAAGTGAATAATAAACTGATTGTTGTATGTGTCTGAGGCCAAACCCTGGGCCAAAAACAATTAGATTCAAAACCAAAACATGAGCTATTAGCTGCGTTACTCCTGAAATGTTATCATCATTGTTTGGGCCTTAGCAAATGATGACAGTTGTAAACGAGAAAATAATAATTAAGATACTTTTACATTAACGAGTTTAGCAATGGATCTCCAATTAACATGTGAATATAATGAAATGATGTTTGCTTAAAGAATTTAGACCCATTAGCATGAGAACGAGCAGAGTGAATGGAAGTGATTCCATCCTTCATCAGTTGTGCACATTCTCTCTCTCATCGTCCTCCTACAACAACCCTCTGTCCTCTGATCTCTACCTGTTCTGTCTCTGTCCAGGTCCAGGACATCTGTTTCAGCCCGGATAGTCGCTGGGTAGCAATCAGCACCCTTCGCGGCACAAGCCACGTCTTCCCCATCAACCCCTACGGGGGTGCACCCTGTGCGCGGACACACATGTCCCCGCGGGTGGTGAACCGGATGTCTCGCTTTCAAAAGAGCGCCGGCCTGGAGGAGATCGAGCAGGAGCTGAACAGGGCAGCTGCGCTAGGAGGAGGCGTCGGAGGAGGTGGTTGCATTCTGGGCGGAGGAGGCATCGGGGGCCGCTGCAGTCCCATACCAGGCCTGTCCAGCAGCCCCTCTGGGTCTCCACTGCACGGTGGGTCTACTGATGTTGTTGTTTTTGCTCGTACTGAATGTACACGAAGGAGGCTACCTGGAATTGTGGGGAAATTACAGCATGTAATGATTCACCCAAAGATCAACCTAAAAACCCTGTAGGTTTTCAGTCCTGATTTTACAAAACGGGTGTTAGTGAACACGGGCTGCTCCTCTTCATAACTCGCCTCGCACTGGAGAATACTCCCCATGGTCATTTAGCCATAACTTTATACAGTCAATAGAATAATTTAAATAATTTATTTCGAGTTGGCCTGTACACATTGTAAACAAGAGTCCTTATGGTGTAGCCCCAGACTATGGGTGTGGTTGAGTTGTCTTTTAAACAACATTTAACCTGATAAAGCCTGAATAGTGCTCGAGGGAACCGAACCGCTCACAAAATAGATCTAACTATAATCGTGCGTGTGCGTGTGCGTGTGCGTGTGTGTGTGTGTGTGTTTCCAGTGACTGGTCATCTCAGTAGCTCTTTTCCAGGGACTCTGATCTGTCTGCCACAACCTTGTTTGTCAAACACCATTGCAGGCAGCTCGCACTGTCTGTGTGACCCCAGCTGACATAAACACACACTTTGTGTCAGCTGCACCGCTTGACCCCAGAGGTGTGACTCAGTGTAAAATATCACAGTTCGCATTAATCAGGGTTTCCAGGAATATCCCTGAGCTTTGGCAGGGGTCAGGTTCAGAACTTGATAAACACTTCAGAGAACCAGATCACTGGAATTTGACCAGACACTGACTCAACATATTGTAGTAGGATATATTCTGAAGCTTTTTTCTTTGCTTTATTTAAAAGGAAACCAGATTTCTAACCCCTCTAAAATGCTCTAACAATATATGATGAAATAGCCTTTTTTTGGTTGAGAGTGTCAGGAAAGGATGAGATATACAAATGATCTTTTAAATATATCTTAACTTATTAAACACACCCCCTTTGATTTTGTCATATTTCCCTATTTTATCCACTCAGACTTGTTGGATCATACCAAGACAATATGAAATAATCACGATAGAAAACTTTATTCATATCGCTCCTTTACAGAAATGGTTTCATGACCAAAATATACTTTTCCCATGAGCTGTTCCCAGGCTCCAAGTGTTCATATGGGCCCAAAAAGGTGACTGAAGATGCTGGGATCAGGGTGGGGTCAGGGTCAAGTCATATTGTTTTTTGCCTGCCCCCACAATTTGCACTGCACCCCCAGCAATACACACACACACACTCAGACACACTGTCTCTCTTGAAAAAAGGCACCCAAGCTTCCTATTTCCTTCCTGTCTTCCCTGTCTAGACCCAAACCCTTCTGTAACCCCTACACTAAAATACACACACATGCACACACACACACACACACACACACACACATTCCTCCACACTGAGAGTGAAAAATAGGCCATCAAACATTAAAAGGATGTCTGACTTTGGAGAGTCACCGCTCCACGATGAGAGACGGAGAGGGACAGGTACATCAAAGTGGAAGGGGAGGTGAAAGTGAGTGAGCAAAGTAATGAGGTGCAATTGAGAAAAATGAGGGAGAGATAGAGCAGTGGAAGGGGAGGAGGGAGGCCGGCCCGGAGAGAGAGAGAGAGAGAGAGAGATAAGTTTGTAGTAGCAGCGCTGAAAGCCAGGGACTCCAGGAGCGTGCTCGTAAATCACACTTTTGTTTCAAAGGAGAGCATTAGGGCCACCTGTCAACAATTAGTCCTCACAGTGATACCTTGCTGAGTGTGCGTGCATGTGTATGTATGTGCACTTGAAGTAGATATACACCATGTCTGAGACTTTTAATGGTTTTTAATGTTCCAATCTGAAAAGGTTCAAATCCCGGATCACAGTTGAGTAGGAGTGAAGAGTTGCTCGGATCCTTCAGGAGCAAATTGCAGGTTTTCATAACTCTTAATATCTTACCGTGTATAATGTAGTCCACAGGAAATTGAAGTCAGGTTTCACACCGCTTTCATCAAGGTGTTAATTCAAACCATACGGACACTACCTCACTGATAAAAGGTGTCTTACTGTGTGAACTATGAAGCATAGTTCACATGTTGTGTACTCATAGTGGTGCAGTCTCACAGTCTGACACTTAAAAAGGTCAGTATGTTACCCTGACCTTTGTTTATATTGTGAAATGAGACCTCACTACAAATGGCAGAAATAAAGTGGGATTTAGAGGTTGTGTTTAATGTTTAATGGTAGAGCTGATCCGTGCATTATGAAAATGTAGTTCATCAAAAAGCTGCCTCTGTTATACAACATTTAAAATGTGAACAAACAAACAGAAAATACTTTACCCTTTGAAAACTGCTGATTTGGAGTAATATGGGCAAAATTAATAGATATATGATTAATTCCAAATTTAGGAGGTAATGAGCCATGTATTCAGATGGAATTAATTACACAATTTGAGCAGGACAGCAACAAGCTTGTAATGTACACACAGGTTTTAACAACCCTCTGACCTGTGTTACTCACTTCTCCCTGCAAGTTGGGGTTACTAAAGGCTTTTCCGTGGCCTGCACATAAAATCCGGAGAATTGTGTCCAGGCTTAATCCTCAGTTTGCCTTTCACACGTGCACAACACAGCGGGAGGTTCTGTGCACAGACGCGTTCAGCAGACAGCGGCAGGAAGTGACATATTTATTCTGCTGCTGGGATCACGGCATGTTATTTACAGCACGTCTACACCAGCGTTGCATGTTAAAAGTGTCATCAACCCCCCATCCCCCCTCCCCCCTTCTTGCTCCACAGACTGAAGTTTATCTGAGAGATGTTCGCTAGGAAGTAAAGGGACCTTTCAAAAATGAAAATGTTTGATACCCCCCAACAACTGTAGTAGTTTATTTATTTTATCCAAAACTACATTTTTTACCGATAATAGTTTCACATAGATGTAAATAATGTCATAAGGTTATGTGTAATGGATCTATTATCAGGGCCTTTACACAAGGTATACTTCTATCCTGGAGTTCGGTTTTTCATGCCTAGAGTGGAAAGTATATTTTAAGCTTAGAAAGTACATTTTATAAAATAATTTAAATGAAGACATATTAACATTTAAAGAGTGTAGTGTATATGTGTGGTATAAGTACAAAAAGCATGATTTGTTCTGCGCCGGATAGTGAATTAAACTTGTCAGACAAACCGAAAACAAGATGATTGTCACCCTCAGGAGCAGGCATATATTTATATGGTGCAACAGTACCGAGAAGCAGACAACCCAGTGGGTCATTAACAGTTCACCAGTGAGATCTGGAAGGGGCAAGGTCGTGTAGGTCTCCTGGTGTCTGTTATTTGGAAGATAAATCGGCTCCAACACATCCTGCCACATGTAAATTTAGAAACGCAGCAGCCCTCCACCGCTGCTGCCACCAGCATTGATAAAAACGCCATAATTTGAGCAGTTTTCACCGGATGCAAACACACTTGAGTCACATTTGCTTTTGTGTCCGGCTTCCGCCTGTTTTCGCGAGCCGGGTGTGAGTTTTGGGCAGGGGAGGCGGTTTTGTGTGGCTGGCAGAGAGCAGCAGGGTGAGGCGAGCTGGGGGCCGGGCCACCTAGCCACAACAGCTGCTCTGTGATTGTCGCCAGTGAGGACAGCATTGATTTTTGGGAAGGAACTGTAGAAAAGTACACATCCTTCTCAGAGCTGCCAGCCCAAGCCGCCGGCACACACCTAAAAATAGAGGCTGCAATTGGCCGTCCTCTTGTCACTGTTCAAATCTGCCGTGGCTATTTGCGTCCTTTTTCTCTCCCAACTTCTCCTCCTCCATGGCCTTTCCCCTGTGTGATCAATGTATTGTGATTTGAGGTGATGACCCATAATGTGAACGTCCCACACTGTAAAATGTGGTTTGTCTGCGGCCCAGTGCATACACGGCTAAATTAGTAAGTGCAGTTTCTGTGCACAGGGCAGAGGTTATTGAGGCTATAGCAGGCATATGGCAGCCACTGTAGACTTTTATTATTCAGATGTTTTTCAGATCCGACCACAGTACTGTATAATGCTGCGCTCCGCACTGCACACAGGTTTTTCAGCAACTTGATCATAATAATCTAAAAAACAGCTTTGATTCTTCACTTGACCCGAGTTCATACTTGGCTCTCGAGGGCTGCACTTTGCCCTTGAGTGCTGCCGTCGGACCTGAGGCTTTTATCTACAGATTTGTTTTTACTTTCATTGTGAGGTACCGTTAAATTCTGTCCCTTTCAGAGACACCTCTCTGGCAGTTATGACATTTGGCATAAATGTCCCATGTGGCAGTTCTCAACATGCATGGGCGCCTTTCGTGTGTACACACGGCGCTGGTCATACACGTCCCAACTGTAAAACATCAACACAAGGCTATTAGTCAGTGCAACAGATTTGTTTCCTCACCGAGCCGAAGCCCCGGTGGTCCGATCACAGGGCCATCTGGGCCCTGGCGCTGGTTCAGAGAGAGGGGGAGGCAGAAAACAAGGTGTGACGGGAAACTGTTAATTCACATGTTGATAAAGGGACACTTCCTTTCTGCTATTAGAGGCTGACGGCTTGCTTATTTGGGTTTGGACTTTTGTTTTATCTCGCCTCCCTCCTCCCTCCAACGCTCCGCTTCGTCAGTCATCGTCCTGTGGTGAAAAACACCAATGCTGCGCTGTGGCCGATGCCAAGGAAACATTACCTCATAACTGCTGGCGTGTGACACGTATGTACTTGGCCTCGCTCTGACCTTGTTTTTGACAGTATAGTTACTGTAAGTTAAACAGTCACAGAGAACCGGCCGAGATGTTGAAATCCCTGATTCACGCAGATACCCGATGGCTCGAGCAGAGCAGTTTAGTATGTTTTAATTTCACAAACGTGTAAACAGTATGAAACGGTGAGATCGATGACTCCTTCGGGTTTCAGTCATCGTGATGAGCTGCCTGCTGTGGATTAGTGTCCGGCCTGAGTCGCACCGAACCGGCATTCACCAAGCCACCGCAGGTCCAAATCAGCACCTTGTTTTAGAACTTCCCTTTGTCTGCGTTTTCTACTTTGTCATTTTGACACTTTATATACATACATGTTTTACCAGCCCTACTGGAGCCTTCACTGACAGTATGAGCTCCCGTAGCAGGTAAAGTTCACTCAGTCGTCTTTAATCGTAGACATTCAAAATGTTCCTTCTTTCTTCAGCACTTTAAGGACTTTTGACCTCAATTGATACTAAAATAAATGTGTTTAATGTTAAAGAAAAAAAATCTATTTTATTCATCATATTATCTGGACAATCCAACTATCAAAGGTGGATATACTTCACTGCATTTAGGCAAACAGGTATTAAATCAATCTGATCTAAAGCATTGCTTGTCATTAGTTTATACCATTGTCCACAATGGCCAGTTATTCAGCTCAATATATTGTTATCATATTTTCCTTCATTGAAGCTCTGCTGATCTTATATAAATAGTTAATTTTTCATGAAATCAAAACCCAGTGATAACACTGAGGATGCTGCAGGACGCTGTGGCTCACAAGGACCAACACAATCTCTTTGACCTTGTCATACATCTTACATGCATACATACACAAACACACATATACACGTGTATCGGCACCAACCACTGACTTCAGACATTTATCAGTGACAGCAGACGTTTGTATTGTGCTTCTGTGTCTCAGCTTTAAATAAACAAGGATCGTCAAAGAAACCAAATATAAATTTGTCACATAGTTTGTTAAAATAAAATTCACAGGAAGCTACTGCTATTTATGAATAGAAAACATCAGATGGTTTTCAGTTTAAGATTATTACAGAAATTTTTCACAAAGCAGGGATAAAGTATGTTTATAGCAAGGCAGCAGAGCTCTGTGGCAGCCCCGTGTTCTAGTACCCGACTCGTCCTCCATGTGGTGCTGTGTGGTCAGGATTCCCAGCAGCGTGCAGAGGGAGGAGCAGGCCAGAGATGGAGGGGAGAGCACTTGTAAAGATTGAGCTGTGTGAGGGTTTTTTGCCTCGATACAAATCTAACAACAGAGACAGAGCGGGGTAATTTCTCCATCTTCTTTTATGAATGGTCACTTCCTCCAACTTAAACAGCTTGCAGCCCTTGTTTGGAGTTATTTAAAAAAAACACAGTTCAAACAACTGTTTTGTGTTGAATGTAGAGACTTCACAGTCACAATCTTTTGTTTCTGGCATTTTTTTTCTCCTTTTTTGGTATTATTTTTGGAACATAGAGAAAGTGAAGGGTAAACATTAAGATAATTGACTTTTTAAAATCTGCTTAGATTTTTCTTAACCCTGAGCAGTGATTGTTCTGATAATAACTATACTTTATTTGGCACAGAATCCATAATCAAATTCAAATTCTACTCTTATATCTTAATAGTTTAACCTTTAAATTACTCAGCAGCGGGAAACAGGAAATTGTAAGTAGCATTCCAAAATGAGCAGATATCTTTTAAAAGCCTTTTTCCCCCTCAACCTTCCATGTAGTGAAGAGGATTAGGATATGTGCAGTACATTACTCTCAACATTTGATTTAACAGTTGTTTGCTATCAAAGGTAAACTTACATTAACAGCTTGTTTTTCTTGGCTGTTTGGTTAGCTTTTTTTTTATTATTCCTCCGGTAGGCTTCTCCCTGTGGTCGGCAGAGGAGCCAGAGCTCAGCTCGGCTTGTGTCAGTAAACGGAGAAGTCAGCGCAAAACCACACTGCAATCGAACAAGCTGTTTACCCTGAAAATTAGCCTTCCCCTGTACTTTTAGGGCTTTTAAAGCAACCAAAAATACACAGTGCGAGGAATATGTATCTTGGCTGGCAGTCGTGCTCCGTCAGAGGCCGCTGTCCTTTTTATACGGACCCTAATAACTCAATCTCCACAACCACTAAACCCTCTTAACACCGGGTGCTTGCCGCTGCACTCATCATTATTTGATTTGCAAAATTGTAAGGTAGAGATAAAGAAATAAAGCTGGCTTGCCATTACACACAGACGCACTTGTGGCTTCCAGCTTATTGCCTGCCATGTGAAAAGTGCACACTCTGAAAAGCCAAAGCCTTCCATTGTCACACAATCAATGGGCTTTACATCCCGCCTTTGTGCTGTGCCACGTGTGGATCCTCTTTCCAGGTTTTTGTTTTTCTCTCAATTCAGTTTTTATTTTCTGAAATTATTTGTGTCTGTTTGTGTCCCTGACGCCTAAAACGTGTTAATTTTTACCCTGTTTATAAAAATAAACAGGTCCAGTAGAAAGGTATAATTTGGTTAAAGATAGATTGCAGATAAAGATAACACAAATGTTTACCTTGCACCTGCTGATCTATTGTAGGTGTACATTTTATAACGTATAAACTTGATGACTTGAATATAGATAAATTGTTGGTCATGTAATTACATTTTCCTGCATGTTGCTCTTTGCAATGTGTTAACAACTCCTTTGAGTCACCAGTGTGTCTGTGAAACACATTCACACACATTTAGTCAAAGACATATTCCCGTTGATAGAAACCTGAGATAATCTGAACTAAAACTATAAAGTATTTTTGTTACATGAATCGATTCAAGGGTAAATGTGATTTAGCCCTAGTAAAGGCAGGTAACCAGATTATTATCATAATAATATCTCTGCAGGACACAGCTTGAGTAACCTCATAGATTTACATTCTGCGACCCTGAACAGAAAGCCTGTCCATTTCCTGTTTACTCATATCATGCCTAAGTGATTTTGACACGTCATTTATTTAGACTGGGATGCTGTCAAAACTCAGATGGCTAATTTCGGATCAAAGTGGCCCCGTCGCTGTTACCGGCTTCTCAGATGGAGCTTCTGTCACAGCTGCATGGAGCCGGGATGTCAGTCAGTCAGCATTAGATCAGTGTCGTCTTTAAATGGTGGAATTAAATCAGATCTATATGTGCAACCGCTCTCTCTCTGTGTGTCTGTGTGTGTGTGTGTGTGTGTGAGAGAGTGTGTGTGTGTGCGCAGTGTAGAACATGAAAATGGCTGTGGATGTTTGATTATTAATGCAGATGGAGCTTCTGTGATAGAACACTTAACAAAACACCAGTGTTGGAAAGGAGAAGAGCCGACTTCACTCTGCAGGAACATCCCTTTTCATCAGTGTTAGAATATTCGACCAAATGATTTTCAGGCAGTCGCTCAGAAACACGGCGTCGCACGTGACATCAGCACAGGCTTGTCATTATCTCCTCTCCCTCTCTCTCATTCTCTCTCTCTCTCGTATTGTTTGCTGTCTTTCGGAGCATGGAGTTAAAACAGGAGTTGCAGTTAAACGGACGCAGCCGTTCTGCTGTGTGACCAGGGAGGTCGGAGCAGGAGGCTTCATCTCATTAAGCTTCAAACGCACACTGTCACACATATTGACTTCAGCCTCGTCTTATAATTTATATTTCTTTTAAAAGGCAGTGTTCCCTAAGTTGTTCTTCAGAATATTGTTCACATAAAACACACCATTAATTTCTCGTGCTGCAGTGAATGAATATGATTACATTTTGTTATTTTTTTGTCCTCATCTGTGTCCCCTTTTTTTGCTGCCATATTTCATGTGTTACTGTTTGACATCTGGCGTCCACATGAAATAATTCAAAATAACGTACAAACTGCTCCTATTTTCATACAAACATGAGCACAAGGCTTTTGATTTTATTGTCCAACAAAAATACATACTCCACATTTTTAAGGAGCTTTCTCGGTCCTGTGGTATAATTTTAATTTAAATCTATCCTTATTTCTCAAAACACAATAGACGTGATAAGAAAACAACATACATAATTTTAATTAACCTAAAATACTTCACATATACTTTTTATTTAACCAAGATTAGTGCATATTCTACTATCACAAACATTCAATTTGAATGATATCTGTGGGATTTTCAAATATTTTCACTTCCATTAGAAAATTAATTTAATAAAATAGATATAAATAGATATATCAACATATGTCAAATTTGACATTCTGCATTTGCAAACATGTGTGTATGCTATTTTATATAGTTTTTAATTATTGAACTGCTTATAAAAGTTCTATTCTTTCATCAAAGTTCCCACCCGGTCATGTTCGGCTGAGAGAAAAACAGAGGAGCGACAGAGAAACAGTATAATGCTTCCTCTCCTTTTGCTCCTGCTCCCTCTAAATTGGTTTGTAAGTGTGTATGCTGTATACGTGCATCTGTGTGTTAGTGTGCAATACCCACCCCTCTCTCTCTTTCTCTCTCGCTCTTTCTCTCACCCACATTCATTTCACCCTCCTCTACCTTCCCCCAACCCTTTCTTGCTTTCCCAAACATCCAATCATTGGCCATAACCCGCCCCTCTTTACTGTGAGGTACTAGCTCCTTGACCCAAATCAGATGATGTCTACACACACACACACAAACACATACACACACACACACACATATGGTTGGAGTGTGGGTGTCATCTGATCCAGTGGAGCTGGCTGACCCCCTCCCAGCTCCTCTTGCTGGCGACTCAGCCCTGTCTGATGAGGCCTTATAAATACTGACATGCTGTAAACTTGTAGATCTGATTTCAGGGTGCTGTTTGTGTGTGTGAACCTGTGTGTTTTGGCAGAAATGTGCAAGTGTGTTATTTTTTTTACATGTATGTTCCACTTCTGTGTTGCTGTATTTTCTTTTTGTTCTATCCCTCTCGGCTTCTGATTTGACCTGTTCATTACAACACACACTCCTCTGGGGTCTGAACAAGCAGTTTGTCTCATACAGCACGTTAAGCACTGAAAGCTCATATCCTTTTTTTTTAACTCTCCCTAGTTTTATAATGGCGTTAAAAAATTAATGACTTCGGAATTTTGTTTTGCTTTTGTCAAGCATCTTTTTTTTTACATGAGAAACAGCAATAAAAATACAAAACGTTGAGAAAATGTTCCCAAATAGGGCTGTTAATAAAAGCTCCCCACTAGCTCTCGATCTGGGAGCGGGGGACCGGGCAGGAAGCCATTTTCACACAGGCCGGCCTGACCTCCACTCTTTGCTTAGACTGAAAATAGCAGGAGAGCAAGAATGGTGTACAAAGAGGCGAGAGTGGTTTTTGGGGAGGGGGTGGTGGTGGAGGAGGTGGTGGTGGTACGGAACTGAGGAGATAGATCCCTCTGCCACAACGTTACCTGAGAGAGAGGAAGGAAGAAGGGGACCTGATGGTTTTTCCACCAGTCTTCTGATTCCTTTGTGACAGTAAATCTTGTGAAGTTTATTTTCTTTGCAGCATCTGTGTTTTATAAGGGCTCTTTTAATTTGTTTTTACTCTGTCCAGTGGGGGATCCCCGCTCCTTCTTTTTTTCTTCATCTTCCCCCTTTGTGTTTGACCCTTTTTAGCCTTCCCCTCCGTCCATCTCTCTTTCTTCCTTCTCCTCCCTTCCCCTTTGTTTTTTTTTCTCTCACCCCGTCTGTCCTCATCCTGTGGAAGTGAGTGTTTTAATAATGATACTTTGGGGATCTGGGATGGCAGAGCAGCTTTCTTCTCCTGCAAAGAAAGACCTCAGTCTCCCCGCCCTCCCTCCCTCAGCCTCCTCCCTTCTCTTCTCCCCTCCTTTAATCCCTCCCTCTTTTAACATGTCTGGGAAACTTGGACTATCGAGGAGTGAATGGTTGAAAGTGGGAGAGACTGATACTGGTTTACCGATATTAGTCATTAAACAACAATATACAATTTAGGAGCCAGTATATGCCTGTCCCTCACCACCAGTGGTTGTATATAAAATATCAGTTTGATGCTAGTTTCAAGTCAAATAAATTGTCAAATCTAGATCATCAGATTAAAATAATTTGATTGACAAACACCCAAACACCTTATTGTTGCCATGAATAAATGAAGAATTATCCTTCAACATTTGAACAATTTTAGTTCATTATAATTTATTTTAAATGGTTGGTTCACATTTCCATTTAATGGTCAGATTCTGTAAAATTGCATTGTTTATATTTAGGCACCAAGGCAGCTGTGTGTTAGCGTCCACCACTATCACTCAGAGGGATTTCAATTTTTTCCTGCAATCTTTTTTTCTGTACACATCCTTGTGAGCGCACAATCTGAACGCACACGTTTGTTTTGTATAGTCAGTGATATTTTTATTATTTATATTTGGATATTGAATTCTATTAAATAGTCTCTCTCTCCCTGTGTCATTAATAAATCCCAATAAAAATGATGAGGAATAATAATTTTTGAATCAACAAGAGGTAGTCATTTTATTGCTCTGTCTACTTGTGTTTCTCTTCCCCTGACGGTTGAAATAGCATCACCAGGTCCAAGATCCTCTTTGATTCCCAGAGCATCACTCAGAGCGTCACGTGCCTCACCTGCTCCCTCAACACCCCACAGCCCAGTTTGTCTCCAGTCCTTTTTCCTTGACTGACTCATATTTGAATAATTCTGTCTTCAGAGCTTGTCCTTTCACATGTTGCCTCCACTTTGGAAGGTGCTTGCTTGTATTGGATGCAAATTGGGTATTTAAAGAGGGAAGAGAAACATGAGATAGCGTGACACGGAGCAGCTGAGGAGAGAGAAAAAGTGCGAAGGAGAGGGAGAGAGCATTAATACGAGAAGAGAATGCAAATGCTGTTGAGGCAGGGAGGGATGGATGTACTGACGGACGGATTGAATGGATTGGAGGCGAGCTCGATGGATGGTCGGATTAAGGTAGAAAGAGAGATGGGGGTCAGGTGGCGGTGTGACTTTTTGGCTGGGTCAGAGTTTTTTGTCTGGACGACAGCGACAGAGCCGGATTTGCATTGATGGATCTTCTTTCCATGTGGATGTCGTGTATCTGTGCTCGGGGCAGATCACGCCCCGGTCATTAATCAAATCGTAGCCTTCCTCTGGAGCTATTTGTCTACCAGACGCTTCTCATCTGTCCACCTCGCTCGCCCCTTTTCTCTTTTTCTCTTTGGTCGGCCTTTTCCCTCTCTGCTTCATGTCTTGGTTTATTTTTGCACGGACCCTTTTCACAGTCTTTTAAATTATTAGAGATTAAACCCAGATAACCGCAAACTTTCAATCTCAACAGGTATTAAATAGATGATTATGATGAAATAGAAGTGCAATCAATAGGAAAGCAGTTAATTCAACCAGTGATGTAGTTTTAGTATCAGTGGGGGTGGTAGTAATAATGGTTTGAATAGCAGCTGCTGGTGGTGATACAAAAGGTAAAAGCCCCTTTTAATATTCACTCTCTTTGTTCCAAAATGATCATTAGCTGTAATTTCTACATCTAATTGTAATACTGAAATATTTAAAAACATCAACAATCTAAGTTCTCTTTTCATATGGTTCTGTTTTCTATATTAAAGCACAGGCCTGAGTTCCACTACCCCTGTTAACCAATGGTGGACATTGACACACCCATGATCAGTCGTTTGCATGTGTCTGCTCCAGCAAAAATAACAGCAAAGAAATATAGTTTGATAGAATTGCATCGCAACCCACTAATCATAGACAATCATTTGATCTGTGTCCCTTCTAAACAGGGCTTCCTCAGGTATTGTCCTCTTTTAATTATTATATATTATATAATATATACATATATTATTATTAATCATATGTATGCACCTTTTAAATTATATAAAAGTTAAAGGTTTGCAGATTAAAAGTAGCCTGAATAATTTCCCGAAATTGTAGTATCAAATTTTTCTGAAATGTGGTCTGAAGAGTGCGTGAGTTTCCGGGTGACTTCAAATTCAAAGTGTAAACTAAATAGATTCATATTAACAGCTTTCAGTTTATACAGAAATCCATGCATACTCTTTTAGCATCACATATTTACTTTTTCCCTCGTCACGTTAGTTATCACGTTTTGAACATTTAACTTTTCAGAAAAGAGGTTTGCAAATTTTTGGTGTTTTGAATTATTGTATTCTTTTGAATTTGTATTGGGGGCCTAACTGTGAGCACTGGAGCTGCAAGAGCAACGAGATACAAACCCAGATGTCCTCTGCTTTAACATGGAATCATTTCTGGGAAGGCTGAAAAGAAAAAGAAAAAAAAACACTAACAAGCATATTATTGCAATTTACCTTTTAATATGTTGACTCAGTTGATACAAGTCACAACTATTTATTAAAGAGAAATACAAACCTTCTCTTGACCTATGTCCCTCAGTCCCCTCTGAGTGTGAGTCTGTCTGCAGCCCCCCGTCATGCACCCATCTCCCCAAACATGTACACAAACAACTGTCTGTCTCTCTGCCATCCAGGCTTTCTTTTCACGTATCATCTTCTGCCGGTACGTGATCTCCAACACGTTTTCCCCACCAACTTGTCTTCACTGTCTGGGGGCTTTGACGGTTCAGGACCCCTTGGTCTTGAGTGACAGCATGGTGTGACCGGTGTGGTCAACAGTCATCTTGACCCCCTGTCTCAGTCTGGCTACACCTGTTGTACTCCCACAGCGAGGCTTTTTTTTTAAAGGGGACAAACTGATTGCAAATAAAGCGTTGGAGCACAAGTTAAATAAATGCATCAACACTGCCATACCTTGTTGTTGCCCTGCTCTCCTCTGGGAGCTGAAGCACCATTATGGCTTTTCAGGCTGCTTCCTGTACAGACTTTCTCCCCCGGCTGCCCTCTCCCCTCAACACAAAAGGTGGCTACCCCGGCTCTTGGGGTGTAGCACTTTTGAAACGTGAAGGGCCTTCAGTAGCTGCCTCAGCACAGACGTCTGTTAGTCTGACCAAGAGAGGGGTGGAAGGGAAATGAAGGACAGGTTTGTGTAATGGCCTCCTCTCCCCCTGCGAAGGTCACGCAGCATTGTTGGCCGGCGGAGGTCTAAAAGACAGGCCTTCGGAGAACCACAAAGCGGAGGTTTGGCAGGACTAATGAAACTCAGGGCTGCACGTTAATGATCTAAAAGACTGGACCAAAACACTCAGCCGTCCCTTTCCGCTCGCATTCAGCCTCCTCTTGATCGCTCCTTCCGAATAATGACAAGCCACTCTCCTCCTCTACTTTCATTGTAACCTTTGATGTCCGCCTTGTTTTCTTTGTCCCCGGGTCCCCCTCCCTCCTTTTCATTCCTTTATGTTACGCGCCTGTCACTCATCTATTACGGCAACAAATGGAACAAGGAAAACATTCAGAGGGTGTATTGTGGTGCATGCACAGCTTTGCTCTTTATTTCTTTTGAATGCACTTGAACTTGGAATTTTCCTTGGTCTGCCCATTGAATCAGCAGGATACAATTAGAGCTATTGTCATAGGATTACAAACATATTTGTTTTATAATCCCCTATAGTTAAATGTTTCTCTGTAACTGTTTATAAGTGACTGTTTCTTTCCTCATTGTACTACTACTAATACTACTACTACAAAAATAATAATATTAAAAATAATAATCATAATTATAATAAAAGTCTCACTGTTGATAAGCGACTATGTCCATGAAGTATTTCCACATTGGGCCTCCACCCAGTAAAATGAAGGTAAATGGAATGCACTTTGGGTGAAACTATTATTTACAAGCTGGGCATTTTTTTAACAATGAAACAACAAGTAAATCAGCCATTCTGGATCGCAATTCAACTTTCCACCATATTGGAACAAATTATTAAATTAAATCTAATGCCTTTCAGTTTTATTAGTTCAGCCCCAAATTACAACATGCACTATCTCAGACATAATCCCCAGCATTAGAGAGATTTCTCATGCACATGCTGATAAACTTCATGATAAAATGATATCATTTAATTATGTAGATATCATTTAATTATGTAGATCAGTATGATCTGACATGAGCGTTAAAGCACTGAGCAATATTCCAAACATTAATGAGATGATAAGATATAGATGAAAGCTCCTGCTGTGGACAAAAGGAAACCACATTCACTTAGGCCCAGTTAGCCATCAGGTACCTACAGGTTCAGTTTATTTGGGACTGTGAGCTCGCACCATGGCTGAGGAAGACATAGGTCCTTTAAGACGCCCTTTGACATGGCCTGATTATGTTTGGTCGGAGCTGCATAGGATATATGAGAGGAGATATGGTCCTTTGGATCGTGTCTTTGCATGTGTGTGTGTGCGAGCGTCTGTGTGTGTGTGTGTGTGCGCGCGTGTGCGCGTGTGCGTGTGCGTGTGTGTGCGTGCGTGCGCGCGCGTGCGTGTGCGTGTGCGTGTGTGTGTGTGTGGCCTGTTGATTGGCCTTGATTAACAGACTTTGAGGCACATGAAGCAGAGCTAGAGCCCTCGTAATGTTGCATCTTGAGCTGGTTATATCCAGCCAGGCCACAGGAGGCCTTGAACCTTGGTGTGTGTGTGTGTGTGTGTGTGTGTGTGTATAGTTGAGGGGGAAAATCCTATGCACAATATCAAACAATGCCTTTTTCTTGCAGTCGATGTGTTACTGTTTCTTAAATAAGATCTTTGGGTGATCTGCTGAATCCCTGGTCTGCGATTCGATATGAATATAAATTAAAAAAATGTAATTAAATTCCAAGTGAGCAATGTTGTAGAATTAGCATCTGTAAAGACCATTGAACTGAAAAAAACACCACTGAGCACTGATAAATGAATAATGTATAAAAAGCAGTACCAGCATTCACAATGGGATTCTCTGTATTATGCAGCCATTACCTGAGAGGGCTCATGATTGACATATTTGCCTGTTATGTTCCCATTTAGGTCTATGAAAAGGTCCTCTCTGACCTTGCTGTTCAGGGAACTTGCAGCTCTATTCACTGAAACATTTTATAACCCTGTGTCTGTGTGTGTTTATAGCCAAGCTGAACAACCAGGATTCGTACAACAACTTCACCAACAACAACATGGGGAACCCGCGGCTGTCCCCGCTGCCCAGCCTCACTGTGGTGCTGCCTCTGGCTCAGATCAAACAGCCTATGACCCTGGGAACCATCACCAAACGCACCGGGTAGGTAACAGCCACAACTGCACACCTCTGCCCTCTATCATCCACGGAGATCCAGGTCTGTGGCATATGAGTCATATACAGCTCATTTTGAAATGACCCTATTACTCTATTATTCCAGAATCCAGAACATGGTAGGACAAATTACAGCCAAGGATCTCCTCCAGTCATTAACAATATCACATGTATTTCTTTGAGTACTTTTTAGTACTTTTAATAATTTTTAAATTTTTAAAAGTACTAAAAAGTACGTCTTGTCTCTGTTTCGATACATTTCGGTTAGTTGCTCTCGGAGCTCTCATTCAGGTATCTGCTATTTGCTGACCATGGTTGAATGGGAAATAAATAATGCATTGCCTTATATATGTTGTCAATAGATAGAAGAGGGCATCCAAGAGATATATCAAGTATAGGAACAACTTTAAGAGATGATTATAATTGATTTCATTGCAATTTGCCCATAACTGTGTTTAGTTAACTCGGTGTATAGACGCCTCTCTGCTACTTCTGTGAGAAAAGAAAATCCACACGTAACATCGATGAACACAATATTTTATAACTTAAAAATCTTCACGGTTATTGTGATCCAAGTGAAACCTTTAAAATCGGACTGGATAGTCAAGGGTTTAATGGCAGCCTTCCTCAATTTACATTTTGACCACGGTCACGTCAAATTGAAGATATACCCCATTCAATATTTAACATCATGCTGTGATATGCTGTCCTTTGCCATCAATCACATTGTAAAAACACTGTATGGTGTCGGCAGTATTCTTGTGTCTGCCAAAGCTTTTCCCGTCCCACGTCCAGCTGATGCTCATGGACTCCTTTTGTCTCAGACCACCACTTTTTTGCATAGGGTAATGAAGCACAACGCACATGTGAACTCATTCTCCGGCTGCTGGGGAAACGGAGAACATGCATCATTCATCGCACCAATGGTTATGAAACCCCTGCCAATAAATTCAAAGTCATATTTGAATCACATTTCATTCGGTGTATCCCTGGGAGCTTGGAGTGCGAAAACAAATTCAGTATAAACACAAGACGGCTCTGATATCATACACCTCCATCCTCGCCTCCTTTCGCCCCCCTACCCCCCCCCCACCCCTAGGTCCTTCGCCTCAGCATTGAAATTATGTCGTTTTAAGACCATCAGCAGTTACAGGCCTTTGCTAAATGCATTTACATAGAGTACAGGTGGCTCCACAAATAAGGGCAGATTTTAATATTTTCATTTAAATGTAATTTTCATGCCCTGTTTGAATGGGAAATGCTATAATGACTCGGGCAGATGGCGAGGGATCTATTTCTGTGTGATATTTGATAAGCGGGCGATGAGAATGAAAATAGAGACCTGATCCTGTGCAACGTAAACATCAAGCCCATCATTAGGATCCTGCCTTGCACGGTTCATTTGGCTTGTAAAATGTGTTATTGCCTAAGAACAACTGTGGCGCACAGCTTTGTATATCTATGATGATGTTCTGGTGCCAGTGGTTGGAATCTGGTTTTTGCAGTTGTGATATATAATTTCACAAAAGGTAGGGTGTTCTCAAAACATCTCTAATGTCTTATTTAAGGCCTTACATATTAATCAATTCAACCTCAGTGAGATCTTTAAAATGTATTGTATTGATCTTTAGTTTATATTTTTATACTGGGGTTTCACATCTTTTCCTGTAGTTTTCTTTATTCTCTCCAAGCCATACAAGGCAGTTCTATTTATTTTATTTGTGTCAGGTGTATGTGTTAATCACTTAATATATTAAGCTGTGGAGCTTCACCCTCAAACAGTAATCGCTACATTCATTGTATGATGATGTCAGCATGTCAGGGAGATGTCCCTTGGTTTAAAAAATAAAATACAAATAAAGGTTGTCTGTGCTAGCAGCTTATTACTAATGATGGTAGCATTCACTTGTTGGATCACCTCTAGTTGCCGTGGTTATTATATGGAGCAAGAAATTAGGTTACGTACTATGAAGAGCAACCAAGTCTGCATCAGGAGAGCTGGGGCGGATGGATCTGCTCATAGACCTTCATAGGAGTCCTCTGTTCATTTCCTGTTAAAAAGTAAAAAGTCAATATTGTTTCTATCAGCGATGACGTTGTGTTTTCAGCATCGTAACCACTGTTTTGACCGCCGAGGTCCTCTAAGCTTATGAAGAACTGAATTCAAACCCAACAGTCCTTTCTAAATACTGGACCAACTCTTCCACAACTTTAACCATTGGTAGACTTCAGCATGTTTATTGTTGTAACCGTGACGATGAAGATCTGACACCATTGCCCCAGCTTCAGGAGACCGTCTGATTGGTGGCATCAGACAATAGGAATAAAAACAGAATATGTGGTTTGAGGACCTGATGCACCACGTGTGGCTTATTCATATTTTGTTTAATATTATTGAGTTTCTGATGTTTAACAGAGGCCGTATTGAAATTGCACAATATTGCAATGTAGCTCCATGGAACTCAACACTGAGATGAAACCGGCTTTGGAAACAAACACAGTGTTGTTAAGTAGGACACATTCATCATTAGTTTGCATCTAATGTTCTTACATATGGGGATGTATATAAAAACATAAGAGCCAAAGCTAAGTCTACAACTGTTCCTGCATATATGTCACATTTATCACTGATAAATAAAGGCACTGTAGCTGTTAATTAAAGAGTAGAGAGCTGTATGGGCTCTGTCTGGCCCTGTAGGCTGCTTCACTTCTCCTTCATCCATCTCTTCATCCAGTCCAGAGGAGGTGTCAGTGTTAATGCAGCAGGACATGCAGCTGTGTGGCCCGCTCCTGTACGCACACAGCTGCACCTTCACCAAAAACACAACAACACACTGGGTGAGGCGGCAGGTTTGGCCCCTGGTGTTAAGGGGGGGTGGGGTGCTGATATCGTATGTTTCATGCTATACTTGCACAGGAGTATCGAGGCACCATCTGTCTGTCTATGCAGCCAGTCATCTCTTTCTTTCTCTTCCTCTTTCTCTCCCTTTCTCTTTTCTCTCTTTCTCTCTCTGTGAATTGAAATTGAAAAATTTCCAGTTAGAATTAGGTTCTGGTAAAAGTAAGGCATAATATTGTACTTACTGCTAATGTAAAATGACACAAACGTGTGCGTGCGTGTGTGTGTGTGTGTGTGTGTGTGTGTGTGTGTGCGTGCGATGGGGAGAGAGAGGAGGATCCAGCTGCTATATTTAGTGTTTACACCTGTATGAGCAGATCCCTGTTGGCAGGGCAGCAGAAGAACACACCAGCTGCTTAATCTACATGCCCTGCTAGGCTTCCATTGTGTCTACCGTGCCATGAAACACACACATGCACACGCACACAACAATACACTTGTTCACACATGTCGATGAAGCTTTTTCCCAGTTTGTGTGACCAGGCAAATTTGCAGGGATCCCTTCATTGACCTTGGCACAGCTCCAGACCACCAGTGTGCAGAATGTGCTGCTGTTTGTCTTCAGGGGCCTGAAAGTTTGAACATCAAAGGAAACCTCAGTAAGTTCACGCCAAGGCCCCTCCTCTCCTAATTTAGAGTTTGGTGTTTTCCTCTGTAGGAGCAGGGAGGTAGAGTCGGATGTGGTTCAGCATCCGCCTGATAACCCCCCCTCCAGAATAGGCCAGGTCAGGGAGTGGAGGAGCCCAGTGGAGCTTCTGCTAGTCCTCAACATCCCTGGGGAGTGCTGAGCTTGGAGAGGAGTGTCGGCTCTGACCCGGCCTCTTGTTTCCTGTCAGCCAAATTTGGACCCAGATGAATTAAATCGCAAGGCGGAAAAAAAGACATTAGTCACTAAGTCCAAAAGATTCTGTCATGGTGAAAAGTCACCGTCAGGAACTTAATCTTCCAAAAAGATTAAGGGAGAAATATTAAAAGCATCAGCTGCGTGGAAAGTCCACTCGTCCCCACGGTGACAGATTTCTTTGAGGATAGATTTAACTTGTCAAAAACCCTGTCAGTGTCAAGTTTGGGATTTGCGAGGCAGACAAACTATTGCACACTCATCCCTTCTACACACAGTCTGAATTTAACACAAACAAATGAAAAAGCCAAATGGAAAGATTGTCACACACAAAACAAAAAAACACAAACCCCCTCGAGCAAATCCTGCTGATGACTTTTTCAAGCAAATGCAGACGGAGTGCACATGAGGTAATGAGAAAGACAACAGCGAGCGAGTGAATGAAACCTTGTGACCTGCCACAGATGTGCCTTCAGATTAATGTAATACGTGAGTAAGAGCCGGCACAATGCATGAGCCACTGTCACACAGAGCCCCGCTCGGAAAACAAAGCTAGAAAGGGGCTTTAAGAATGCATCGCCCAGCGCCGCTAAACCATTTGCACAAATCACCTCACTTCCCTCGTTTTAATAGCTCAGGCGGTGAGCTGCCATTAGAGCCAACGGGGCAGGAGATAAATGTGTGAAGGACTATTCCCCGGGAGTGGGGTCGTCGCCCTGGCAGGTCGATTACGCTCTCTCTCTCCCCCTCTGCTTCTCTTCCTCTGTTTCAGCCTCCGCGCCCACTCACAGTCTTACACCCCTTTTACTCCACTGACCCATGTTTAACTTGTGTTTTCCAACATACCGCTGACCCACGGGACATTTCTCCACTAAACCTGCTGGATGAGGGCCGTGCGTCATCCAACTGGGCAGCCCTTTGTCTGCACTGTGGTCAGAAGTGTTTACTGCCAGCTCAACATGGTGGGCAGCTCTCCCAACATGACCTCATTATTTTTGTTTTATTCTAAGGAGTGTTGAATTTTGACATTTTTATTTGTAACACTAAAGCTGAAATGGAATGCACTTAAATATAACAACAGGCCTATATGGCTAAACACTGGTGGAAGTCAACCACTTCAACCAGGGAACTCTTGTTGTTACTGTAAATTTGCGAAACTCAGTTTTTTAAGGGAAAAAACGTTATCCTTTAAAATGTAAAATAAACTACATTATAGTGCATTTAAAGATTTTAACCAACACTTAAGCCCTTAAATGGGCATACGTGCAGAAATCATTACTGGGGGATAATTCCACTTTATTAATTTGTGTATTAAAAATTAACACAGATTTGCAAGATAAAGTTAGAAATTAAGTTATGTGGCCATGATTTTTAAATGTGTATGCCGCTGATAAAGATCATGTTGACTTTTTTAAGGATGACAGTTGAAACAGAGAGGAGAAACAATTCCTACCTTTGTCTTGAGTTATGTGAGATCATATAGAACTTCTCTAGCCTTGATAACCACTCAAAGCACAGCCCAGTTTAGCTATCCACCCATTCACACACACACATTCATACAGTTTATCTATGTGCTGCACGTTCTCCATCACCCATCACTCACAAACTGCCGGCACAGCAGTTGGATGCAATTTGGATTTCAGTGTCTTGCCCAAGGACACCTCGCCATATGGAGGATTGAACCGCTGACTAGGTTAGTTCCCTACAGCTCTACCTCTTATACCTCCACATTCTCTTAGCAGTGTGCATGTGAATGTGTCCTGCGCCACATGTGAAGGGCCGACTACTCAGCTGATCACCTCTGAACTGCTAGTTTCAGAATGAACCTAAATAGTTTTTAAACTTTAGTTTTTATTTATTTACTTTTTTTTTATTTGGAAAATCTATTTTATCGTAAAGCTACATGCATTGATACACCTTCTACTGGCTCCACTCACCCTGTGGAAAGAAAGTGCAGACACACAAACATACACTGAAATTGGACACATTTTCGGTTCGATAAAAACATAATTTTCTTGAACAGAATTTATATACATGTGTATTTGCATATAGATCCAATCACCAGTGGTCACAGGAAATTCATTCAGGACGTATTCCAGCCTGTGACCTAACGTACTTACAGCTGTCCACTTGTGATCAGATCCCTTTGGACAGATGTTAATACCACGTTGATGACACTTCTACCATCCACAGATGCTAAAATGAAAAATAAATACATTAATACAATATCTATTCTATGCATATACTGTATATGTGCCATATGTAGAAGATACAGACACCGGAGTCGATGTGCTGTTAACAAAAAGACATGATCTCACATCTTGCCTCTGCATGCTGCACTTCTGGAAACACATCTGTCCCCATTTTATTTTGTAAACTCTTTTGGAAACAATGACACAGTCGCACACACTCGATTCCAAATGCAAAGTGTTGCTAACTCTTACTGTCAGTAACACACAAAATCAATGCTCTTTCTTTTTAAACATTGCTTTTCCTCGCTCAGCGTTTTTCACATCCAACGTCAGAGCAGACAATCTGCCTCCTCTTTACAAATGACCATGAAGGATCAAGTGATGCATGTTTATGATTGCGTTAGAATGAACACAGTCTGGACAGACATTGTTTTTATTTTGAGGGGCCGCGGCTTAACATAGTAGTGTGAACATATATTGCTCTAATAGTATTTTATGTCCGCAGTACTACTTCTACTAAATACAATTCCTGTAAATCAAGCTTCATGTAAATATATTTATTACGCATTTGAACCATTCCAGTGTTATGAAACAAATTTTACTATTAATTATTTTTGCTATTATTAATCCAGATGACATTTTTCTGTATGAGTGATCACACTGTAAAAAGAGATGCACATGGAGATGGGACTTGTTTTATGCAAATGAGTCCAAATCATGAAATATTGATATTGTTTTTGACTCAGTTTTAGCTCCAACTTTCTTTGCATTGATTCTACTTCCAGACTCTCCCAGCATCAAACAGCTGAATCAACCAGTTATACGTTTTAAGAAAGAAGGAGGGAGAAACTCAAAGTGGCAAGTAGACAACCCCAAAGCCTACTTGGCCTTTGCTCCTACCGTGGAGATCTCCCCCCATTTGTCCATCACTCTCCCACTGGTGTCCGTCCATTTACCCAGCTGGAGGTCCCGAGTGGGAGCTCAGCAGGTTTGATAGAGACCGTCCACCCCCCCCCTGTGCAGCTCTTTGATAAGTGGCAGTTTACCAGGGGCCTCCATTACACCAACCAGCGTGTTCATTTATCAACTTGCGCTCCAGGAGTAAGACATTCCGGGGGCAAATTGTTGCTCCCTGTCTCCCAGAGGAACATTTCTCTGCACATCGATGTACCAAGACTAATTGGAGACCGTGTGCTATCGTTGGGAGGGCCCAGGCGGATGCTGCGAAAGCGATAAAATAAAGAAGTGCTGCAGAGTGCTTTGTTTGGCTGGGGATTCTTGTTTTTCATGACCGGGGGAGGTTGGCCGGCGGGGACAGAGTTCAGTCTCATCGGACCTTTATTGCTGCAAGGAAAAGACTTATTTACTGTAAACTGTTTACGGAGCTCTGTCACTATCTCTGGACATGCAGAATAAACACAGGAACACACTCCCACTCTTAATGTCTTGTAAACACAAGGAACACGCACAGACTGACAGACCGAAATACACCCTGAAAAAGACGCCACACTCGGTGCTCCCCTTACACACACACACACACACACACACACACACAAACACACACACACACACACAATTGACTTGTTAACATAATCACAGCAAAGGCACATGGGTTTCCAAACAGGCAAACATATTCACAGGACAATGCATATCCATAAATATGCACTTGGACAAGACAAAAAAAGGAGACGCGTGTAAATACACAACTCCTTGTCTCAACAATGCCTGAGTGCTGTTAGTTTTATTGGTGTCCCCAGTTGTTATACAAATTAGATCAGCTCCTCATACTCTTTCTCAATCTCGACAATCAGTTCTTCTGTGTCGGCTGGTTTCCTCCGTTTTTTCCGCACATGTACAACAGTCCCTTTAAAGTTACAGGAGAAAAAGAACACATGATATATGTCTGAGGACAAAAACAAAGTCGGCGGACGAGCTACATCTGCCAAATACATGGTATCACACTTTACAGTGCGGCCCGAGCGGATGAGTCATCAAGCCATCCCGCAGGTTTTCAGATCTGTCTTTTGGGCGCAGACGTCCAGTTTCCTGCCTCATATGTGTTGTGCACTTAAACAGACACGTCAAAAAGTGTGTAATGTGAAAAGTGTGTTTGCTCAAGTGTGCGAGTTTAATAATGGTTTTTCCGTCTATCTCTGTATCCCCCCCTCTCCCCTCCCCTCCACCCTCTCCACCCTCCCCCCACCCCTTCTACCCTCCCTCCACCATCCCTTTCATGAAGACCCTACCTCTTTGGGGCAGGATGTTTTGCCATTAAAACTCCATGGTGAGTTTTGCCTCTCCCCTCCCACAGCAGCATGCAACTGTACTCCGCCGCAGCACACCTCCTGTTGTATTCTTTTTTACACAATTCCTCAGAGTTTGTGCTGTCATTCCTCATCGCGGGGGGGGGTTTACTATTTCTACAGTATGTGCAGTCATGATTGCACATCTTGAGGCTGCAAACATTAAAGTTAAAAAACAGCATGTCATAGGTTTATATCCTAGGTGCTAGTTGTGCGTACATGTTGAAGGGCTTGAGGACGATGCCAAGGCACATCTTGTTTGGTTGCCATGTGGTTTCTTTGAACATTACATCTCTGTCTTTTTTGCCTATTCCTTTCCCTCAGTTTAGACCCTCCATGACAATTGTCTAAGAATAACGCCTTTGTGTTACACATATTGTTCGTATTTTCCTTTAGCCCACTTTGGTTGCGTATTTTTTTATGTCAGATGTGTGTTTGCACGCAGTGTTGTGCCTTGTTGTATTCTGGTATTAATATGAGCAGTTTCTTGTGTGTAGAAATGTGTGTTCCTCTCAAACTCAAGGTGAAGAAAATAGAAAAACAAATCTGATTAATTTGATTAATGATAACAAAAAACTTGTATTTAGGGAAAAATCTGCTGTAATCAAATTTCTTTTGTTTAAACAATGGCTCAAATAACTTTGTAGTGTTCAAGATGTTTATCACCCGCAGAAAATGATCGCCTGACTCTGGCTACATACACGCTCTATGTTTTAGTTTCAAACGTATCACTGCTGCTTCATTTAAATACTTCTCCAGTTTTCGAGCCCAAGAAATTGAGAAGTTTGGAAATTGTATTGGTCCCTTTTTAGTTTGAAAATTCTGTAGCTGCATTGTCGTCTGGCAAAAACCGAGAAGTTCGTGAACCTGCTCTCGCTTCCTGTTTGGTTCGTATCACTCATTAATGAACGACCAGCGGTGAAGGCAAAACTTTGTCAACACCTCGTTGTCGGTCCAAGAAAATAAATTCCTCGTCTTACTTTTTAGAATTGTTTTGTCATGTTTGTTTTCTGTAACTGGGCAACTATTTGCAGAGTAGACAATCTGCTTCCTTTTTACACCAGTACACACATGACCTCTGCATGTGAATGGTCATGAGAAATACATTTTAAGGTGTATTGGTATGGAGGGGTCTTAAAATCACTTGTGTTGAAAGATATCATTTTAATTTTAAGACACCGTTTTGAAAAGTGAAAAGTAAAACAATAAAAACCCAGATAAAGAAAGGTTTATGTTCAAGACACTTGGAGCAGCATCTTGTGTAAGGCACTTGAAATAAAGGGGGGATAGTGAACAATAGTACAGAATCTGTTATGCGGGATGAATCTGAGGCTTGACATAATAAATTACTAAATTCAAACAAAACACAAAAAGGAGCCATGTTCATCTTTAAGCTGATCATTCTGAATTAATTAAGCTAACATAATTCTCTCACTTTTAACACATCATAAATTAACAAAGTAAAATGTCCAAGATGGATAAAATCAATACCTAAATTTACGAATTTAATATAACTCCAGTTTTTCCTTGAAGTTTGTTACCTTGAAATTTTGAGCTTTCTCATATTTCTTTTTTTGCAGTGCTGCAATGGTAAATGTAAATTTGTATTTTGTTTCGAATTACAATATTTGAAAAGAATTTAACTCTGAGTAACTGGCGCCATAGCTTCCATTCTGATGAGAAACAGACGGTTTAGGGCAGTGAAAAACCATCCCAGTAAATAATAAACATAATTAGAAAAACTGAGAAAAAAAATTCAGAGAGCATCTTTTCCGATTCGAGGAACCTTTCCCTCTAGGGGACAAGCCCTGTTATGACAAAGTGACTTTCAGAGAGAGGCCCCGAGTGGCCCAGTGAAGTGAACCTTTCTCCTCCCTGTTGACTTCATTTACTCTCAAAATGAATAGCATGTGGTGCCTTAGCTAAGTTTTGGGTTTCATCTTTTGTTGTGGGCAGTCATTCTTTTCACTTTTTAATTGAAGCTTTTTTCTCCGTATCCCCATCCACCTCCTGCTTAACCGAGGCCCTAAGTGATTTCCGAGCGTATACTTTTCAAAGGTAAACATCATTAGTGTCAGAATCTTGACCTTACAATAACTGCTTTCTGCTCAAATTGGGCCTAGTTACCTCTCTAATAGTGTAGGTCTTGAGACGTGAGCTGTAACAACCCATTTACCATTTCGGCCTCAGCCCCTCGTGGAGGATAGGAACACATTCTCGAAGCAGATCCCTGTTTCATTTCCTTTCACCCAGATACCAAAGCCGATCAAATCTCCATTTCATGTACTAGGGACATATTGTTAACAGCTGATTTTGTATTGGAAACTTACACCTACTCATATACATGGTGTAAGGAGACACAACTTAATCCTGCATGCCTAGTATGGCAAATATTGGGGAGTATGATGATTAGGTTGTTTTCTCCTTGAACATTTGATGTCCATTCTCCAGTGTTCATAGTTTCCCCAGTGGTTGTCATCAGCGCTGTGCGTTCAACACAGCCCCAAGGCTGCCTGCTTTCCAAGGGCTCTTGTAAAATAATAAATGTGGCATTGAAGGATGTGTCCTCCACATGACTTCCCTCTCTTTCTTTCCCTCCTTGGTCACAGCCCTAACACCGGCTCTGTTTCTGATATGAATTAACCATATGGCCCGGAATCAGTGCAACAACAGCCGTACGGCTCTCTGTCACTGGATGGCCAGCTAAAGTGAGCACTATCATATTTGTGTACTGCAAGTGCTCTGAAAATAAATGGGAGCTGCCACCGGACTTCCATCCCCCCTCAGAGGCGCCTCACGTTAACCCCGGACATAGTAATGCGAAGGGACTTTGATGGTTGATGTCACAGATTGAATTATGCCCTTGAGGAAAAGCTATTAGCTCAGTCAAGAGTCCTCATTTGTTAAATTAAAAGTGGAAATGACATGTGAGTAGTCTTTTCAGTGGATTAAAGTTGCAAAGAAAATGGATTCCACCCGTTGCTAAAAGGCAATAGTACAATAGTAAACCTTGTGAAGGGAGAGGGAAAAAAAAGAAGAGATTTGCTGTTGTAGTGACATCCATCTACCCCTGCTCCAAATATCCTGTTAGTGTATTTATTTTTCATAATTTATTGATATTGGATTACATTTTTGGAGCTTGGTGTCGTTTCCCGACCCAGTCCCATACTGGTCCACTCCAAAGACTGGTCGCAGCCCCCCCATTTGGAGAGGAGGACCACACTCCTGTCTGTTGGATCTTTGCCTCTGTATCATAATGGGAGGAACCTCAACACGTTTAAGCCACTTGAAGTGAGATCAAGAGGAAAAGGATGATTTAAAACACAGTTGAATAAACCAGTGGTCCCTGTACCCGGGGGAGACGAGAACCAAGCTGTGATCTTTGGTACTGGTGGAACGCTCGGTGCTAGCTGAGGCGTCTTCAAACAGATCCAAATCCAGCTCATCCACTGTGAGGCCATGCAGAGCCAGTATTATCACTTGACATCAAATACTTATAGAGTATAAAGGATACACATTGTATGCTGATTATACTTAATGTGTACTGAGTAATATAATACGTATACGAAAAATTACCCATTTTTAACATAATTAATTTGAAATAAAAATGGCTACTACATATTTTATACATCCATATTTAAAATGAGACGTTCTGAACAACACAGTCTAAAGACCATAGACACGTGTATCTATATATATGTATATATATATATATATATATATATATATATATATATATAAAGTTGTGGGAGGTCAGCATGCGTCTGTGCAACTTGGTCAATCCTTCCATAAAATCATGAAATAATAATCTCTACTGTGCCTTTTTAAATTATTTTTCGCAACTGATTTTCATTCCTCTGTTAGGTAAACCAGTCATATTAAGTCAACTCATTTCCTTGATATGTTATTCATTTTCCCTTTATGTCCAAAGTCAACATGGGGACTATGAGGCGGTTAGAATATCTTTGAATATGTAGTGTAAGTCACCGTGTGGTGTGTTCCTCAGCCCTCTGCCATCACCCTACCAAACAAACCTCAGCTTGCTCTGAAATAGGATTTGTGTTTCCTGGGTTATTGGAACCAGTGAACCACAGAGTCTTTGAGGGTTTAACATACTTTCCAGCAATGGGAGAGATGGAGCACCATGGGTGTATGGCAAATAAACACCTCACCAAAGAAAAACTATGACTTTGCAGCTCTCTGACACAGTAATAGTCGGGAATGCTGTTCCTTCTCTTGAACAGAAATGATATGGTGTGGAAACGGGTCCCGTGTCTCCCCCATTCCATTACCATCGGATGTGCTTGCAGCCATTTTAATGTTGAAGGACACCAGCTTGTTGGGTCAGTGGAAAGTTGAACACTCCATGCATAGGTAACAGTACCTGTTTGTTCAATGTGTTTTGTTCAGGAGACACTGACAGATAAATTGGCCTGAGGATGAGCTTGGAGGGGAAAACAAGGGCACCCTGAAGTTAGCCAAGGCAATATCCTGAGTGTGACTTTATCTCTCCCTTCATATCTCCTTCACAGACAGGGCTTACTGTAGATATTTGGTCATTCAGCCTTCTCTCCTTGACCCAGCACCAATAAACACAAGCTACGGAACTTGTAGAGAGGCCTCTCTCCTTTGCACATTCACCTTTTCCTTTTCCTGATCCCTCCCTCCCTGAGTAATTAATGAGGAGCTGAGGGGAGGCCACAAGTCGTTCAACATCTAGAAGTGGGGAAGTTTCTTCACTACTGGACTTTACACATTGACATTTTTGTCGATCAAATTCAACAAAGGCAAGTTGTGTTGGCATTCTTTAAATACAACATAATTTCAGCTGCATTTGAGGCCTGTTGGTGTAGATCTGCCAGTGCTGCCACCTACAGTCAAAGAACACAATATTTACTGTAACCTGCAGGCAGTTTTTGTTCTGGGTGTTTTTGTCGTGTTGAGGATTTCAAATTTAACACAACTCAGTTGAAATAAATAAACAAACAAAAATCTAACTCTAAAATATATATAAAAAAACATCATAAATCATCATAAATACTTATCGAACATTATTCAACACTTGTGGATACAAGTATTTTGTCAAGTAATTTTAGTTTTTTTTACTAAATGTATTTATTTTCTGCTGAAACTTGTTTTGAATCAATTCTGTTTAGGATCAGAGACATTAAGGACTTTAACGTCTTCTTTTGCTCATTCAATAGCGGAATACAACCTTACTGCACCAGGCACATGGTTTAAAAAGGGTTGCACTTGGTGGAGTTAGTGTGAACAGATTAAGTTCACGCATGAGTATACAATATGTGTGTGGAACAAACTGAGTGCATCTTAAGAAACCTTCAAATAACGATTAAATAGTTCACCATGGAAGTCAGGTCACTTTTTTGTTGTGCAATAACTTTCTAATAACCCAAGAAGGCTATGCACAAAAAATGTGACTGACTAAACCTAATTTAAGTCCATGAGCACAAGAGCATTTGTTTTTTAAACAATGTGGGTGTTTTTGTGTACGTGTTGCTTATATTTGTTCCATATAAACCAAAAATATTAAACAACTGTACAAGGTTCTGCATTAAAAGGCTTTAACTGACAGTTCAGAGACACAGCATGGAACCAAGTGTAGTTCTGCATTTATTAAGTCTCTTAAGTCTTTTTTTTTCTCCAACAAGTGAGTGTAGACAGAAGTGAGTGTGCTGCTCTCATGCCAGTGTGGTTTCCAAAGGTCAAGGTTAAGCAGCCCTCAGGGAGTGTGTGATACCACCATGGGTCTTCAAGTCCTTAGTCCACCTCATACCTGATCTGCTGTGACTGGGTTTTACTGTCCAGGTTGGTTATAAGGCCAGACAATAATACCAGGCCTCGCTACTGTTTTCTGATCAGTACCATATGCAGGGCCATAGTGCAGCTGAAATCCCTTTCTGTGTCCGCTTCCTCTCAAACAGTCCTGACAAGCTGAATAATCCAATAACCTCTAATAAATTCTCTCCTGTGGCCAACACAAGGTCAACCAGTGAGGAAAGGCAGCTTTGACGTGGCTCTTGTGAGCTGCATGTTAAACTGAATGATAACTGTTGTATGCATTCATTTAGAATATCCTTTAGAGCACGTGGATCCAGTGTGGCTTTACGTTATATTGGTTCCACCATATGGAAGAGCAGGTGTGCCAGAGAAATGTCTCTAAGTATGGACTGGATGTATGCAGCGTTTAGTCAATCAAGTTACAATGTCATTAGTGACACATTCACTTTTATTACTGGAGTAAAATGTGGTGATTATTTTTGGTTGGAAATGGGTTGTTTTCCTGGTTTAAACTCAATGAGTTAGTTTACAGCACTATAGTATGATAGTTCCCATTAACATTGACAACACTGTGGATTGATTGAAATGACTGAGGAAGCCTGATCTTCAGCAGGGCCATTACTGTATGAAACCTACGACAGGAACACTATGGACCTCTGTCTTACAATAGACAAGGGGATCTAAAATGATTAGACTTGTTTTATTAAAATTTGGCAAATATTATTTATTGTTGGTTTGTTTTTTTTCGCTTCAATTTTGCATATGCTTTTGTGTCAGTGCAATTGGTAATTTTATTTGCAAGCATTTCAGTTCCTCCTTGCATGCAAAGCACTTATAACGTTTGTTATTATTGTACTATGATGTCACAGTGTAATTTTGATATAGCTCCAATGTGTGTAAATATTAAAAAAAAGCTTTTGTTGATAGTTTTAGTGGAGCATACAAATAAAAAAAACCTGGTCTTAAACGTGCTGCATATTTAATTTCCGTTTCACTGCAAGACCACATATAATTAGAAAAATAATCCTTATGGTTTAAAACTGCTATACCGACAGCTTATACTGGTAAATCTATGTCACATGGTCTTTTTGGAGAAAAGTTTCTTGAATTTCTTTACAGAAGAGAACAGTAAATGGGATGCTACTGTTTACCTTATTCACTACTGTCAAATTAACCACATCTGAATGTCTGTGGTTCTTAAAGCAGTCAATCATAAATCATTTAGATTAGAAGTTTTAAAGTTTTAAAGTTCACATATACAAACACAACGTGTACAGCATCTTTAGGAGCCCAGGCACTGAAGTGCTTCGTCTCACTGTTGTACTCTTTTCCTTCCTGAAGCAAAGCTAAGCCGCCTCCCCAGATTTCTCCAAGTAAATCCAGTGGAGGAGAGTTCTGTGTGGCCGCCATCTTTGCCTCGTCTCGCTCCTGGCTCATCACCAACCCCAACATGAAGCGAGAGAAAGGTTAGAACATTGTCACTGTTCTGTTTCTTTCCAAGTCAGCATCATGGCAAGGTCCAAACAACAAACTCTTTCTTTATCTTCAAGAAAGATTTGACGTTAACGTTTCTATCGTAACATTTAGTAGCAGCTTTAAATATTTGTATCACCAAACGCCTTGTCTACTTCTCTCAGATCAGTCTAGGCAGTCGGTCGTCGACTCACTGTATATCCTCAGTTGCTACGGTAACTTGGTGGAACATGTCCTGGAGCCTCGGCCGATTAGCACTGCTCAGAAGATCAGCGATGACACGCCTTTGGAGCTCAACACCTGTCCACGGGCCTGCTGGACTCTGGCGAGGTAACGCTGTAATGACCACTTAATCCTTTGGAACGTGTCTTGCTCTGCCAGTCCCTTACTTGATCTGGTTTCTGAGCAGGACTCCACAGTGGAATGAGCTGCAGCCACCATTCAACTCCAACCATCCCCTGGTGTTGGCCTCAGACCTGGTGCAGTACCATCAGTACCTCCTGGCTGGTAAGTACTAAACCAATCTTAATGTACACATGGAGTGCCAATTTTATCAAGCTTTGTTCAAATGCAAAGCAACATTATGAGGAAGCATAAATTCATGTTAGGTCAATGGAAATGGATAAATTAAAGCACAAACTATCATTTTGTAACAGCAAATTAGATCATGATAAAGGAAAATAAAGACTTAAGTCTGTGTGCTGCTACATGCGACTCCACACATCAGACCCAGAGGCACAGAAAATCACATTATAATTTACACACAGAGCACACAAATTTCCAATGAAGTTGTCAAATGTTTCTTAAAACAGAACCTTGGATATCAGAATGATCTGAATCCATGTTTTTCCTCTTGAACGACTTAATTACTCTCAATGTTTTTCAAGTGTCTTTATGTCTTTGGTTCATTGCAGATAATATTCCCTAAATTAAATATTAACTTCAATTAGCAAAAGAAAAAGGTCAAATGATTTCTGCAGTTTGTACACCAGTAGGTTTTGACGTACAGTATTTGACTGGACTCTCTGCGCTGCGTGGGTCTCTTGCATCTATGCATCATAAAATGTAGGTCTGTGTATGTTTCCTTAGCACAGGCTCACAGGAACATGCATGTTTTCTGTATGTACTGTATGCGTCAGTAGTCAAGGGGGTTATCCATATTCCCTGCTGATTTTCCATGTTTACTATATTGAAAGCCTTTCCTCAACCTCTTATTGGTGCCACATGCAGAGAATAGACCTTTTCAGTCAGCGGCCCTTACGTTTTCCTTCTCAAAGACTTTTGACCATTTCATGTCCTCCGAGTCCTGTCGGAAATAATCCCATGTCTTCAGTTTGGTGCTGCGCTTTGAACCCATTCTTTGCTGTCCATACTACAGGCCTGCTTCGGGACATGCTAGCACGATGCTATAAGATGCCACACAGAGACCAATTAGCTGACACCCTAAACTCCCTCTAATTCAATAACAAGTACAGAGCACTTTAGGTTTCTTTCTGAAAGGCCAAATCGTAAAAGCACCAAGTGCACACGGATGGCCACACACGGAATCAATCCACCCCCTGAAATAGGCTGCCGTTTTGAGCCCACTCCATAATTATAAACACACAAAATCTGTAATTAGCTCCTGCGGGTGCTCTGGGGCAATTGGTAGCTGTGTTTACCCTAATCTTTCTACTCGTCTCTGTTGACTTCTGCGGTGCTCCAGGTCTAACTGGTCGGATATTTTCTCAAATTAGTGCTAATGGTCTCTCCTAGTGTCAGAGCGATGAGGACGCGTTGGAGTGACGGGGCACAGGCGTCAGTCTATTCCACCATTCTCTCTGCAAGCCAGGGCTGAGGAATCGGCTGCATAATGAGAGAGATTCATTGCATTAACATTTATGTCCAATTAACAATAGCCAGATAACATGGCCGAATCGCTTTATTCCCCAAATCAACCCAGTGTTAACTGATGCAAGGTCAAGATGCTATAAACATAATTGCTCAGCCCTCTACCCAGTTCTTGTGCTCCTGCCATTTCCCCTCTGGGCCCAGCGTCCTATACACCACCACCGCCGACTGGGTTACTCTTGGAGTGCCACCTTCCATTTCTGTGCTTTGTACCCGAGCGCAGGCTCTCAACATCCTGTTTCCCAGCATGCGTCTCCTTGCCAACCCTCTGCTGTGCCGTTCCCTCCAGGGCTTGGCATCTCAGCTGAGAAGTGATCCAGGAGAAAGGGTCTATTTGACTGCAGGGTGAATTACAGCACAGCCATACGCTGCTTGTCCAGCCGCCTCTTGTTGAGCATAAAGATCAAGCTGCTGCAGAGGAAACTGAAAAGACACAGTTCTTTCTTGCAGAACAAATAGTGCTATCTAGGTCCAATTTACATTGCTGATACAGCTATCATGACATAGAACAATAAAAAAAAGAAAAACTCTTTACTTAGACAGAGAACACAAAGACTGGAGGAAAGAGGGGAAGGAGTGTCTCTATCCCTTTCAGCTAATCATCCAACAAACACAGTATGTCTCTAAAAACACGGTGCTAGGCAAAGAGGTGGCGGTGCTTGATTGACAGGCCATGGTCTCCGGTCTCGTGGCTCTATATTGGATGACCCAGGCTGATTAAAAATGCAGCATGCAGGGGAAGGAATAGGAAGGGGAGAGGAAGGGCCAGGGTCAGGACAGACCGGAGCCTCCAGGACGGGATGATAAAAGGCAGTGGTGGCGCCACTTCATGGTCACTATCTCCACCTGTCCATCTGCCGCAGCTACTGGCAGCACTCAGCCCTGCAGAGGATGGCAATGCACAGCACTGCCTTTGAGAGATAAGGTGGAAAGAGACACACATTATGAAGTGTACTCGCAAATAGCGGGGATGCTGTAGTATGATATGGCTGTATAAAAGAAGGGTCAAGGTTTTAACGTTTGTAGACTCCTCTAATTCTGAAGGTGTAGGTTAATCACGCTATTCCTGCCTTGAGTATCCAAAATGCCCATTTTTCTTTTAATTAGTTTAAATTGATTAAGAATGGTCAAAGCTGGGTGATAGAAAGTCTTCTTCAATCCACATTAAACACTCTATACTTATTTATATGTGAGGTTTTCACATCCCTCATTAGCTACCCTTTTGATATTATTTTGACATGATATTTACCTGGCTTTCCACAGTATATTTTCCAATACCTCTCCCCCTCACCGCAAAGATGCTCTGAAACCAGCAAACCAGTGAATAATTTACCACCTGCATATCTGGCTGGCTCCTTTGATCCTGGCGATGATGGCAACCAAAGTGCCTATGCTTTTTGGCCGTAGCCCTCCCCTCCCCGTCCTACCTGTCATATAATGTGCTAATTGTGGAGACTGACTGACTGGCTGACTCCGCTGCTCTCTTGGGACGCAGAGGCCCATGACAGGCTAGCCACAGTTGCCTCGTCAATAGATCTAATTGCTCCGTGAGAGGGGCCAGAGTGTGGGCTTTGGAGCATCAGGCGTTTGGTAAAGAGAAACCATGGCGCCATGACTGGGTCAGTAATCAAAGAGAGGCAGAGAAAGGATGGGGGTAAGTGTAGTGCTGGGTGAATGAAAGAACTGTCAGTCAAATACGCCTTGAATGATACATAATGACTAAGCTATTCCAGTCTGTCAGTATGCCAGCACCTATCTGCCAGGGTACTACTCAAACGAGGAAAGCGAGAAGAGAGGAAAGTGAGAAGAGGAGATAGTGAGAAGAGAAACAGGTGGTGCAGTGGAGAGCGGGCTGATCGAGTACCGCAGGTAAAAGTAGAGAGAGAGGAGGAATAAAAGCTGAACAAAAATTCATCTTTTAAAAATAGAAAATGAAAAAGATAAAGTAGACAGGAAAGTGAACAGAGCAGGCAGACAAGACGGCTCTCCTCTGTCCGCCGTGCAGCCAACCCTCCAGATCTATCAGATTGTTGGGCCCTTATCTGTCCTGGAGATTGGCCTGTCCGGCCCCAGGCCCCAGGCCCTGGGAGGTTGGGCCACATCAGCCTTTGTTCTTGTTCTGACTCCTTGCTTCGCTGCTCCGGCTAACAGGCCACTGGCTACAGACCTTCAGCACCGCCAAGCACCAGTCTCTCTACAGTCAATAAAGACGGTGACATAGACGACTCTGTTCTCTGCGGTGTGGAGCTGATTGTTTTTCTGCTTATGTGAGTGGGCAAATACATAATCATCAGGATGGTTGTTAAAATAATTAAGTTGGAGCTCATTCATTCTGTTCTTTAACAGGGCATTTATTTTGATCTGTTAGATGGAAATCCTAATCTATGAATTATTTCCTTATCTTTATAAATAACCATCATGAGCGTGTTGCACTGCAGATGAATTATTCCACTGCAATTTTATATTATTCATGATTTCATACTTTGACCATTTAGATACGTTCAGGCACATATATTTTATGAATAACAATTGTTACAGTAACTATATATTTACTGTTTATTTGCTGATTGTTGTTTTTCTGCGGCAGATGATATGGTTGCTTCACCAACAATTTCCCAAGTAAATAGTGACTCATTGTCTTAGCCAACAATTATTTATTCAAATTTTGCAATCCACTTTCATTATCTTAAAATTATCTTCTATATTAACAGATTAATCATTTGGTCAATGCAAAATGTATTGAAACCGAAGGGACCAAATTTCAAATACCTTGTTTAATATGACTTTATGTCAAAACTTAAACATATGTGTTCCATCATCACATCAGATATAGACATGCAGCAAATCCTCACAATACTCCACAGAAATGTGGAACATGGGTCTGGCTCAGTTGTGTATTTGGAGATCGTATAGAGAGATTCACCATTTTCCTTTGGCATTTTCATACTGGGTTACTTCCGAAGTAGTCCAAGCATGTATTATCAGAACCACAAGGCATTAGTGCATGATAACTGTGGTCAGAACATTCAGTACGTTCTTCCAAATTCTCTGAATATCTGTGCAGTCTCAAATGGAATGAAGTAAGGTATCACTTTCTAACCCACAGTTCCCTGAGCTTGTGCAGACTGTTTTCCATTCCTCATTGATAGTTTATAAGTTATGATTTTTTAGATTCACTGATGTATCTTTAACTCACTTGAAAAACTGTTATTTCAACTGGGCCATACATTCAGACTCCTCTTGAGTGAGTTGCAATAAGTTTGCACTTAAAAAAATTGGTCTCTGTGAAATTGCATTGACGTTCTGTCTCCTAAGAGCCAGTAATGAGCGTTGTAAAAGCAAAAGTCGGAGTGGCTGGCTAGCCGGACACTAAAACGAGTAGATATGGCTGTAGCTGCTGGGGTCAGTCTGGCTGCGGACATGCACACTAACACACACACTATCACACAGACACAGAGTGTTGTGTCTTTGCTTGACCCGTGGGGATGACCACTAGCTCCCCACACTGGAGCCTGGCCACAGCTCTGGCCATTGAAAGCTCCCCCACTGGAAACCTGAGCTAGCCAGTCCACCAACTGCTTCAGAACATCAATAATTAATTAGGGAACAGCTATTGGCCCCAAGGGTCAGAGAGCAAAAAGAGCTGGAGAGAGAGTAGGAGGTGCGGGGCAAGGGGAGGGTGTTTGTTTAATAAGTAACACAGCATAGGCTTTGTTTTTTCTCTCGTCCATTTGAAAATGAGAGAAACCCTCGACCACCTCTCTCTGCTCTTCTCTCTTTAGCCACTTTTACACAGCCTGTTCAAGGTGGGAATGTTACACGCCGTGGTCTATAACAGGTCAAAACAATGAATGGGAGGGGCTTGTTCTGCCACCTTCTTGCTGGCAGCGGAGGTCATCACAGAGCAAAATAAAAGTCTGTGTTAAAGGGGCATGTCAAAACCCCTTTTTCCGGAACATGCTATCCAAACTCACACACGTGGGGCATCTTTATACTGGTTTGTTTAAACCTAAACTTGGAGAGGCGGCGCAATGAGGATCTCACTTTAATTCTCCATTCCAACTATGGACCATTAAAGGTTTAGGTCATTTTTGTAATGTTGTGAGGACCAAAAACATGTTTCTGCTAATCCAACCCTTATATTGGGATGGATGAAGACATTTTCTGGATATTGAAACCTGACTACATACCTGCAGTCGAAACGATTCAGTATTAAGCAAAGATGAAGGTTGGGAGCTAATTTTAGAATGTATATTTACCTGGAAAATAATTATTGAGAGTTTAGAGTGATGTATATCCCTTTCTCTCCCTTTTATAAGCTAATCCCATGTCCTGGCCTTTTGTAGGTTTCTCCTGTTTGTGCAGTAGCATCGTATTTCATGATGCTAACACGTTTACACACTGCGACTCCTGTTTGTAACGGTTCTTCTTTCGTCGTTGGTTAATGGTAGTTTACAAACAGCTTGTAGGTGCATTACTGACACCTTCTGGCAAAAGTCACCTGTTATTTGCTACCAGGCACATAAAGGTGGTGGGGTTAGAGGGACATACAGTATATTATGATGCAATAGCCTATTAGATTTATTTATAATTCAATCAATATTTGAACTTTCAAAAATCATCCCTTTCATGTGTTGCTGTTTCTGTAGGTGGTTCCATTTTTCTATGTAGGTTCAGTCTGTTTGTCTAGCCAGTCCTTCCATGCAACACTTTTTTATACACTTTAATATAATGCAGAGGCAGGTGTAAGTAATGTGCATACCCCATAGTTCAATGGTGTGTGTGTGTGTGCGTGTGTGTGTGTGTTTGTGCGCGCATGCTTGCTGCCTCCACCAAGGGTGTATGAACACCTGCCGTGTGTGTGTGTAAAGACAAGGGCACCTCCTGTGCTCCAGATGTGGACTTGACAATTTTATTAACCATTCCTGTCTCCAACCAACCCCGTCCCTGAGGTGGGAGACAGAGAAAGGACTGATTCTACACATTAGGCCTCATTCTCCTTGCCTGCTTATTCAAGCCTGCAAGAGCCCCATCTGTCTCTCTCTCTCTCTCTTTTTATCTATCTCTCTCTTTCTCTCTCTCTCTCTCTCTCTCTCTCTCTCTCATCTCTCTCTCTCTCTCTCTCTCTCTCTCTCTCTCTCTCTCTCTTCGCTGTACACTTTGCTTTTTCGCACTCATTGGCTTGCAGACTATATGCCTCACTCCGAACACTAGTTATTGTCCAAGCTAATGTATTACAGCATTAAATAATCAGTGTCATATTTTACAATGCTGTAGCCTTTACACTTTTTTGATGACATCGGATGATACAAAATATTATTATTTGTCATATTCTATATATCAATACCTTCTTTGGCTATACCATGATATAACTGTGTGTTTGTGTCTTGTCTTAGCGATTCCTCTGGGGAGCCCAGGCCCAATCACACGTCACGAGTCATCAGACAGTCTGGCATCAGACCACAGTGGCCAGGAGGATGAGGAGTGGCTCTCTCAGGTATGACCTTCATCTTAACCAACATAACAGTTACATTCACTTTGTCCATCCCAAACATGTGAGTGTTCAGGAATTAATTCAGAGGAAACCTTTAGATTAAATTAATCAGTCAATACCTCCCTCCATCTTCCTATTGTTCTATCAACTTTAAACCAAATGCAGTGTTGCGACCACCCTTTGCGTTGATCACCTATACCCACTTCTTCAGAGTTTCAAGGAACTCTGCAGGTGACTTGTTCAAGACTTGCCTGGGAACTTGCCACAAAGTTCTTGATACTTCTCAAGACTCTGGATTTATGTTTGGGCTCATTAACCGGCTTAAGAATGAATTTGGGACTGATCAGACACCCTCAGTGTTTGTTAGCTGTGAACTTCCTTTTAGGAAATCCTCACCCCCAACTCAATCCTCTTTGTTATGATTGTTTACAGCCACAACAGGTAGCTTGTTTCTGCCTCAAAGAAAATCTGCTATCTCCCCAAGAACAAATGGCAAAGTTACCTCATGGCACCAGTTAAGAGTTAAAATGAGAGTGAATATTGAAGCATTAGATTTTGTTGAAGCTGAATGGAAATTTGACAGCAAACAAAATATTATGTTCCCTTGTGTTTTAACCTGATTATAACAATTTATCCAATTTCCAACTTCAATTGCTTTTTCGCGGACACACTACCATCCCGTCCCCAGTGAGTAGTATGTCCTTTGACTTAAAATTGAGCATTAGAAATTCCCTTACAGAATATTTTATCCTTGTATTTTCACAGACAGTCATTGGATGTCTTTTTTTATTTCACATATAATTTATATGTTGTAGCTTTGTAGCTTCTTCCTCATTAAGAGATGGCATTCAAAATAGTGTAGGACTTGGTGAAAGCGTATCAGAAAAATCCAGCCCACACAGCCTTTCAGCTTTGTTAACCCTCAGAGCACTGATGCTCGGTGCCGACAGGTAACCTACAGTACTACATTTTCACCATCAATAATTCCACTGCATGCATAATTGATTGGTTAAAATTCACCCCACTTAGCTTGCAGAGGCTGTGGTTCTTATCTGCCATGATAGTTAGCCAGGAGCAAAACCATCCATTGCACTAACCTGGATTTTTGGTGACTTCTCCTCAGAACAGTGGTAATGATGCCTTTTCCAGTGCTTGGAGATGAAATACTGGATCTTTTTCATACAGTAGCATACACCCGAGATTTTGTGGAAGGTATTTTTTCATATTTTATATAAAAAGACCCAGCCAAAATAAACCAAGAGCTCCACAATAAAGTATAGATGAAGTTTGGTTTTGTCCACGTCTGTCTAACATATTTAAAAATACTATGGGAGGTATCAAGCACAATGGGATGAGGGATACTAAATACATACTGTACAAGCTTAGTTGAATCAAATACCAAGCACTGCGTTGTGGATTATGTACATCACATCATATCAGTTACTTTGTGGCACAGTGGCAACAAAGCATCCCTTTGCAAATAACCCTGCTAAATACAGATTCAACTTCTCAGCTGTCAGCTTGCGTACAACTTGCCTGCATAGCATGGTCAGAATGTGGTCTCGTGCAAGCTGCTTGTTTGGTCCCTAATCTTTGCCAAAAAGAGTTCACTTTATTCAAGCACCAACTCCCTGAAACGCTCTGAATTTTTACTCATTCATCACTGCAAGAGCGTCCCAGTAAACTTAGAGCATTTCTTCAAATTTTACCTTTATATTAATTTTCTTGATGATCACCATGACACATGTCAGAAGAAACAACCTGGTGCATGTTGCCTTCGACCTGACTTTGACCCGGGCCGGCATACAGCTGGCGAGGGGCCATCCTGAAAAATGTGTTAGTCTACTCATCGGAATTATATTGTTGTTGTTTGTTTTTATTTATTAATTATATGGATGTAGCTCCATTCTGCTAGTTGTAAATTTTTCTAGGGTTACGGTTGTGTCCTCAATTCAGAAGAGACATCAGCCATTGCATATGAATGATTAAATAGGGAAATTCCATATTAGAGCTACAGCATTTTTTTTACTGTTGGAACTGTAAATGAAAGATGACAATTTGGAAGCTGACAGAGTCCGTGATGAGAGATGATTCAAAACCAATAGAATATATTCTCAACCAGTAAATCTGGGTAGAGAAAACTATTTACAAGAATTAATCCACCCCAGTAGTTTGTATAAGTGAGCCCACAAGGCAAGAGTAAGGTTTACGTTTTCATGAGGTGATGCTTTCTTGGGGTGAGGTAAAGTCTAGGTATAAAATTGAAGTGAAAAGGTTTTTGATTAGGATAGACTTAGTTAGACAACTTATTGCACAATCTTGTAAAGTCATACAAAGGCCTTTGTACTTACATCTACCTCTCTGATAAACCCAATGTGAATATGTGTATTTATTAAACCTCCACATCGGCAACAGTCATGACTGGAGGAATTATATTTTCAGTTTGCCCATCTGTCTGTCCTGTTCTATTGGACATAATATCACAGGGAACATCTTGAGGGGAAATCATTCTAAATATATGTGCTGGTCGAAGGTCAGGATAGAACGAATATGCTAATTATGTAGTAATGACATTTTAGGCTCAGATGCACAGTGACACTGTAATGTCATGCAAATGCTTTTTTCTTATTGTATAGATCTCTTCTTCCGGGCTGAAGATGTAATCATGTAATCTTACCATCACATGAGTCTGGACAAACATTGTGTATATACGTAACCTGCAATTTGTCCAGTTGGTTGGTTGGTTGACACACCACCACAAGGCAGTTATTCCAGTTCCGTGTGGTAAAACTTCCTGCATGTGTACTATTTTGCCCCATGAAAGACTGGATCACTGCTGACTTGATGTTGACCAGCTAGGTGCTTAAGGCAATAAACAACTGTTTTTGGTGATTGGTCTGCACAGGCCAGTCACCATCGAGGAGATGGTAATGCAATCTCGGCTGTAGAAGCAGATCTGAGGCAAAATGTCACTGGCTCTTGTGGATGAGACGGGATGGGGGGGGCGGATTGAGGGATGACACTGGACTGTAACATCTGGACCTTCCCTCCCGCAGCAGAGAGCACCCTGGCAGCTGTTCAGCTCTGCGGCTGGGCGTGACATTGATGGTGTTAACTGGCAAAACGCACACACACACACACACACACACACACAACACACACACACACACACACACGCACACACACACACACAGAGTGACAATCCCTTCCTCCTTCTGTGGCCTAATTTAAACAGCTGTGACAGACAACATACAGTGGATTTAGAATTTATTCAGACCCATTAGTTATTGCACACTTTATTGTATTGTACTTTTCTTCTTTTTTTTTATTACCCTTTGGCTCATTAGTCTAGTGAGGTACCAATGAAAACCTATTGAATCATATTTTTCTATGCTCTAAAAGTGACAATCTAAAAGTGAAAATACATTATAACATCACTTGAGTACCCTGTAAAAGCTCCTTTTTGCTTTGCACATTGATTTGGGCAGTCTATCTCCGCTATCCCCACTGAAGTTCGATGGCATTTAAATATACAGGCCGTCACATGCCTTTCTCTTTAACTCAAAGTGGCCTCCATGTTCTCACTCTACCACAAAGGCCTCAGTGCTTCTGAGACAGTCATAACTCAAGTTTACCCCCCCTGCAGAGGACTTCTTACGCTCTGTTAACAGCACATGACCAAGGACACAGTAGGAAGAGTCCTTGTGGATGCAAACTTCTTCCATTTCACAGACTTACACCCTTACCTAGCTCTATACCTCACTCTGATTTGTAATACATTTGGAAATTCTTTAAAAAAAGCGTTTGTTGTTGGTGCACAGAAATAGCAGAAATTCAAATTAAATGTACAATAAAATATGATCAAAGTTATAGGGTCTGAATTATTTTTGAAAACACAAACAAACATGTTTATGCGTATTTTTGTTTATAAACTCAGACACACAGAATAATTAGGAGAATGAGAGCTTTCACTCTTTTCTTAGATGTTGGCACCTGGCAGCCAGAGTGTAGTGAGGCTGTGAGCTGAGAGCTTGGCTGAGGTGAGAGACGAACGTGTACCGAGTAAAGATAATGAAATGTGAATAGTGAGACACCAAGAGACGTGTTAAGTGCTGCAGGGAGTTGAACAGTCACAGTTAGCGTGGGAGTGCAGTGAAAAGTATGAATCCAAAGCAGTGGATGGTTAGCCAGCAAATTCAAGGCAAAGTGGAGATGAAGACCAGAGGAGGCAGTAGTCCAATGTTTATGTCATCCACTCCGTAGCCCTCTCCTATCCTACTTTCAGCCAACATTAGTGCCACTCAGCTCAAGCGCCCATGGACCGCCTGCCATGCCAGCACTATCTCATTTCCCCAGTAGGCCTCACCTCATCCTTGCTGCCATACTGTTGCTAGTGTCACACTTCTATTAACCCTCTGGGATGGCATCCCACCATGCCGCCAGCAGTCCCAAGACGCACCAGACCTTGATGAGATCTGACATCATTGTCAGACTTCGAGTGGTGCAAGAGCAGATCAAGGTTTTAGTTGGATGTCATGTAAATGAGTTCATCTTAGTTCTGCATGGGGTGGAGCCGCCACGACTGTGTCCTTGACGTCATGTTCACAAATTACTAGAGGAACGTGAGAATTTTTGAAGATCACATGATCACATTTTTTGTGTGCATTTTTTGCCTCTTTCTTTTTCTCTGTTTTACAACTCTGTTCTAAATGTTGGTCTTTCTTTAGGTTGGTTTGTCAGCTGAACCTTGACAGAAAACCCATCCTAGTTACTTTTGCGCCTGTCCTTTTGAGTATAACATCCAATGAACCAATCAGAAAGGGCCCTTAGTTTTCCTTGATATGGCGTGCCAGTATCAAAGTTTTGTTGAAAACTTTGGACAGTTTTTTTCTTTCCTCTCAAACATATACCTTTTGTGTTTTCAGGTGGAGATAGTGACCCATACTGGGCCCCACCGGCGCCTGTGGATGGGCCCCCAGTTTCAGTTTAAGACCATTCACCCTTCAGGCCAGACCACAGTCATCTCCTCCTCATCCTCAGTGCTTCAGTCCCAGGGCCCAACAGATGTCCCACAACCTCTTTTGGACTTTGACACCGACGACCTAGACCTACACAGCCTCAGGTACTTATGCTCATGAATTCAAGAGTTAATGTCTGGACTTAGAATTGCATTAGTAGAAATGCTGATGTAGAAATGCTGTTTGTTAAAAAATCATCAAAAAGAGGCATCACCAAAATTAATCCCTCTGGTACAGTTAGGGCATAATTCCAGGAGACATTCTTATGGGTCACATCCGAAGGAAGGACAATTATGTATTTTTGGATATTTCCTTGTGTAATAATTGTGGTTGTCATAATCGACATACAAACATTTGTGTGCAGGATCCAGCCGGTGCGTTCAGAGCCAGTTAGCATGCCCTGCTCATCAAGGTTGATGGCTGATCGTCGTGGACAGTCGAACATCATGGATGCAGGTTCAGGTAGGACAATGGTTTACTCTACTTTATGTTTATACCTCCGCTTTGCTCTGTAAACCAAGTGTTACTCATATATTACTTCATTTTCCAACCTCTTTCATTTAATAGTCAACTCTACTCCATCAATGTCACCGTTTAACATTAAACATGTTAAACTGTCAGTTCCATTTTGTTTCATTTTATTCCATTGTATCCCAACAATCATACTACTCGGTTGTGGTGCTGTGTATGTGAAAAGTGTATAAGTGATGTTCAAACATTCACACTCAACAAAATGAGTCCTCACAGAAAGTTGAAATAAATGTTTCAATACCAGATAATTTTACATTCAGAAGCAGGTTACACACTTTACAGTCTTGTCATGTTTCTGTGTGACTTTTACACTTCCTGTAATTCACCTTTCTCAGTCGTGGTAGTAGATAGTTACTCTCTCAGGGTTACAATACAGTATCGAGTAATCAGTACAGTTTTACTCTTGTAAAGTGGCTTTTACCTCCAAGATTGGAATGGCTAAAGATAACGTGAGAAAGGCATGAAGGTCTGGATTCAAAGCAGTTGTACAGTTTAAAGGCTGCAAGTTTCTTTTTCCTTCATTGATTTATATCTAAATCAAATGTGCAAAAGGACATAGTGATTGAGGAACCTGGAGATACCTGTCTTGATGAAGGATAAAGGCAGAGGATGTTGCACATTGTAAAGGCCCAATGAGGCAAAATATGAATCGTGAATATGGGCTAAACAAATAATATTTGAATGAATAATTGATTGATCGATTGATTGATCTAAGTTTGCAATCCAGCTGTTACAATTGTAGAAGGTAAATCTTCATTTGGATATAAGAATGGGGTTGCTTTTCCTTTCCTATATTACTCATAATGTAAAACATCCACAAACTTTTACTGTCTTGTTCAACCCACTACATAGGGAAAGATTCAGATAATCACGTTGCACTCTATCCATGGACCGTCTGCTGTAGTGAAACAAAAACGATGGTTCAGAGAGATTTCCTTTGCTATTGTCTAACACCAACACAATCCCATACAAGTGGATTATAAGCAGTGGGGTTACACATATATCCCAAGGTGTCTCCTCTGTGAAGTAGCACTGACTGACTCTGCTCAGTAAATCCAGTAGAGTATGTCCATACTCGGTCTGAACCAACTGTTAGCTCACCTGCTGTCTTCTCACTGCCTGTAGGCTTTTGTAGATGTTTCAGCTGTTTGCTGCCACCCCAATTCTCAGTAGTATGTTAATTTAGTCATACATCTTGAAAAAATTGATATAGTCGATATCTAAAGCAGCTATGTCTGTAACATTTGCACTCTGCTCTTTTAGTGCTGCAAAAAAATTGTGTTTTGATTTCATGTTGAGGGATGGAGGTGTTTGGCTCTCATGTATGTTACAAAAGGGCTTGTAGGTGTGTGTGTATGGGCTTGGTGCCTGATCAGGGTGAGGGAATCATCACCTTTTGCGTGACATTATAACATCTTGTCTTTTGTGTGATGAGAGATAGAGCAGTGTCTGTGGCATCTGTGGTTTTATCTGCTGTGTCTTGTGACAGAAGCTGAGCACCTCAGCTCATCTGATCTGGCCTCACAGTGACAGACAGCCACTCCCAACTGTTTCACTCAGGTGTCAAGAAATATTTAGAGCTTGTGTCAAAAAAGGTGTGCCACAAATTGTTGTATGTCTGATAGTGTCTTTGTCATCCCACACAACTGTAAACAGATAAACCTGGATTAAGTCTGACCTTTGTTTTCGTTACACATTTTTGTCTTTTCAACGAGACACATTTCTGTCATTCGTATTCACATATTTATATATGTATCACATCATTTACTCAATGCATTTGGTTAGACCTTTTGTTAAAAAATAAGTTATTATAGTTGCACTTCTTTTCCAGTTCCTAGTTTGCATTTCAGAATCTGGATCTTGAGTGTGCCACTTGACTGATTGTAAAAATAAAACAGACTTTTTCCAATGTTTTGTCATGATCAGAAAATTGCCCATTAACAATTATTTAAATATTATTTAAATGTTAATTTCTCTTTTAACAATGACGTCTTTGCTTTTTACCATTAACCTGTTGGGAAATCTGGAAATAAAAATCCAGAACAGTTGTGTTTAGACCAGTGGGATGAAGTCACTTCATCTTCACCTGTTGAATTACAGCACCTCGTGTGTCTAGGCCTTTCGACCTTTACTTTCTTTCTCCTGCTTCTCGGTCTGTCATCCTCTATCTGCCAAGTATCATATTTGTGTTTCCTCTGTCTCCTGCCACTGTCCTCTGTGTTTTCTGTTTCTTCACTAACTGGCTCAGAGCAGAGAGAGACAGGAGGACAGAGTGATGGAGGTGATGCTTATCTGTGTGTGTGTGTGTGTGTGTGTGGTGTGTGTGTGTGTGTGTGTGTGTGTGTGGTGTGTGGTGTGTGTGTGTGTGTGTGTGGTGTGTGTGTGTGTGTGTGTGTGTGTGTGTGTGTGTGTGTGTGTGTGTGTGTGTGTGGTGTGTGTGTGTGTGTGTGTGTGTGTGTGTGTGTGTGTGTGTGTGTGTGGTGTGTGGTGTGTGTGTGTGTGTGTGGTGTGTGTGTGTGTGTGTGTGTGTGTGTGGTGTGTGTGTGTGTGTGTGTGTGTGTGTGTGTGTGTGTGTGTGTGTGTGGTGTGTGTGTGTGGTGTGTGGCGTGCGCTCTCAAAGGGAGGGCTCAGTGTTGTGTCCTGCCACTGCCATGGCGCCGCCTCTTATCACACACATCACCTTTGTCTCACCCTCCTTCTGAAGGAACAAGCCTGTGTGTGGCAGAACTTACCAATAAGAGTTTCAAAGATCAAAGGTTCAGTCAAATGACAAATTTCTGAGCCTGATGAAGCTTCAGATCTTACAGACACGTTTTTCAGCCAGTAAATTAAAAGTTTAGTTATTCCTCTATTAAATAAATGGGTTTACAGTTTTCACATCAGTGTGTGGAACAGTACGAATCATGTCATGATGTGGAATCTTATGATCCTGTCGTGTCATCCGAGTTGTAAATTATTGTGTTAAGTAATGCAGTTTCAATATTCATCAAACATGTTATATGTTCCCACACTGTGCATCAGTGTAACTTCCTTACATGTGAATCGATGTCAAAGGTTTTGACAAATTAAATATTTCTATAATTCATAGTTATTAAGGGCATGTGAAGGGATGTATATCTCGTCTATGATAAGAGTCAGATGTTTCATATGTGTTGAATGCACACCTGCTTTCACATATTATTCTGTTCCATGCACTGAAGACACACTCACATCACTGAACCAATTTGATAGTGTACTGATATCTACATATCAATAAGACTAAAACTCATGTTTTCCAGCCATTTCTATAAGGATGAAAGCGTGCTCAGGCTCAGGGAGGCCATAAAGCTGCAGTTCTCCCCACAGTGACTCACTTACAGTCAGCCAGTCTCCCCAGTGTCTGCTCCATCTTATCTCAGCCCATACACTCCGCTTATCTGTGCCTTCCCTGAGGTGATGGGACACCGTCTGCATGACACACACACACACACACACACACACACACACACTGTTTGTTGTAGTGCTTCCAGTCGTCCTTTCTTGACTCAGCATTATTGTTTGTATAAGAATCCTAACTCCAACACTGTTGTCTCACTTTCCACCATCTGCAATACACAAGATCAATATAATGCTGTTATCGATACCCCCTCCCCACCTTGCTGTGGGTTAGTTGTGTGTGTGTGTGTGTGTGTGCAGCTTCAATCCCAGACTACACACTGGTATTTCATGGCCCAGGAGGTCATATCAGAAAGAAAGAAAAGGAGACAGACCTGAAAGAGAGATAACATTGCAGGACTGAAGGAAAGAATCTTACCTGTGTGTTTGGGTGTGCACTGATGTAGTTGTGTTTTGACTCTGCAAAGAAAGCCACCCTGCTCCCAAACAGGAAACAACAATCTCTGCAGTGTCAGCCAGCTTGTTGTTGTCGTCTTAACCCTGAGTTTGTGTGTGTGTGTGTGTGTGTGTGTATACACATGTCCCTGTCTCGGTTGCCACATCTTTGCCTCGCTGTTTGTCTCCATCTGTATGCGTGTGTGATTTATCAGCGGCGGTGATTCTGTGATAGCAGGTTAGCTGGCGGCAGAGCAGAGCAGGCTTGACGAAAGAGAGCTGGCTTATCACAAAACACTGGAGACACTTTACCGAGTCTAACATCTCAAATTGTACAATTTGTCAGGGTAACTGGAAGTGTTGACCGCTGTCGGAATCATTTATCATGAGACCTTAATTTCAATTCTTAATTTCCCAGACACTTGAAACAATTAGTCAAACCCTGATGCGAGGGCTTTACACTGGTTGTTTTTTATGTGTTTGGGTTTGTGTGTTCATTCTGTAAGTTTGAGACTCCCCTGCCACTCTGTGTGTGTGTTTATGTGTGTATGTCTGTGTTTGTGTGTGTGTGCGTGTGCGTGCGTCATAGATTCACCAAGTCTCTGGAGTTTTGCTGGAGGACCTAACAACAAACTTGCATACACTTTCCCTTGTTAGTTGTTTTGGTCATAGTGGTGAAACAAGCTTTCCAACAAGATGCTCCAACATCTAAAGTACATGTTTACTCAAAGTTCTGTTTGGCCCTGAGCACAATGCAATCCTTTTAATATCAGATCTCTACTCTACCTAATTATTGATATAATATGTGTGCACCTCTATAGGTACTATTTCTTTTAAAGCTTATTTTTCATGAGTTACTTCATTCAAAAATTGAAGGCTTCACCATGTTTCTAAACTTGATTAATCGTAAAAGACGAGTCACTTTGCCGTCTTTGTTTGAGCTCCAGACAGTCTTCACTCACAGTTGTACATTCAGAGTTGTTTGTTACTCGCAAACGATCTTTGACGAGTCCAAAAACTAATTGTTGAAGTACGCAAACCCCAACTCCATCAAAGTTAATAATTTACAGCGGCAGACAGTGGCATTTGTCATTTTAACTGGAGCTAATATACGTAGTTGCTAGCTGAATCTTTGCTAACAGAGATATAGAGGAGAAATTAGATATAAGTCTAGTGACTTCATGTCCTCGGCCCCGTCTAAACTGTGAAACCCCACAAATGCCTGAATATATACTTTCAGATGCTCAAACTCACTGACTGTGAAGGAAAAAATGCAGTAAATACAAGTTCTATCACAGTTTTTTTTAAACTCAATGGGTAATGTAATCTATTTTCCATAATTTCTATTTAGCCACTCCCATGTACTAATTTATTTTCTACCTTTTCTTAATGAATACAAACCAATAGCTTCCTTGGATTTTAACATACTTGATTGATGGTAAATTAACTAAAACCTGCAAAATCACTAGAATGTGAAATCCATTCTTAGTGTGAAGGCGTGTATGCATGAATGCACCTGTTAGCATCAGCAACAGAGTGTCCCCTTGTCCCAATGACACACACACCACACACACACACACACACACACACACACACACACACCATCATCAGCACCACACAGAGGCGAGAAGGGGCTTTCCCCAGTGTTATAGTTCTCACAGAGGCTGGGCAAGGAAGAAAGAGGAGGCTGTGAGCGGCTGAATAAAAAGATGAAGACCGAGAGGTTTTCCCCCGCCCCCCCCAACCAGACACAAACTCACACACACACACTTAGCCTGCCATCTTTCCCTCCCTCTTCTCTCCTCCCCCTCATACCTGAGCATCCATTTAAAAGACCGGGCACCTGTGCTGTGGTATTCTGTCTCTCTTTCTTTCTAATACACACATACCACAGTAACTTATACCCCACAATTACCTCCCCTTCTCATAAAGAGCCCTTGTATTTTTGTGCTATAGTGGTCACACTGACAACAGTGATTGTGCTGGCCAGAAAGATGCCCGGCCATCCGATCTCTTCCTTAAAGACAAATACCCTCATTTCCCGTGACCCCCTCTCCCCACCTTCCCATTCCTCCTCTCCTGATGCTATTTTCATCAATAGGCACCTTTGTCACCTTGCTGCCACTCTGCCCCTCCACCCATCCTGTCCATTGCCTCAGGGTGTGTTTGGTGACCCGTTGGCTGGTGACAGGACATAACAGCAGATCTCTGTAGTCACCATTGCTCCTTTTTCTTTTTGTCATCACCGCCAATCAGGCACTCGGAACCAGTGAGCGGTTATCAGGAAGAAGAAAAGGGATATGAAGCAGGAAGTAGAGTTGGTAGAGATGAGTGACACATTCAAAAAAATGTTTGCCTAAAATATTCCAGGAATATAATATATATGTAAATGTTTCAAGTAGCTCAAGTAGCAAAAACACAACATAAATTAACTGATAAAATTTCATTTTTTACAGAAGTTTCAGTGGAAATGTGTTAAAGTAAAGTGCTGCGTCTTTACACACAAGACAACCCTTACCACTGTTCCCCACCTGGAACGCACACACACACACATCCATACACACATAAGAAGATTGTGGTCACTTGAGATAAAAGGTTGAATAGCATCTAAAATATTACAGACTGTGGAGAGATGGCAGGAAATGAGAAAGAGATTCAACAGTGAACCCTGTCTCTTGAAATGTGTGTTTCCTTACAGCTCAACTGCAACAGATGCAGGTAGAGAATCAATAACTCTTAGTAATCATATCAAATTTCTTTCTTTGTGATGGGTGTAAATAAGCGTAAAAGGGTAAAATACTGTATATATACTCACTGAACTTGACGTCAGAACACATTGAAAACTGCCTATCCATTATCAATATTTGTCCCTTTATTATATTCATGTCAGTAACATTAATTGACTTATTCACCACTGGGGGAAACCATAGTCTATAGCCCATAGAAAGAGGCCTCGCGTATCAAACTCATCTTAAGCATTTCTTCTTCATTTTTCCTTGCATGCATTTTTTTTCCATTTTATACTTTTAAGACCTCTGGAAGTGTGTGTGTGTATGTGTGTTAGTGTGTGTGTACATGTGTGTGTATTTGTGTGTGTGTAAGGCTTTGGGGACTACAAGGAATGGTTTAGCCACATGTAGGGATTTATGGCAAGTGTGCGTGTGACTGAGAGAGATCAGGGTGTGACATGGATTGATATGGGTGAGTGCAGATCAGGTTTTTGTGCTGCTGGTATTTCTCTCTCTCTCTCTCTCTCTCTCTCTCTCTCTCTGTCTCTCTCTCTCTCTGTGTCTCTCTCTGTGTCTCTTTGTGTGTTTATCTGTGTGTTTTTGCTCTGGTGCACTTATAAACTGTGAGAGATGGAATGTCCTCCAGCATTAGTGTTATACAGCAAGTGCATGTGGGCCTGTGCATCCCTGTGTGTGCGTGGGTGTGCATGTGTGTGTATATGTGTTAGTGCGCGCGTGTGTGCACAGTGCCAGAGGGCAGTGAAGACTGAGCAGCTGCTCTTTATAGTGACTGAATGGACACCAATGTGTCGGGCATCTGTCACGCATTCACCCTACTGCCTACCCTCTGTAGTGTGTGTCTGTGTGCGCGCGTGTGTGTTTGTAAAAGTGAGAGAAGCTGTGTTGGTGGGTGTAATCATGTCGTTCTGTTATCCAGTGATATCATGATTCTGTATCGTAATTATTACATTGTAGAGGACTGAAGATGTATGTATTTTTAATTGTGACTGAGAGGAAACGTGATGATTGTGAATGTGGATTGTGTGCGTCTGTGTGATCATGATCTTCTACTTCATCAGCTGGTAGAAACATGCACACACATGCATACACACACTCACATGTTACAGAGCAGTGGTGTGTCCCAGTGTGAGGGGTGAGGAGGGGTTGCTGTTGGTGCCACCCTTTCATTCCCATGACCTCAATCTGTGGCAGGCGTCCTGCCAGGCCAGCCATCCCTCTGTCTGCTGGGCCTGCCACGACTCCAAAGATGTGAAGGGGAAGTAATAGAACAGCTGTACACTGACCTCAAACACACTCGGATGTAACGCAAGCGCTAACTCATTGGAACAATATTCAAAGTTTGAACCCACAGACAGCCATATGCACTTGCAGGTGAAAGCAGACAACATTTCCTTCTCTGTGCGTCTTGTTTCTCCTTGTGCCAAATCATATCTAAAGCCTCAGTAGTGCCTGTGTACGATCTGATCCAACCTCAGTACACACACCTACAATTTACACTATAGAGGTGTTACACATGTGTGATGTGCTGGCAGTAGTCAACTCAGGTAGATGTGGTGTTCACCTTTGACTGGACACTTACTACATGTAATCTCATGCAAACTTATTTCACATTAACACACTAGTAGGTTAGTGAATTTGTAAGTATTGTTACTAGAGAACATGTTGTGTACGGTGCACTGCAGGGAATGCCTACACACCAGCACACCTGACTAGAATTGACTTTACAGTAGTGATGCACAGGTTGACCGTTGACCCATAACCCTCGGGCAGGTCTGGTTCAGGTAAACTGACTAGAACATATAACAGATGGGTCAGTTTAGATCAATGAGTTATAAAGAATCAAAGGACCAATAATCATTCATATACACCTCAAGTTCGATTTGGGAAAAGATGGATGGTTGTGCATGCATGAGCTCTATGCTAGTGATGGAATGCAGTAAATTAGCATCTTTGTGCCATGGAACACCCAACACTCAGTGCTTTGGTCGCTATGTCTCTTAACAGTTTGAGGTCTGGAACTAAGAGCAAGTCCACCCCCCCTTTTTTGTTTCTATTCTTTAACTCCATCTCGCTCGCTGTTCACCCGAAACCACACATAGTCATCAGGAGCGACACGTCTTTCTGTCTTTTCATCCTCCCTTTGCTACTTCTTCCATCTGTTCCTCTTTCTTTTTCCTTCCTTCCAACTCTCTCCCTCTACACTTCCCTCGTTCCTCTCTCTCTCTGACACTAACCCTCTCTGACAGTGTCTCCATTCTGTCGCGCTCTAATCCACCTCTGAGAGGTGTTAAAGCGCTTACTCTCTCTCACACAGACACACACACACACACACACACAACATTGCTCTGGATCCCGTAAGGTATCGATCTGCCATCCTCCTCACTCTAATGGGATTTTTTACACCTAAGCATCAGAAACGCCTAATGCATTACATCACAGAAGCTCCAGACTTACACGCACACACACACAGACACACACACACACGCACACACACTGTCGTACGCAGAGATAATTACTGCAAGCGGCTGAGCCTTGCTGGCAAGTGTGGTAAAAAATGAATGGAGGATAGAAGAGGAGAATGCACTCAACAGCGTATGCATGACTCCCTCAGCATCTGACTCATGTCGCAGATGCTCAGACTATCTCTTCATCACACACACGCTCCATTTCTCTTGGTGTGACTGCAAAATGAGGAATCTTTTCATACAGCTTTTGACAAAACTGACAAACTCTTAAACGTTTTTTTTTCCTGAACTTCTGATTCATGGCTTTTTTTTCACATGTGGCCATTTTCTTGCACCTAAAACTAAATGTTAAGACAATAACTGTTTCATCACTGCGTTATTTGTATCTTAGAGAGCAGGAGGTGTAGTAGACATCTCCAGTTTCCATATATGTTCCTTTAATGAATTTTTATATGAAGTAAAGGTTCAACAAAAGTTAAACCAATACTCAGAATCCAACCACGTGGAACACCGGGACTCCTCACGATCAAAGTGGCACATTACATCTTTAAACACTCTCCCAGTGTTTTACATCACCCACATTACATGCATGTGAGGAGCCCCACATTGTGTAGTTACGCATCTACATGAAGGATCAGAATACATTATGTATACTATAAACTGTACAAACTAACATTCATTAAATTATGTAAATAATCAAGCCTAAAATTGAGGACAATAAGGTCATCTACAAAATATATCTAAACAAACATTAATCTCATCTTACACTATAAAGTTGCCTCACAAGCTTCTTATACTGATGTTCTTTGTGATTTTCTAAGCTGGAGTGATCTTTATCAAAATAGTTTGTCAATGTTAAAAGCACATGATATTATAATGTCACACAAAATGTCATAGAAAAGGTTGTCATTACGAAGATATGGCATTAAGTCAGGTGTATGATTCTTCATATGTACTTCATTCTAATTTGAGTAAGTTTACGTGAACATGAAGTTGTAACTGAGACCTGGCTCTTACTGTATAATGACAGTATTGGACTTTTGTTTAATTCCTGTGCCAGCTTTAATCATGGGCACATACAGGATATGTAGCAGTATGACTAATTCTATATTGAAGCCTGTGGGCTGCTGTTTCTGAAGCAGCAACTGGACTGTTATGCTGTGGTTTATAATTGAAGTATATAACATTAAGAGCTGGGACTAGTTTATTTTTGTTAGCAGTACAAATATTTAATTTGAAGCCCTTATTGCCTTTTCAAATGGTTTAATATCATCCGTTTCATCTGGAAAACAAAGAGCCACTGTCTTTTCTTTCTCTTCACTGCCTCTTTCCTTTCTTTTGTTTTTCTTGGTGTCACCTCAGGGCTGACCAGGTGGAGGCCTACTGCAGGCTCATTTCCTCAGCAGGTGTGTGTGTGTGTGTTTGTGTGTTGAGCGCACATTTACGTAGATGCTATCTGTTCACCTGCTCTCGTCTAGCCACAGAAGCAGCCATTGTGTATTGATGCTAGCCAGTGAAAGGCCATCCCCGCCAGGTGACAACAGGTGTGTGTGTGTGTGTGTGTGTGTGTGTGTGTGTGTGTGTGTGTGTGTGTGTGTGTGTGTGTGTGTGTGTGTGTGTGTGTGTGTGTGTGTGTGTGTGTGTGTGTGTGTGTGTGTGTGTGTGTGTGTGTGTGTGTGTGTGTGTGTGTGTGTGTGTGTGTGTGTGTGTGTGTGTGTGTGTGTGTGTGTGTGTGTGTGTGTGTGTGTGTGTGTGTGTGTGTGTGTGTGTGTGTGTGTGTGTGTGTGTGGATAATATCAAGGAGGATATTGTTTATGCAAGGGTGAGGGCTTGGGGGTGGGGGTGTGAGAGAAGGTTTAGGGAGAGGGGAAGAGGTTACAGCCTCTCTCTCTTCACCTGGAAATTATGTCCTGCCGCCATTTTACTGGAGTGTGTTTCCAATCACTGCAGGAACGTGAGAAATGTCCGCTTGGGAATTCCTCCCCAACTTCCTGTCTGTCTCTCGGTGTGCTTGTGTGTGTGTGAGTGTGAGCGTCTGTGAGGGAGTGTGTGTGTGTGTGTGTGTGTAAGCTGTGTCTCTGAGGACAACATTTTAAGACTACTGAAACATACCTCTGTCCAAACTCCTTGGAAGGTGTGTTTGTGTGAGTCTCATCAGTTAGTCCCTTCCTTATTATATTTTAAGTGCGAACATACAGCCATTAATATTCTTGATTTTAGTATTGTCTTATGTTAACATTAAGGTTAATCATAAAATATTACATTATATTACACAATAAAGTATATTATATTGAGATATATCTAATGTGTTTTTTCTCTTGACTTTTACGGTAATATAACTGTAATGTGGTCTTTTGTTGGTGTAGTAAACTAAACTATTGTGAGTCGATGAGTTATTTTGCCAGTAAAAACACTAATCACAGTTTCCATTAGAGTCAGGCATTTTGATTCTGTTTACAGTTTTTTTCCCGAGTGCATCTTGTTTCATTTGCACTCTCTGTCCAAATGTAATGCAGATGTGTTTTCTGAGTTCACTTTTTAAAGAAGATACAGAGAAAACAGGGCAAAGGCCGGAAAGAGGCCGTGAAGGGAGGGTGTATCAGGACCGGAGTGAAACAGCCACGATCTGCACAAAAACCAAGTCGTGTGAGATTGAAAGGCTGAGACAGGGAACACACACCTTCCTCGCTCCCTCTCTCTCTCACACACACACACACACACACACACACAAACACACAGTGAGACTCAGGCTTGTCGTCACTGATGTGTAGCAGTAGTGGCAGCACCAGCACACGTTAGCATGTTGTGGCTGCAGAGCCTTGCATCTTTTGCTGGGGATCATGGCCGAGGCAAAGTGACAGCTTTCTTAGACAGAGCTGCTTCCCTTTGTCCTTTTCTTGCTGCTCCTCTGGTTTGTCGAGCATGTTGAGACAGTGGCAGTTTGTGTCTGAAGGTTTTGCCGAATATCCAGAGTGAGCAGGTATTTCAGTGCTTTTGATAGACTGTCCGTTTGCCATTTTGTCACAGCTGCAACTTTTATAGGCTTTAGCTGTACGCTGCCGTATTCCCCCTCTTCCCTCCTCCCTCTCTAGCTGTTTTTTTTGGGGTTTTTGAAAGCTTTCTCTCGTCATCATCCATCCCCGACGTCTGTTTCACTTGTTCCTCAACGTCTTCTCCCATCTCAATCCCTGTAAGTCTCTCCATAGCTGTTATCAGCAGCACAGGAAGCTGTTGTTTCCACAGAGCTGGAAGTTAACATCCATCTATCTGATGACAAGAGGAAAGACTCCAGATGTGAACAGGTTTCTCTACATCCCCCCCCCCTTCTGCTCCTGTTTTCTTTTCTTCCCGACATGAAGCCTGATGTGTGGAACCAATTTCTGGCACCAGTGCTGCTCTGTTATCATAGATTAGATCTCCTCCTGTCAGCTTGATTGATAACATAGTTATTGTATCTTAGGTTCCAATGCTGAGTTTGAGTCCAGTGTTCTAAATATGGGTTTATAAATTGATAACTGACACAATCCTTTTTCATCACCACTATATTCCCATCATTCACATGTTCACATATAAAGAAAGGCATGACTTGTAACTAAAGTATTCAGACCCTATCTCACATCTGTATAGGCTCTACAGGGCAAAAGGAACTGCAGCATAACTTAACCAACAATATCCTGATGAGTGAGGATCCAATCTTTCTTTGTGTGTGCGTGTGTGTGTGTGTGTGTGTTTGTGTGTGTACGTACGTGCATGCGTGTGCATATAGTGCCTGAGAAGGAGTTAAAATGAAGACCAGTATTTGTTCGAGGCCGGAAATGTATTCAGAAGCATAACACGTACTGAGAGAGCTCACCGCACACTACACACACATGCACACATTCAACATGTGTTTCCAATGAAGGCGGTGTATGGGAGAGCTGGTCAGCCATACAGGATGAGGTCATCCAGTTGGGCATATGGATGTGTGTATGTGGAGTGCACTGAATTATCATCTCACTATACATACCTGGGGACTGGAGACACACTTCTACACTCAAATGCTGCATTTAACCCTCTGTGCGTGTGTGTGTGTGTGTGTGTGTGTGTGTGCATGTTTCTGGTACTGGCCATCAACAGCAGTTCTGCCTTGTGTTGCTGAGACTCTATTAAGGCTCCTGCAGCCTTTCATCTAAAGGCTATGCATTGAGACACTCTGCCTTGCTCTGTGTATTTGTATATTAGAGTGGGTGGGTGTGTATGTGCCATTGTATTGGGCACGCTGTGAGCCACTGGGCTAACAAACACACTTAATAGAATTACCCCTTAGCACAGACAAGAAAGGGAGACAGGCGGCACCTCAGATGGTACGCTGTCAGTCTGTGTGTGTGTGTGTGTATGAGAGAGAGAGAGAGAGAGAGAGAGAGGGGGATGCTGTCACTGGCAGCTAGTCGTGGCATTTCCACGCCTGGCTTCCACTGTACCGTTTCCATCCTCCCCTCCAGTAACCCCCCAATCCCTGTCTTCCTCCTCTTGTAATTGGGGCTTTCCCTTATAATTAGTCCATGCTAGCCCCCCTCCCCTCCAGGAGAGGCCTGATAGCATGTCACCTCAGCCCCAGTAACAAGCACCCTCTCCCCCCTATGGCTCTGGCGCTCACCCCCTGAGGTGCGGGGAGTGGGAGGATAGCTTAGCATCACGGCTAACTAGGCTGTGGAGCCTCCGAGCGGGCCCTGGCGCCGGCCAGCCACATCCCCACTGGTCAGTCTTGTACTAATCCAATAACTGAGCTGTGCGGGAGGGCAAGTGTCACTACACACACTCTGCCATACACACAAAAGTTGTGACAAGCTGCCGCTAATTGTGTTCTGTCTGTCCCCGTCTCTTCATCTTAAGGCCTCTGAGAAATTCCTCAACCAGTGGGTGTGTGTATGGGGGTGTTTAGGTGTAGGCAGTATGACATCCTTATAGGTTTCTATCCTGCAACCCATACAATCAACTCATCCACGTTCCAGAAAACCATGTGCCAGTTTAAGTGAGATGCAATTTATTGAGCACCATCATATTAAGCACAGTAATGACGGATCCCCATGTTGTAGACAATTGAAAGAGACTTCTCCAGTAGATGTCACACGTGTTTGTGTTCTGTCCTGGTTTATACTGGGGTTCAGTGGAGAGTTCTAACAATCTGATACCCTAACCTCAATATAAGAACAACAAGGCTATTGCATCATACAAAGTTGCATTATATTTGATGTATTTATCTTGGGTCATCTTTACCATCTCCCAAGATCTAAAATGAAAAATGAAAAATGAAAATTTTTCTATTAAATCTGAATCAAGTGTTATGAGAGTATCACTGAATAAATCTAGCTACAAAAATTAAATAATTAAGGCGTCCTAATGGAGGCTGAACATTATTTTTCAAGTCGATAATGAGAAAAGGCACAACAGCCAAACATCTGTGGAGATTTAGGGTCATCCAGGTCATGGCTTCTTCAGGACTTGTGTTTTCAAGAAACAAAAGCAAGGCCAGTGGCCCATGCACACTTGTACAACTTCAAAAGAGGCAACAGCAACAGTTATTAGACATTTTAAGGGTTCAAATAAAACATATTCAAACCCTTAAAGAGGAAACCTTCGACCGAAGAGTCAACATCCTTTACACCACAGGAAGCAGCAGGCTTTATAGGAAATGTGGACTTCATTTACTAAAACACTGGCAATAACAGCACCAATGGCACGAGGTAGAGGCTGCCAATACCCTTAACCCCACTGCTTTTGTTTACCGAAAAAATGAGCAGCTCACAGTTTATTTGATTCTAACATTTGTGTCTTAAGTCATCACGCAGCACCTTTTCAACCATGGCCAGTGAAGATACACCAATTAATATTACTCTCAGCATCAGACAGTTTCTATGTGTAATTGGAGTCAGTGTACGACAGTACCTGGTCCAATGAAGGGTTAAAAATCATCTGATGCACATATCCTACCTGCTGTTTGAGAGGTGGCTTTGCTGCTGCAGTGGCATTTGGCCTATCAGTTAACTTCTTTGCTGAGCAATATATGCTTAGAAATTTACAAAGTTAGATCACATAAAACTATCTACAGCTTCAAAGTTTGCTTTGTTTTTTCTTTCATTTTCACCATTTTATAAATGCACCATAAATAAAGCCTTTTTTTCAAACAGCAGCTGCTTTGTGCAACGTCTGATAAACAAATATGACCTAATGAAGCAGTAAGCAGTTCAAGTCCTTCTCTGCAAATCACGAACACATGGCCGACACACAAACACATGCACACAAACACACACGCGCCCATGTGAGAACACACACTGATGACACACAAGACACAGGGACACATTCTCAGGCTTTCTGTTGTGTGCGGACACAGCTCACTGAATACACAGACGCCTGGGGAAGTGGGAACCTCTCACATTAGCTTCACACTCGTTTCTTTGTTTTCTCCTGTGTCTTGCTCCTTAACTGTTCATTTCCTACTTCTCCTTCCTTCCCAACATCTGCCACACGGGACACAGGTATTGTCATCCTCAGTCAATTGCCTAAGCGCACTTACAGCCGTACCCGCACACGCATAGCACATGACACAATCTCCACCACAGGAAAAGCCCTGAGCCAGAACAGGCAGGAAAACTCTGGAAAACCAGGATACAATTTGGCACTTATGGAGCCTAAACGATTTCCTCCTGGGCGTTGGGCTCCATCCTACTGGGAAAAGCCAAAGACCGGCAGAGAAAATTACATCCGGCAAAATGTTTATGCAGCACACTCGGCTCCCTTGCTTTTTGCCCCGCAAATGAGTGATTATTCGTCTACTCTTAACCTCTGAGAAAGAGGGGGGGTGGGGGGTGACAGAGAGGGGGAGATTCTTTCCACCATTAGCCTTTGGAAGGGGTGGCTGTTGGCATAGCTTAGCTTCTTTGTCACAATGTGAACTTCCTCTTTGGCAGTGGTGAAAATATTTGAGGAGAACTTTGTAAAAAGGTTGAGCCTACTCCAATACATAGCACTGGTTACACTGGAGAAGCGTAATTGGGGAAAGTGTCCACACGGACAGGAGCGCTCACTCACACACGATCCCAATCGATGTTCAGCCCACTCATTTTAATCTCAATGTGGGTCCAGCCATATAAAAACATCATGTTCTTTCATTCTTTAACTGGAAATGCAACCCGATGACCTCGACCCTTCTATACGAGGGATGAGCAGATAATGGTTGTCTTTAACATGTTTATGGAAAAACAATTACTCGTATGCCACAGAACTGTAATAGAGAAACAAACTCATTGCAGTTATTGTGAACATGATTCCCTGTGTTTCAAAGCGAGAGGCCGCCGATTGTTCACGTTAAGCTCAGTAAACAGTCGTGGTTGGAAACACACACGCTGTGAAAACAGTTGTATAGTGTTGTCTGTGGTTCTTGTGGAGCTTTTGAGTTTATCTGTATTTGTATCTTTAAGTCATGAGTTCTATACAATACATCTCACAAGTATCTTTTTTAACTTTGGTGGTATTGTAGCACAACATCATTTTGACAGTAAACATTCTTTAAAGTGCAGTTTTTTTTTCTTCTATGAGACAACTAGACGACCACACATTAACCCCCACTGTTGTTCATGGGTATTGTGAAACATAGATATTTGAAGGTGTTGTTCAGCATAATAACACCATCAAAAAGTAAATATCCCATATAAATGTAGTAGTAGAGATTTGATGGTGCGAAGATCACCTTGATAGTAAAATGTAATTTTTTTCCATTTTCTTTTCCCTGCCATTGTTTCTGTGCTGCTGCATTTGCCCTTCATGTCTTACTGACCCACTTACCTTTGTTTTTATCTTGGCTCTCCACCGTCTCACTTCCTCTCTTCATCTCTTTCTCCAAATCGACTGACTTTGCATTGCTAACTCCTTTCCCTCCTCATCCTCATGCCCTCCAGGCCTTCCTTTCTCCCAGCCTCTTGGCTTTTTGCTTCATATTTCTGCTCCACCTATCCTAAAGTGTCGACTCAAACATAATCTGGTTTGCTAATTCAGAAAAAAATGCAACATTCGTCTTCAGTAATGGCACATTTTCACCAGAAAATGGTTGAATTAGGGCAATTACTCTCTCTGGAGAGTCCAAAATGTGATGATTATTTTTAATAAAGCCATGTTCTGTACACCTTGCAGTCTAAAAGCGTACAGAGCTCCGCACTGGCAGAACAACATGCACAACTAATAGAGAGCAGAAATGACTGAAAAGGTTTCTGGTTCACCCCAAATAGGATTTAGAATCAACCTCACTGCCAGTTGACTCTAAGCTATTTTCCATTCAACTGTCAAGCACATTCTGAGCAGAATCCTTCTCAGTAAATAACATGTCGTTTGTGTGTCTCTGTCAGCTAAGAGGCTTCTCTAGCATCAAAACAAACCAGTTAACAACAATGTAATGTCAAGCCAGATGAAACCGCAATGTGACATTTGTGATTCCCTGGTATATAGAATGGTCTGATGGTGGAATTGGGATTGTTTTGAATCAAGAAACTGTGGTCAATTCCCAGTACTTGTTTAAAGAGCCTCCTCCCACACCTGCAGGTACAAGTGAAAAACAAATCAAGAATTCCCAGTGTTACATTTCATTCTAAAGGTCAAAGCAGGAAGCTATGGAGGCTGAAATCCGCTATGGTTTTATATCAGTCATAAAAAAATTGCTACACGTTAAGATCTGGTATTTGGGCAGAAAACTTGTTGTGTCTGTACATTTTACTGAAATATTCATTATCAATGTGTAGACTTTCCACATTTGTGAATTAGCAACAAATCCCTGTGACTTTAATAGAAATTGTGTAGTCGTCATATCAGTTGTACTGAAAAGTCACTTCTATGGGACTTGGTTGGAGAGCAATATTATATCAAGTGGCCAAAGAAATTCAGGAAAATGCGAAATATTACTGCATTTACTGGAATGAGCAGTTTGTTTCCCCTGTGGTAATACTCTGGAATTATCTATTGTCATTAGTGAGTCCTCCTCTAACAGTTCTAAAATAAACTGTAATTTATTTCATTGCTTTTTTTGCTGGAGGTTGCGTGCAGAACTTTTTAGAAACAGTCTATGGTGTGAGTGGAGTAAGTGGCATTAGAACACTTTGTGTTCATCCTGCCTGGTTTATCATCTCCAATGAAGAGTTTATAGTTAATTTTAATTGTTTGTATTTTTCTTCACCTGTGTGGTTTATATTTATGAGTTTGAACTATTTACTTAACTGGTTATTTTTCCATACATTGCATGTCGACTGGTCTGACCTTTTGGAATTAACGCTCTGTAATTCAACTCGATGTGAAGCATTGGCGTAACAAAACGAATGCTGTGATTTTACATGACGGAGCTTCAGAGGGACTCGTCACTGACTGTGTCAGACCAATATGGGGTAAATAAACACAAATTGATATCTCACATCCAAATCGCACACAGACCTTGGCACCGTACATCCCGAAAAAGAACACACAGGCCAAGTGTAAAGTTGATTAGATGAGTGATTTGCGAGATATGCTTTCCACATAGAGACAGAAAGACAGATGTTTGTGGAAGTAGAAGATAAATTATGTTCAGTCTATGCTCATAACGCCATTTTCCCCTCTGACATTTCACAGACAGAGAGACACACACATTAAGGAATCCACCCGAGGGACCAAGCTTACAATTATCTGTTGTTGTCAAAATCACAAAATACACAGATATACATGATATTTTGAAATGAAATGAACATTAGAAATTATTAATTTAATAAGTATAAATCTACTGGCTGAACATTCCATCCCCCAAAATCCCTGCTTCACAAAGGCAGCTTGCATTGCAGCAGGCAGACAGGCACACTGAGGAGGATGTTTGGATTCTAGCACGCAGTGTGAAAATAGCATAAACCCTCCTCCTCATTGACTCGTCCACATTGTTAATTCATCCCAGGAGGCTGAAGGTGTTGGGTCACTTACTGTAAGAAGGAGGGAGAGAGCACATGATGGATGGACGCACGGGAGGATGGGGGGGAGGCACAGAAGGGTGGGAGGAAATCGTGGGAACTGGCAGGCATGACTCTGCTTTTGTTTTCTTTTAACAGCTCGTTCGCACATCACATCTTCAGATGCAGGCAAAAGCAATTTGTCCTCTCCATCTTCCTCTCTCCGTCCTCCCCTCTTCCTCCCTCATTCTTTGAATCATTCTCCAGCTGGGCCCAGTTTTGCTCATGTCGTGTCAGGGTGTCTGTTTGCATGGTTATGTCTACGTCTGTGTGTGTGTGTGTGTGTGTTAGTGGTACACACACACATGCAGCAGCCTCAGGACCTTGACCAATTCCCAGTGGAAAAGCGTGGCGTCTCTCTCCGTCAGGACATCTGGAAGTGGGCATTTTGCAGTCGGCAGCCACTGCACTCTGACTTGATTATATTATCTTGTTGGGGCGTGTGTGTGTGTGTGTGTGTCTGTGTGTGTGTACGTGTGTCTGTTCACACAAACTCACAAATCGCACATTTCAGATTCATATACACACCTACGAGGTGATAAATTAAAAACTGGTGTGCATGTGACTGTCAAACTGTGTGTATGTGTAGGTAAGGAGGGCCTCACGCATTTACGTGTGTTTGTGTGTCAGTGTGTGTCTCAGTGTGTGTGAAGGGGTCAAGTGGTGATTGCCGATGTTGTCTGCTTTAAACACATGTTTAGCCAGGGCCCACTCAAACGTTTGGCAACCATTAGACAACTTCCTCTCTGTCTTCCGGAGTCAACTCTCCATGGATTTGTGTGTGTGTGTGTGTGTGTGTGTGTGTGTGTGTGTGTGTTTGTGAGAGAGAGAGAGAGTGTGTGTGTGTGAGTGCATGTGCGTGCGTGTGTGAGGGAGAATTTGAATTTGCAGGTGTGGAAACAAGCTGGAATGTGTGCAAAACAGATTTTTGTAAAGACATTTTGTATGCATTGATGCAAAACTTTGAACTTTTATACACCCTTACTCTGTCTCTCTCTCACACACACACACACACATACACACACATACACACATACTTAGGAAGCTCAATCCAGACATCTCTCACAGAGCCATGTTTTGCTACAGGATCAGGACAACTGTGAACTTTACATGCAACTGTGGCCTCGGAGCTGCTCACGCACTCTCAAAACAGACACATACGCACACATACACACACACCCATGCACAGACACCTTAGGGCTCGGTTGGTCATCAGGAAATGAAAGGATCATTTAGCTTAGAGGGAGACGAGAGGATTGAGGAAGAGGTGGAGAAAGAGGGGGAGTGTCTGCCGAGTTGATGCAGATTCCTGCAACAGAGACAGTGTGATTCACCAGAAAGAAAACACAACAGATGAGAGGAAAACCTCGCTTCAAGCTTTGTTGTTTTTTCTGAGGCTTTACACTCATCTCATGTAGACACACACTCAGAGCCTATGTACACTGAGGAGACTTGTTCCCAATCAACAGGAGGTGCTGAACATGGAATTCTTGGAATATGAAGAGTTTGTAGAAATAGGTTTGTAGCACAAAGGGATACTTTTTGCATTTAACAATACAAATTCTTAAAAAAATAATCAAAGCACCAGCTGTAAGAATAACAACACATTGCTGCATTTTACTAGCATGAACCCCTCAAGAATGTAGGGCTTTAATAAGTTGTGTATTTCCACGTATTTCTATGTAGTTTCAACTGTTCTACAAAGTGTTTGTGCAGCACTGTGTTTCTGCTACTTGATGGCATATTAGGGCTTACAACCATTTTTAGCTTTGATTGTGACAAAACAAGGGCTGTGAACCAATGTGCTCTTAACATATCCCACTCAATGCTTATAGTCACGGCAGCTCCATGGACAGCACTGTCTGCAAAACATGTGTAGCAAACCTACGCAGACCAAGAGAAGCAAAACATCCAATTTACAACAGTGTCTTACCCCTGTTCAAAGAATTCAAAGTGACAGGTTAATGAATGTGATAGATGACCTAATTAAATCATGCCCATGTCGTCACATGTAAGTCAGTGTGGTGTATTCTGTCACAAGCATACTATTTGTATTGTTTACTTTTCTAGAACTTCCGAGCAACTTTGTGTTGTCCTATCTAACTGATGGGTCGGGGCCTACAGCATGATGCCTTCACCACCACCATGCATGGCAGCTGCTTCAGTGTTCTGGGTGTTGAATGCCTACCTACTATCTGGTCATATTTCCAGTATCTTCTACTTCATTGCAGGCTTGTGCCTTTGTGGTTGCCGGGTTATTCCTGATCATCGATATTAATGTCCTCTCAGTTTGAATCTTCCACCAGAGAGTGGCTTCACATATCAGCGACTTGACTTACTTGAACTTGTTTGAACTACAGATCATCAGTAGTTGAGAAATGGCTCACAGGGACCATTCAGACTGGAGTTGATGTATGATCGTCTTCTTCAGATCTGCACTGAGCTCCTTGGACTTGCCCATTATGCTGTGTGTTGGTCAATCCAATGAGTGCTGTCAACCAAGCTCTCTTATGTGGTCACAGAGGAGCTACCATCTGCAGTCACTTATGATCACTGACAGGAAGTTACCAGGCCCTGGCAAGTTGAAATACATTTTTTTTGGAAACAAGACAGCTATAATTTCATCGGGTGTATGCATTTGTATGTTTTGCAATGAAGATTTTATTTGTGATTTTGAACCTGTGTGGTTATCAGGAAACCCAAATGGATCAAAAGTTATTCACAGTTATTGGGAATTTATATTAGATGTCCAATATTTTGCAATAGTTGAGCCTGTAAACCATAGAGTTGTCATGAAGGATGATCACAACCTTCATGTTTTGTATTCACAACAGCATAAGGATTATTTTATTGTAAAACTTTCCCATAAATTGTTGGGAAGCTGATCAAAATATCATGAAATGTTGCATAATCTGCAGAAATCTTATGATACATTGCATCAGATTCAAGGTTTACAGATTCCACAGACATTAAAAATTGTATCTATGACATAAATCAGGTTTCACCGTAACATTTATATCGTCGTAGGTCAATACCTGCACCCTCTAGGGGCCACGAGTGGAGCTTTAAACTGTTCGTCCAAAGAGTTCCAAGTTGATAAAATACTGCACTATAATTTTGCACATCGTGGTGGCGTGCTGTAAAAGGCGAATGAGTGTGTGAGCAGAGCTGCTGTCAGGCTGTCCTGTGGTGTGTGTTTTCAGAGGGCACAGAGAGGACATGGACAGATCCCACCGGGCATCAGAGCCGCATGTGTCTCTGGTAACATTCGCCTCGCACACCTGATGTTGAGCGTGTCTGCGTATGTGCGTACCTTTTCATGCCCTATTTAGCCCATCACTGTGTGAAGCACCGCCGTGTGTAAGCAGGTTTGTTTGTCACCCTAGCAGTGGCCTGGTATGAAGCAAAGGACGGATGCACACATTATTCAAGTCTCTGACTGAGGAAACCGGAGGTGTGCGTGTGCGTGTGTTTGTGTATGCATGTGTGCCTGCATGTGTGTGTTTGGTTGTTTGTTTACGAGTGTGTGGGGCTATTTACATACAGCATGTACTCAAGTGTTTGCTCTTCCGTGATTCTGCACCTTCATGTGTGCGTTTACATTCCAGCCTACACGTTTTAACTACACACACAGTGAGGGTGACGCATGCATACATGCGTGGGATGCGGGTTCACAGCAGTTGTGTGTTTATATGGAGCCAGCATGTGTCTGACAGTTTTATGCTGACATTTTATGTTTATGCATGCATGTTTATACTCCTGACTCCTGATGTGTGAAGATGTGTGTATATTTGTATACCTATGCGTATATATGAGTGTTTTTGTCTGTGTGTGGGTGTGTGTGTGTGTGAACCCCAGGTGCGCCAGTCTAGCAGCTCCGCATTAGCTCTATAACCAAACTAGTTTGACACCTTCACATCCAGACTAGCGTTCAGCTGCTGGCTGTGGCACATCCAGGACCAGCTCGACCCCATGTGAACGCTCTGTCACCTCCACTCATGCTCACTTGGGTGTGTGTGTGTGTGTGGGGGTGTGTGTGTGTGAGACGGACTGTGAGTGTTTGTACGTTTGCTTGTGCCCACACCTTGCTCATGCACTTTTCATGCAATTTATTTGATTCCCGTTGTCTGTGTGCATCCTGCCTGCTCCTGTAAGTGGTTTTGTGGATGCAAGTGTGTGTTAGGATTTTCACACCCTGTTCACCTGTATGTGTATCACACAGAGCGAGAGTGCATGTGCAAATGCGCTCATTTGTACATTTCTGTGCAAGTGCCGCACACACACATGTATTGTGTTTATGTTTTTGTGCAGCATCTCCCTGTGCCGTGCACCATGTTGGCAGGACGATGTGATGTTGTGTCACCTCCACGGACACCGAGTCAGCAACGCCTGCTAATCCGCTTCTGCAGCAGTGTGTGTGTTTCTGTGTGTGTGTCGGTGTGTGTGTGTGTGGTGTGTGTGGTGTGTGTGTGTGTGTGTGTGTGTGTGCGGTGGCCTATATGTGCCAATGGAACACTTGACAGCAAAGATTTAGCAGACACTCACTCACAAAAAAAAATATATACACATCACAGCGTTCCCTCTCTTTACACTTCCATTTGAAGGCTCTTTGTCAAGAGAGAGACACACACAGACAAACCCACGCATGCTGCTGGCAATCATTAGAGTGTATGGAGCCCCTCCAGGCAGCGAGGGCCTTTTAGCTGAAACATTCTCTTTCTTTTTCTCCCTGTCCCATTGTTTTCTTGATTTCTTTTTTCTTCCATCATTCTCACAGGCTGAGCCAGAGGCTCTAGGAGTACCACTTAGCCAGCGCTGCCACATATAGCACAGGAGTGTGTTATCATACTACTCAAATTCATTTTTGAAGGCCTTATCTTTTAGCCGGAATACTGAGGTGGAAGTGGAAATCATGTGTTGTATAACCCCCCAAAAGGGTCACATCATAGGAAGACAAAAGGAGGCACAGGATCATCAATTTAAATAACAAATTGTGTCTTAATGACATTGTGTCTTAATGAGAGAGAGAGAGAGAGAGAGAGAGAGAGAGAGAGAGAGAGAGAGAGAGAGAGAGAGGAGAGAGAGAGAGAGAGAGAGAGAGAGAGAGAGAGAGAGAGAGAGAGAGAGAGAGAGAGAGAGAGAGAGGAGAGAGAGAGAGAGAGAGAGAGAGAGAGAGAGAGAGAGAGAGAGAGAGAGAGAGAGAGAGAGAGAGAGAGAGAGAGAGAGAGAGAGAGAGAGAGAGAGAGAGAGTGAGTTTTTGTTTACTTGTGTATCTCACAATGCCCTGGGTGTTCGCCTGCCTTGTTAACACCTTTTAACACGCAACACAAATTAACCCAGCCCCCTGGGCTACCCAGACACACACAAACACACAAGGGCACTCTAAGTGCATTTTACAGCGAGTAAATAAACTTAGAGAACACAACTTCAGGGCAAATTCTCAAGGCAATTCTACATCAATAAGGAATTGTTCTATACTATGATTGGTATTTTGATATAGCTGTCAACGTAGCAGCATTTGAGAGCAATCTTCCCATTTGAATGTTTTAGTCTTTGTGAGGAATGAGCAACTTCAGGTTCTTTTAGAGATTTAGATTGAGGCTTAATGGATAATAACAATTCATCTTTATCATCTTGGTGACCATAAAACTATCTTGTATTATTTCACACCAGGTCACAATCTCTTCTTGTACATGAGAATCATCAAAATCTAATAGGCAGAAAACTGAGCTGAGCACTTTCATACTCCCAGAGGCTAAACCCTTTACATTTTGACATGCGGAGGGTAACCCTGTTTAAGCACAACTCCTATAACAACATATCAGATTTGCACACACAGCCTCTCCCAGTCTAAGTAGAAGCTTGTCGTAACATTTGCTTAAAATGTTGATAATCCGCAGGAGATAAACACATTTCATTATCAAGACCTTATGCTCGCCCTCAGAACAAACGTTAGCTCTTTGACTGTTGAGGCACTAATCAAAGCAATACCATCAGCATGTATCTAACATATACTGCTGGCTATAGTGAACAAAGGGGCCTCTAGGGGCGCCCTCCATGCCAACGCAGTGGTCTCAAATGAGGGATCTTCCTTGTCAATCTGAACACAATCTTTAAACATGTTTTACTAAAACTTACTGATAAAACGTCTCCTCATGTTCACATCTATTTAACTCTCAGGCAGGTGCAGCCTCACAAGTATCATTCAGATCAGCAGCATCATCTGAAACCCAGGCTAATGAGCCTCTGTCAGGTCGGGGCTTCTTTCAGGGTGGCATGGTGAAATCAGTCTTCTCTTCAGTGGAGCAGGCATAAGGCCAACTGACCTCTTTAAGACCAACCCTTATTGTTCAGATGACCCTGCTTGTGTGAATGGGCTGCTCACTCTCTGGATTGTGTCGTTTTTTTTTGTCGATCCACAATCGTACCCTCTATTATTCTCTGTGTGTGTTTGTGTGTGTGCGTCAGTCATATTTCACAGGGCATAAAAAGCCAGTCAGTGGGGTCAGTTGGTCGCTCCGCCTCGCACCCCGAGTAGACATTGAGTCTGACACATTGTACACACACACTCGCACACCACCCTTTCACTGTCCCTCACTCGAAAACATATGGAGCATGACTAATGGCTTCATAAAGAAACGCATACACACACTGCAGATACATTTTTGTCCTGCAGCCACCATTGTGTTAATGGTGTTAGCCCAAAAAGCCATTTATTTTGCAACAGATGTGCCTCCATTCTTCCAGACCCTCCTTTGACCCAAATACAGTGTCAACTCAAACACACAGACAAACACATGTCTGCGCCATTGATCCTGAGTCAAGTTCAAGAAATACTAACTGGTCATATTTCATATTTTACTGATGGTATATTTGCTATTATATATATATATATATATATATATAAATATATATAAAGTATTATTTAATCATAATATATAATCATAATCATAACTATATATATATATACTTTACAGGCCTGTGTGTCTATGGTTCAATTTGGGGACATAAGCTGATAGTTAGGGACATTATGTGGACTTGTTTTTGTTATAGTGTCAAACATATTAAATAACAATGTTTAAATCTTGAATTTGTATTTAAAGACATGTTTAGGTCCAGTTTAGGTCAGAGTTAGGTTCAAGGTCATATCGTAGGTCTCCTGTAACTGATGCAAGTCAATGAAATGGTCCGGTTATAGAGGTGTGTGTGTCTGTGTGTAAATACCCCACCAATCCAGGAGCCAGGCGTCTCGGCTCTCGTCAGCCCACATCACTGTCAGAGAGCCGTTAATGAGGGGCACATTTACTGCTACATTAGGGAAATGTCACTACACACACAGATACACACACTCACACACACACACTCACACTCCACTTTCCCTCCTTATGGATGAATTTTCAGTTCTTTGTGCTGAAATTACAGTGGGTAAAACCTGGAGCACCCTAACCCTAATCCTTTACAGTGTACATTTTATTACAGATCAAACCCTTCTCCAACAAACAAACTAAACAAACAAACATGAACAATAGTATTTTATCATTTTTTGTCAAATTATGTTAATTTTAAAGTCTGTCATCTACTCAATGTATCTAACAATGCACTGGAGTTTTGCTTACAGGTTAAAACAGCTGATAATGCTGAGTGTAGGCTAAATACAAATTAGATGAATTTAAACCCCTTTTCAAGACCTTACTGACAAACTTTCCAGTTTTCGGACAAAAGAAAGCAATGCTGAATGTGGTTTAAATTTAAAAAGCATAAATCATATTTTTTGAAAATTAAATTTGGAAGTATTTATTAAATCAGTCAAAAGTTCAGACATCCCATTAGAAATTCAGTGGTAACTTCTTCTAATGTGGCATAAGCAATAATGTACATACTGTTCTTTCACAGACGCTTAGCCTGGTTTGTGTGTCCCAAACACATTCGGTTGAAGTGCGAGGAACACAACAGCACTCATACACTCACACTCACTCACACACACATTACAAACACACAGCGTGAGTGAAAGTGACAGAGAAGTGAGACTAACACGGAGTCCTCGCATGACTCTCCCTAACCCTATCCTCGTGTGTTACTCATTGACTTCCTGGCCCGGTCGAGACACTGTATGATCTTAGACTGATCACTGGATTTGTCACCTCAGCTTTCGTGACTGTAGTCCATTCAGCAGCTCAAATGAACTTGTTTTACATAGAAGTAGCTTCTCTCGAGGGAATTACGCATTTCTTCGTAACTACACAGCCAAAATTAACAATTGTCATCGCATAAATCCGATTATGATGAATGATATCTGATGGTTTGACCATTACTGAATACTAGGAGGTAGAGGAAATACCTACAGTCACTGTTTGATGTGGAAGGGATACAGGTAGGTCGCCAGTGCTTATCTTGAGTCATGGACGTTTTTTGTCCAGCAGTGGCTTTGCACACAGCCTTCACCCTCTTGCTTATTTTGACAGAGCGATGATTCTAATCAGCCAGTGGCTCGCTGCACTGTGCCTCAACTGATTAGTGTTAGCCGAGCATAGCATAATCCACACTTGCTCTGTGTAGTAAGTGAACTGTGGTGGCAAGTCCGTAATGCTAATAAGTAAATGAATTGTGATTAGTGAGTCACAGCTGCATGTGTTAGCCTGCTAGCCTGGTGGACCGGTGCTGGATCACTGGCTCAGTCATTAGCATCCTGCTCATGTTAGGGGTTACATGTCGTACATATCAGTTCTGACATTCATTCACCCTGCCCACACACACACACACACACACACACACACACACACACACACACACACACACACACACACACACGCACACACACGCACGCCCACAGAAGCATTGGCCAGCCTGTTGTTGTGTCTGCTCACTTGGCCAAATTGAAAGTCTGTGGTGCGTGCAAGGGCCGTTTGAAGTCCGCCTCAAACACTGTGGCATTAAATTAGTGATAGCAGTGCAGCACAAATGCTGGACTACATGTGCATGTAAGCAAACACACAAACACACTCACTACAAGAGGAGTGCTCTGGAACACAGCTCCCAGGTAGCAGGACTTACGAGCCTGAAATGAAACACGCTTATTCCCAGGCTCTTGCCGTCATGGAACCCAGTGCTGACATGAGTTCCTGTTGTACACTCCCCCTCTTTCCCCTCCATCTCAAGGATAGTGAGTAATTAGAAGCAGATGGAGCTGAGACTAGTGTAGTCAGACTGTTATTTTAGCCCTCTGCACAGCCGCTTTTATGCCCTCTCCTTTCCTCTAAGGCCTGTATTCCATATTCGGACACTAATTCCTGACCTTAACACAACACGGCAGCCTTAATATTTGAATATGTTTCAGTGATCGCTACAAGTTGAGGTACTTCTTGTTTTCAAAACTCCCAGGAGGATATATCACTGGGGACTGCAGTATGTAGCCATTATTGAAGGAAAGAGAGTTACATCAGGGGAAACAGGAACAGTTGAATTCATTAGGTCACTCCTCGCGTTCAAGCCTTCATCACATTTCTGACATCAAAGGGCCGAAAATCCACTGACACTGGATCAGCTTTTCCTTCATTTCCTCTAGCGTCAAGATTAAGATCAAAGGTGTTTCTAATCTGATTTCAGGTTAGCTCCTAATAGCCACTTTGACTTCATCCTGAGAGTCTGTTTAGCCAAACAGTGACAACAAATCCCCCAAAATACTATCCCTACTTCAACTGTAACATCATAATGAGTCAATAATATACTGCAGGAGGATCACACCTAATTTTATAATTGTGGTAAAATTTGCTTCGGGAACAAAAACAACTGCAACAGATTTGCAGGATTTATCATGTGATCCACATTATTTAAGAAAAAAAAGGAAAATGATGGGGTGACATGAGGGGAACCCTAATCAGGATAAAAGCAGTTGATTTTTATTTTCTCAGCTTACAGCTGTTCGCTAATGGCAGCGTGGTTGTTCATTATATAATTATAATCACTTGTGTTGGTTGAAATATAAAGGGAGTCATTCAAACGTTTAGACAGAGCATTCCTGAAAAGGGGTAATTACCAACTTTGAAGTGGAACATTTACTTTCAGGTGAGAATTTAACCTAAAACTAAATAAGTAATTATACAACAAACTTATCAAAGTTATAATGTTTTAGCTTTAACTGTTTTAGGGAGGTTTTCAATTGAATGTACATTTCAGAGGTTGTAGTGTCAGCTGCTCATTGATTTAGTGGCACTCTATTGTGTTCACTGATTCAAGTATTTAACCTGTACTTCTCTGCACACACATTCTAACCCTTTTACCTCATCTCCCACGCTGGAACAAATTCCCTACACCTACTGTTGAAGATTTATTTTTATTCTTTATGACTAAACAAGATGTTTGCCACTCCCACGTTGTTGCAAGCGTCTGCATTTGTGATTGGGTTCTTTCACACTCACCCAATCACAGCCCACGATCACAGGCCTCCGCTGGCGTGCGAAGCCCCCCCTCCCTGACCTCAGACAAAATATTAAGTGAGCAGAATCTTACTCATGTTTCTCTTTTCCAATGAGTGGGATGTGAAGTGGTGTCCAGCTCCCAGATAATGACACATATCGTGAGGACATTAATGACAGCTCAAAGGGCCGACTGCTTCATGACATTTCAGCAGGGGTAAACAAACACAGACAGGCCTATTATGGAGAAGGCCGAGCAAGGGATGACTATCTCCGCCACCCCCCCAACGCCTGCCGAACCACTCCTACTTCAGCGCTGTGAGAGGGCCGGGACAAGAAAACAAACCCGTCCCATTTAGTTTGTCTGTGTGTGTGCATGTTTTTCCAGCATGAATGGTGTTTCTGCGTTTCCACTCTAGGTTACAGTACTTCCAGCTCATCTCCTTTTACAAGACGAGGCCATTACATAATTACCCACTGTCAATTAGATCACATCCTGTGCAGCACTGCCGGCTGAAGCCATGTTAATTAATCATTGGTCCCCAGAGGTGCTGCAGCTCCCTTTTGCTGATGTCATGGCCGTCGCGGCCACAGTTGGCTGGAATCAAACCCTCGTCTGTCGAACCTGGAGACAGAGAGGCAAGGAGGGGTTTCCCCACATGGTTTTTGAAATATGAGAAGTCTAAGCAGTGTACATGTTTCTGTTTACTGCTCTCCTTTTGGAATATGACTGAAACATTCAAAAAAAGCCTTTGTTGTGTTTTTTGGCACATTACATATTTCTGTTTGTCTACCGCTCACAGGGACAGGCTGGATGATGCTAACAAACAAGATGACCTGTAAATATAAAGTCTACATTCAAGGAAAAACATTGAGTCTATGACACTTTTATACATCCATACGTTTAGATAGATAATCCTTGATGCTTCTTTCAATGATCCATCATTTTTTAAGCACTATATTACCCACAAATCAATTTAAAAATAATAAGATGCCATTGGATGCACTGCATTAACCCTCACTTATGTTTTTTGTTATTTCTATTTATTTTTTGGGGGGGTTGCTAGAAAAAATGAATTCAGTTCTTGACACTAGTCTGGAGTCTTTTCAGGGAGGCAGACAGGGTGCTGCATGTAGTTTTGATTAATCTCCTGTGTGTGTATGTGTGTGTGTTGTCATAATCTTACAGTGCCATGATCAAAGCAGGTAGGCCTGTGGTCACACACTCACTCACACACACGACACACAAACATTCCACTGAACGGTTGTTACATGCCAGAGTCAAATTAGTCCATGGACTTTTTAAGTGGCACAAAAGGTTCAAATTAGAGACAGGACTTTGAAGCCGTACGATTTGCAGGGATAGTCTCTAGCCCCTCGTGGTTTTGGGCTTCATATCATTGCTTCAGAAAAGAACATGTTCACATCAAAGGTTAACTGGGGCATGTGTACTGTAACTTGTCACCAGCATAGCCCTGATTTCCAAACAGCAGGGAATTGGGACAGAGTGGTATGTGGGCCGGGAAGAGGCATAGTGTGTAATTACATCAGGATCTGTGGGTCGTTCTCCAGCCCTCTGACTGCACATTATAGACAGAGGTTGGTAATATGATGAAAACACATAGATTATTGTCCTGTAGATTAAGTTCATAGAGTAAAAGCTCACCCTAGAGAACATGTTCAGGATAGAATGACGCATGATAAGAGGCAGGACTGTAGATATCGGTTTAGTAAGCGTCTACATCGCATGTATTACACATTAAATACTTTCCCTAATTGCATTATTGTATTGAAAACAATTAAATTGAAATTAAGGTTTTTTATGATTTTTCCACCCCAAAAATGTATCATCATTTATTTAGTTATTAATCAATGATCAGGAATCCGGTTCGTTCAAGTCACTTTAATTGCTGTGCACGTCTTGTATCACGTGTGTTATTTGAGCTGGTTCCGCAAAATATTGGACTTTTATTTCTCTGCGTTTAAATACGTGTCACGTAAACTCGAGAGTGAATGAAACAAACACAAAGTAAACTTCAGTAATGTGCAGTTCCTAATAACTCCTGATACAGGACCTATAATGTGTGTCTGCCCCAATCCTGAATGAGCGATGGGCCAGAGCTGCTAAATAAATGTAGGTGAAATCCTACATACACATTTCTAGGCATAGTACAGGTTTAAAAAACGTTTTAATGACGATAATAAGTTACATATAATTTCAAAAATGTTTTTTTCAAAAAAAATGTTCTGCTGTTGATGCTTTCAGGCGTTCTCAAGTGTCAATCAAGGGTTCTCAGATCCCCCTAACCCCCCTCCTAGTTCGCACCCGGGTTATATCTCTGTCTCCCCCGACATGTTGGTTGTGTTGTGGTGCCTCGGTGTCCGTCCTCTGCTGTGTTGCTCAACAGCATACGGAGCCGTTGGGCGCTTCACGGGGCCACAGGCACTCTACTTCTGTCACAGCTAAGCATGGCACTTAACATCAGCCATGGTTCATTGTTCAGTATTCTAAGAGAAGAAGGGAGAATAGAGTGAGATGAGTGTATGTGTGTGCACTCGCATGTACTTCCCTGCCAAAGAACCCAAAAGTAAAGATCTTTGTTGTTCAGTCCTCTTATTCTGATGAATGTTCAAGCATTGAGTTTGACTTTACAAATGAGATGCAGGTGGGATTCTTCCCAATGGGTCCACTCAGGCGGCTTTTTCACTCTGATATCAGCAGAGAGTCACAGGATTGATCAGAAACACTTGGTCCTGCTGTTTTTTCTACTGCCCCCCCCACACACACACACACACTCTCAGTATTGTAATATCACTAAACAATAAACAGTAGCAGAAAACAGAGACAAGCTGCTCAGTGGGACCAGAGCCAGACCTAGATTGATGATGACATCCAGGAAAGTTGAGTGGATCCTTCTCTTTCTGGCTCATGTTTCTGAGGGATGTGAGGGCGACTAGTATGGCGTCATTATCACAACCTTCAAAATGAACATTAATGATTTGAATCCAGTGAGGACCCCTGACATCTTCACTCCACATGTAGGCAGCACTGTGTATGAGTGTGTGTGTGTGTGTGTGTGAGTGAGGGATGGTGTTATCTCCATCTTCACCTTTCCTGACACTTGTGTGGCTCATCAGTGGCTATGTGAAGTGACAGGCCACATCCTGGGGCAGCTGGCAGGAGCTGGCGCACAGCAAAAGAGCAGCACAACTCCATGAAAACACATGCGCACACACACACACACACACACACACACACGTAACACACACACATATATATCCACACATACCTCAGGCCATTCCTCAGTCTTAATTCTTAAACGCATTTGCTCCAGTTCCTGCTGAGAGGCTGCAGGGAAGACCATTGGGGGATAGAGGTGGGGCAGGATGCATGGAGGACTACCTCTTCATACACTATTACCCCAAACACACACAAGAGCAAACACACACACACACACACACACACACACACACACACACACACACAGAGGCATATGGTTATCTACCACCCTAGACGGATACATAGTGAAAGTTAAAAGAGCTGAAGGTAGACTCACTGGTGCGGTGGTGGGAAAGGTGACAACACTAACTGTCGACTAACAGCATGGGGCATTTCAAAAGATTAGCTGGGAACCTAAAAGACCAAAACCTTTAGGTAAAAAATATCTTAGGAAGGCCTTGAGCAAGTTTATATAAATTTGGGTGTGACTTCATTTTAATTTAGCGGTCAAAGGTCAAGTTCATTTAGTGATCTCACAAAATAGGTTTGAAGCCATGACTCAAGAATTAATACTCATAGGTAGATATGTTTTTTTACACAAATGTGAGAAATTACATGTTATATTCCAAAGTTCAAAGGTCAACTTCACTCTGACATTCAGCAAAACCCCTTTTTGGCCACTGTTCGATGCCGTAACTCAGGAACAGAGGAGGAGATTGTGAATGACAGGTCCGACAACATGGCTGGTTTGCAGATGTGTACAAAGTACAGTCCAGTTTACATAAACCCATGAAGTCCCAGTATTAATCTCTGCTTGTTGGATATTTCTTATGAATTACATAATTCTCATTTACCTCATAGACACAGGCTAGTCCATTATGACCAGTTGTGACTTACAAATATGATTAAGATATCTAATATATATTAACAGCAATGGAGATGGAAGGTGGGAAGAGGAAGAAAGTACCTGTTTTCCTGTTTCCATTGAACACAGAACTTGTTTCTATCCCACTGCCTATCACAGTTATGTTTGTGTTGATAACCTTCTGGGAACTCAAAAATTAGCCTTCAAATATCACACTGAATTTCCAAAATTAGCAACACCTCCCCCTGCCCTTGGCTTGGCCCTCTGGGACTTAGGGAGGAAGAGGGAGGGAGGGCCAAAGATGAAAGTGTCTGGGGATCTTGGCAAAATCAAAAACAAATCTCTGGGAGCGTCGAGGTTAACCCCTTTGGCCGCTGGCGGCTTTGAAGTGTTCGGTCATACAGTTAATTGTCAGAGTCGGGATTAGGGAAAGGTGGTAACAATTTAACCCGGGCAACAAGAGGGCTGAAGGCCACTACTCAGGCCTATCAGGTGTTTTCAGATGTTGTGTGTGCCTCAGGAAAAGCGACGGCAGACTGGGTATGAGAGGAACACTTAAACAACCCATAATGCTTTGTTTGCTCAAGCCCCCATCACATTGTAATTGGATGGGAGTGGGAACAGAAGCCAGCTGATTGGACAGCTGGTCCGCTTAACTGTTACTATTTAGGGTGGTATGCTGGCCTGTGCCACTGGTACTTCAATCTGTTTCCCCCTCACAATGAAAACTTGAGGATTTACATTCCTTTGCAAGATCCTGATGGACAAGGTGCAATTCAGCCAATAAAAACTGCCTTTACACTTGTCACTTTGTCCTCAGTATTTCTGCTCTGAACTCTGTTCACCATCAACACCTTGGATGGGGAAGGGGAAACTTTTCCTCATCCAGCATATATCAAGAATTCAATGAACAATAATTATGTTCAGTTGGCAATGGGAGATATCCTGTGTACTGTACAAGTGGCATTTACCTTGTTTTTTATTTATCCTGGATACCCATAAAGAAACTGGTCTGGTGTGTCATAATTGGCCACCATCAACATAGTTCATGTTTTACAACTTATTAAAGATTGACTATTGTGTGATCACATCCGATATATTTGAAATGGCCTGTTATCTGTTGGATGAAAACAACCAACTGATAAGCATAAGCTTCAGAAGACACTCTGTAAAGTACCTGTCGACAAATTTCTGTCTCACTGAAATAAATTTGCTTCGGTGGCGTTCTGGAATATTTGTTCAACCTGCTCGATGCTGCCTGAGAACAACTTGCAAAAACCTTCAAGTTCTGCTGAAATGTCCCCCTCTGTCAATGTCTCTGTCAGCCCTGACTGCTTCACTGTCCTTTTTTTCTGCTGTGTTGGGTTTGTTACTCGCTGGAACTGATACCAGCTGTCACCTCAGCTCTCTGTTGGTTCTTTAAAGGTGAAACTGCTCGTATTGGATCTGGAGCTGAGTTCACATTCAGAGCAGACGTGAAGACGTACGATTGCTTTTTTTTGTGTGTTCAAAGCAGTTTGGGCAAAGTTAGTAATTCCACTTTCACTCAAAAGACAGAAAAATAGATGAACCCTGTTGTTGATAGTATTTGAAGATTCTGCGTAACCTTCATTGTGTTCATTGAAACTTGAAACATTAGAGACATTAAAAACAAAACACGATGTCAGGGACAGGGAAAGATCATAATTACAGACTACAGCCATGTGTCATGTACTGGGCAAAAACATAATTGTGGAGGATTTGTTGTGTATTCACGTATTGGAGGAATTGCAAGTAAATTTGAATTGAATAGGTCAGTAAATGGTTCACAGACAAAGTATTTATTTGCCAAGAAAGTATCTGATCTTGCACTCGAATCTCCACTTGTAGTGGCCACTGCATTTCCACCTCCACCAAGGAGGTTATGTTTTCATCCCTGTCAATTAGTTTTTTAGCAAGATTACAGAAAAACAACTGAACAGATTTCCACAAAACTTGATGGAAAGAGTCCACAAAGTTTGGTCCAGATCGTAGGACAGATCCATGAAAGTTGTTTTTGTTCACTTTTTATAACATAGCTTTTCTCTGCATTTCCATTGATTTCTCAAAGAATAACTCAAGGCTCTTGATGAAAGATCAGGCATGTTTAAGGGACCGTGTGCGCAATTTGGTTCTTGAATTCAAAACTTGGTTTCATTAGGGGCCTGTTGTGTCTTGGCAGATGTGTGTGCTCTGTTGAGATTTTTAAACAGTGTTATGGCTCCGTTTAGACTCCCAGCAGCAGTTGGTAAAGATTAGAGAAAGATCCTGGTTTGGTTTAATACAGACAAAGTTCACAGTACTTTAAGATACATGTTTGTTGTTGTCCAACCTTAACCAAACCTCACCACTGCAGTCTCACATTACGTCCACCTCAACCACCTCTTAGTGACTCTGCTGCTGTTAATACATGTTGTGCCTCATTCCCTTAAAACAATGCATTGCCTTAGAACATAATCCATAATATGCGTCACACAAAATACATTTGGTGTTGCAGTCGTATGGTGACATCATTTCTCTGTGATGGTTTCGCTGTGACAGTCTTCGTAGGTGGCAGTGACAGTTGTATCCTGTATCACTGGTCCCGGCTTTGTGTTTAGGCGTTAATGGCAGTGAGGCTGGGTTTTGTATGAAGCCTCCAAGCCTCTGGTGTGATTGGCAGACAATGTAGATGGCCGCACATGACCCAGGCCCCTGCAGAGAGGGAGAATAGGCCTTTTGTTTCTAAAACATTCTGCCGTTTACAGCTACAGCTAGGCCAAGTTCAAATGAAGGTGTCAGTTTGTAATTGTCACACAATTTTGAATATGATGGACACGATGCAGCTAGTGTGAATAGATGTAGCATTTGTAAATACAACACTTATGGAATATGGTAAATATATTGTAGTACAGCGATGAGCCAAGGGAGTTATTACATCTGAACACTATAATACTCAGTTATAAAGGATGTATTTGTTATGGTTATTGTATTGTTATTGCAATCTAACTGCATAGTGCAAGTTTTTATGAAACTATTATTATTAAATGATAATTCATTATTACACCAGTTTTAAAGTCTTCACATGGAACAGTAATAGTTTGGTAAAATAGCGCAAATGTTTATTTTTGATAATTTGATTCAACGTAAATACACTGTAACAACAACAGATCAACTTTTTTGTTGATTGACTGTTCAATGTTGACCATCATGAAAAATGCCCAATTTCCCAGAACTCAATCTGACATCTTTAAGTGTCGAAAACAAACAAATATTCTATTCTATTATTGTTTTTAACATTTTGTCTATTAATGTACAACAGCAAGTTGTCAGTTATAAATCCTGTGTAAACAGCCTTTGGCTCAGTAGATGTGTAAATATCCACTTTCATATCCTACCATTGTGGAACGTCAGTCCCAACATACAGCACAAGCCCTGAAGAAAACCAATATGTCTCTGACACTTTGAGCCTACGAGTGATGACACTGCAATCATCGTCTTTCCATATGTTGTCCATTGGACAGAGGAGGAGGAGGAGGAGGAGTCTGGCATCCATGCTAACAGGCTATCATCGGTCACATGAGCAGTAGCTCAGACATGTGCTCCGTTGGCTCTATGTTTCCGACCAGAGCCTCGACCCGGTCATATGGTGCTGGTCTAGCTGGATATCAGCATTACACACTGCCTCTCTGGCACCACCACGTCCATTTAGCGGAGGCTTTCATCCCCCTCCCCTTCAAACCCAATAGTACAGACGCTGGTTCCCTTTCTTTTCACTTTTTTATCTCCTCCACACGCAGCCCTGCTTTATCTGTCTCTCTTCCTGTTTGTTTCATTTTCACAAGTTTATTTTAAAATTTTCCTTCTTTGTTTTTAAGGAACGACCTTTCACATTTTTAACAGACTAATTACAAATTTCATTTCAGTGGATATGTCTCTTTCCTGACCTTCCTGATTTAATTGTCTTCTATGTTTTTCTTGTACACCACTGCCTTATTGCTGAACAGGCTGCTTCCCCAGCTGCACTTCATATCAGTTATGTCTTAAGTTTTTAAGCCAGGTAGCCTTAAACATATTCTTCCTAGATACATTTTTTTATTTTAGTTACCATCATACTCTGTTTCTCGTACTTTTTAGTTGAGCTTTTTATTCTTCTTTCTTTCTTTACACCTCCAAACCTCTTCTTCCTCTAGCATCATCCATTCTCCCTCGGTCGGTCCCTCCCTCTTCCTCACAATGTTTCTCTCCCTCTCTCTCTCTCTCTCTCTCTCTCTCTCTCTCTCTCTCTCTCTCTCTCTCTCTCTCTCTGTTCCTCTTTCTAGCTCTCTCTCCCCCTCCTGGGTTCCCCATTGGGGGTGTTGTTTGTAAAGCATTATAATTTATAACGGAGCAGAGTGGATTTAATTTCAGTGCGCGGGGGGCTCGCCAGCAGGGCGCCAGCCTGCAATCAGGGGAATCAGCAGCCTGCAGAGGGCCTGCAAACACACACACACACACACACACACACACACACACACACACACACACACATGCAGCAGACCCCCACACAGAGCCAGCTAGAATGGAAAGTATTATCAGTGGCCACAAACGGACAGTGTTTCTCGTCACCCAACTCCCTGGATGCTCCCTCTGCAGCCCAGCACCTTCTCAGCTTCACTTTTATCCCTGCTGCAGCTGCTCTCACTCTCTCTTCCCCTCTCTGCTTCTCTGTAATTTCTCTGTCTGCGTCTGGCTTACATTATCTGCATCTCCCTCGCCCCCACCCCCTTTTCTCTCCCTCTTACTCATTGTCTCTCATTACCACTCATTACCTATTTGTTGGGGGGGGGTGTAAGAGGCCTTCTCATCATGGACTCTGTTGCGTTCCAAAGACAATGAAGGTTCACCAGGAGGTCAAATCCAACTATTAGTCCTCGTATGTCCCCGTCAAACTACGCCCCCCCCCCTCTCTCTCTCGCTCTCTCCGTCCGTTCTCTTCTGCCCTGGGGGGGGGCTCTTTTTTTTTCACCCTGCCCATTTGCCAGTTGCAATTTCCCCTTCATAAATCCTGCTTCTTTGGCAAACTGTGCCAGACGGTGGGATGATCCTTCCTCCCAGAAGGTCAGAGACCGAACAACAGGAGGAGGAGGAAAAGATAATGTTTCTCTTTGGCTAGTCATTTTGTTTCCAGTGGACACAAGTGTCAACGGGACAGTGACCCCTGGAAGCTAACCTGACAGATAAAAGTAGGCTAATGTTAGCTTAGTGCACATACAGTAGAGCCGGGTATTTACAATACTTTTGGTTTTGATTAATAGGTTCCCCTCATACTCTGTTTATGGGTCTGTGGAACATTTTGAAATGACTTCCCAAACAAAAAGTCATTTTTCAGTTTGGGCTTTCTGCAGAAAAGCAATTGCTCTCAAACAATGACAAGGGCAACAAGGGCAGCGCTCCTTCTGTAAAGAAAACACTCAAGGTGAAGATCAAATTCAAAAAGATATTCTTCTCGGGGTGAGGGTGAATTTCAGATTGAATTTATTATGGACTACGTGGTTACTGTTTGTTTCGCTTGGTAAAGTCTTTACAGATTAGAGTGTCAATATTTCTTTAACCATATATGTAGATTCCTAGGTTCAATACATCCCCTGTTATATGAGCTGTTGTTCAGTACAATGGAAAAGATTAAAAACTCATATTTGCCTTGTCTAAACAACTTTAACATGTGTCCATAATATTGAGGCACTTTTTCATCTACATAATCTATGTACCATATTTCATCTACCGTAATAAAAACCCATGCATATCAGAATCCCCTTACCTTGCTCCTATTTTAGACACATTCAGGTATGATGGCATGGATTAAATTACAACAGTTACATGTTGCAATTTAATCCAGTTATAAGTTATAATAACTTTATTTTGTATATATTAGTATTAAGCGAAGCAAGATGTTTACCAGGACTGAATTCAAAAATATAATAAGAACAAAAACCCTTTGGCCAAGTGGCAGAGTGCCACTGAAAAAGGCCTCTTTAATAATCTCCGTTCCAATAACTTTTAGTTCTTTATGTTTTTTTCTCTTCCTATATTGCCCGTGCTCGTATCAACATGATTGAATTATCCTCTCCCGCTGCTGGTGTCAGCTGCTGAACTGTTACTGTGCCACTCGTCTCCCGGTCTCACCTCCTCTTGCTTGTTTGCTGCCTCGCCGCTGTGCTTTATCCTCTGGGCTGCAGATAGTTTTAATCTGAGGTCTTAGCCACTGTGTTGTTCTGTTCCTGCTGTTATATTAGGATGATTGGACATCTGCTGTGTGTGTGCTAAGCTGGGAGCACTAGTCCAAGCTTCAATTGGACATTTGTCTGACATGCAGCAGCATCGTTGTTCCACAATGTGTGTGTGGAGCAGCTCCAGTGTGACACAATGACAGGAACACTCGCTGGATCGCCTTTTGATCGGAGACGTGTGTGTGAGAGAGAGAGGAGCCTGTGTCTGGTGCACATCTGTGTTTGTCACTGTTCACTATCGGGAGCAAGGGACCATCTTTCTTCGTTTAGTATAATTAATAACCTGTCTTTACACTCTCCTTGGATTTGGTCACCTCTGTCTAACCCCCCCCTGATACTACGAGAAGTGCTTTATGAGCTCAGAAGAACACACACACACACACACACACACACACACACACACACACACACACACACACACAATGAAAAAGGTTTTGACATCAAAAAGCCACAATTAGCTCATTTATATTTGCTGGACATGTCTGTACCACATGAAGTGGACAGGAAGCAGGTCATTTCTCTCCCGGTTGCATGCTCCTGCACAGTTCAGAGCAAGGACTCATCTCATAAAGACTCCAACGTGAGCTGTTTTTATTTGTGGATATCTGACCAGCCGCCCCATTCCACCCTGTCTCTTACAAAAATGAAACAATATGGTCAGGATTAGTCATCTGGTGTGAGCTAGACAGAGATGAAGGGTGAAGTTTGGCATCATTTGCAATGATTTGGTTGCTTTGAGTTTCAGTGCCGGAGGGTGACGAGTGACATACAAGTGATGAGGATTTATAAAAGATAGAGGTGGACACAAAGAGTAAGAGGAGATTTGGTAAAGAACGGTTTGCTGTGTGATGATGTAACAAAATTGAATTCACAACACCAAAGTAGCAAAGTCTCAATATTCATGCACTGACTGGATTGAATTTGTATCTTAAAATGTGGCGACTTATCCAATATCAAAATGGTAATAATGAATTGTTTCTGGTCGTTATCCCATCTCTGTGTCATAACTTTTAAAACAATTCAAATATAATACAAATATCAGACTATATTTTAACAAAAGCCATTTTGAATGTACTGTACAGGTGTTGCTGTCATTGAGTCAGTCGCCTGTATGAAGAGGTCAGCCATCTTAATCTGGGATTATCCCAGCGATTATATCTATATCATAGCTCTGAATCTGCTGTTGTTTAACATATATGATGCTAAAGTGTTTGCATGTAGAGACGGTTGACACATTGATTGACACATTTGGTGGATCAGATCATGTGCAGTAAGTACACAGAAGGCCTTTGTAGGGTTATTTGACATGTAATAGAATTCCACTGGTGTAATTAAATACGTAAACAACAGTTCCAGGGCCGTGCATGAAGCGTTCTGTCTCGGTGACATGCAGAGGTCCCATATGTTGCTCCTGTGCTCCTCATGCTTGAACAAAGTCTTTAACCTTCTTCGTCCTGTGTTACTTTGCACATGTCTTTTCGTAGTGGTCACTGTTTCACAAAACGTCCACTTCTACGCACTTATATAAATCTTTCTCTCCCTCCCCAATTACTCTCCCATTTCACAGAGCAGATTCATTAATGTCTGTGTGGGGGGGCACTCTGCACTAAACATATTTGTTTATTTCTGACAAAGTGGAGTGTTGCTGGGCAGATTGTGGCCACCAAAATCCCTGCTCTGCCAATGGAAATAAACCTAATGACCTTGGTTTCCTTGCCAACTTCTAAAGACACTGTGTATTTGAGCGTGCACACACACACACATGTGTGTGTCACACTAATGGCTTGTCTTGTAGTTCTTTCATTTAAGTCAGAGTTATGAAGTGTTGTGGAGCCCTTTTAGGTTTTAACCTCCCTTGGCAGCAGTTAGGATCTATATTACAAAGGTTAGAAGGCTTTACACTCACTCATTTCAACTTTGCTTTTTTCCTCTCGTGCAAACAAGTACACACATACACACAGCTGAAGGAAGCTGCACCGGCCATGGCTTTATACATGAACCATACTCAAATTTAATCAAAAGTCCTAATGGGTTCTGTGTGGGACGTTCCCGTCAGTGTGTGCGTGTGTGTCTGTCTGCGTGTGTGTGAGTGTGTGTTTGTGTGTGTGCGGCTGTGTGTTTGCAGGCCAAAGGGGCCTTAGAGGCAGCAGCAGTTGATTGGAGGGCACATGTGTGATGTGGCTGAGAGATCAAACACACACTCTTGATGAATGTGAGGGGGCAGCGCTCTCTCTCTCTCTCTCTCTTTCTCTCTCTCTTCTCTCTCTCTCTCTCTCTCTCTCTCTCTCTCTCTCTCTCTCTCTCTCCTCTCTCTCTCTCTCTCTCTCTCTCTCTCTCTCTCTCTCTCTCTCTTCTCTTCTGATCAAGGTTGGGTGTTCTCAGTTCATTACACACCCACACACACATACAAACACACAGACCAACACTCTTTTGTAGAGTGAGTCACTGACAGTAAAAACACTGGTCAAGCACTTTTTTTTGCCACTTATCTACATTTCTGATGTGTGTGAGTGTGTGTGTGTGTGCACGTGTGTGTGTGTGTGTGTGCACGCACGTGCTAGTTTGTGAGCTTGTTGCCAGTAATGAGGTCAATCTCCTGTGTGGAGCTAAAACCTCTGTGTCTTTATCTCTGTTACATGGGCAGAGGATTATTCTCATCACTCTCAGCACCACTTTCACTCTCCATCCTCTCCCACTCTCTGCCACTGTGAACTACGCACATTTAGCCATCGCTTGCTTCTGTCGACTCACATTTTATGTTAGTAAGTTGATTCCAGAAATACGTGTTGTTGTTTATCTCCTCTCATGGTCCAGTTTGATTCCATGTTGTTGAAACTGCGATGGGTTCATTATTTAAGATATGGGTGGATGACATGACGCATGATTTTTCTGTAATTAAGTGTGAATGTTTATTTAGATGCATTTTGCCACTTAAACAACACATGGATGTGAGGCATATTATGGTACTTTGTTTTAAACTTATGATTTTATATGAAATATCTGTTATGTTTTGATTATATTTTAAGGTGAATACGCAAAATGTCCTGCGGTGTGACCGTAACATAGGTGAAGCATTAAACTTAAATATTAACAAAAAAAAACAGAAATATCTGGAGCAGCTAATAATTGCCTTGGCATTATATTGTATATAATGACTTTATTAATATTAGGTTTTAGTATGCACAAAACTATTATATTAGCATTTACAGCAAAATACCTTTCGTAACACAAATGCTGTCCTGTGGCGTGACATGGAAAATCAGATTTTTAAAACGGCACTTACATGGACAACTATAGGGGTCCTTAGTTTTTTCCCCTACCAAGTGTTAACCTCTGATAAATTTCATAAATTTCACTCTTTCTGTCAGACAATGAATGTCCTTTTTTGAGAGTCCTGTAGTGTGACGGATGTAGTTCAAAATTTGTAAAAAATATATTTTTTAAATTAAACATATTAAGGTTGAAACAGTGTTATTATTCAGTTAGCATAATTGCTAAGGTCAGTCTTGTATAGCAATGACTCAAAATGGCCACTAGGATGAAAATGTCCTGTGGTGTGACGGCCATGTCCTGTTGTGATTCTGTCATTCTGAAAGAGTACTTCTTAAAATTTAAACATACCTGATTTGTACTTGAAATCAATAATAGTAAAATATTTTAATTTTGTCATAATGACATGTCACACCGCAGGACAAATTGTGGCTGAAGCTATAAGAAAAGCTTAAAAAATTATGAAATGATACAAAAAAAATTATACAAAAAATTTACAAAAAATTCACGGAACACTAGCAGTTTAAAAAAAAATCAGCATTTGAACATTATACTTTCATACAACTATAATCCTCATTAGGTCTTTATTTAAAAAAATACTGTTTCACCCTTATTTGTCAACTACCCATATTTAGAATCTTATGAACATGAGGTGCACCTTGGGGAGACAGAAAGTGGGAAATAAAATACTTTCAACCCAAATATCTGCCAACATTTTTTTTATATCTAAACACGTTTTAGACTGTACATTTAATGACTTTGATATACAGTCAGTTGTACTTTGTACTAATATGTCACAAACCTTTACAGGCTGTAGATGTATTTGGAAGGACATGTGATCAAATTAAATAAAAATAAAAACAGCTTCCTTTCAATCAAAGTTAAAAACATACTTTAATTGTACCGCATTTCCTGATTTGTCAAATATATTTATGCTTAAATTATATCATTCATTTAGGAAATTTGTTCATGATTATTGTCTGTTTTAACTGAGTTTTTTTAGTTTTTTCCCCCGTTTTTATGTTTAGATTTATTTATTATTAATTTGTGCAGTACTTTGTAACTTTGCTTTAAAAAATGCTATATAAATAAATATATCATTATTATGATTAAATACTCTGTTCAAAACTAGTGTTAACACAACACCTGTGTTTCAATACAAATACAGTTTTCTTCAGGTCATTGATTTTCATACACTCTACAAAAACCAGTGGAGGTTCAGTATACAGCCATTACTATAACTTTCCCCTTACAATACCAGTCTGTATTCATTTTTACTGCCTGACAGATTTATGGAATTGACAAGCTGCTTAAAACCTGAATCTGTTTTGCCATCAGTTCGATCCGGAGAAAAAGTTACAAAGACAAGAATTGTTACATAATTTAACACTTTATACTTGTTGCAGGACCACTGGAGAATCTCGAATCTGATTGTTTGAAAGGCGTGGATTCACTTTTAGTTTAACGTTTAGTCCAGTTCCAGTATTAAAATGGTGATACAAACTGTAACAGATAAAATTTAACTTAGCTTAAACAGCTTGAACATGGTTGTCTGTGTATCCGTCTTCAATGACCTCAAGTAATGTATAAATAGCTGCTTAGTGAGAAACACACTAAGCACCTGGGAGAAACCTAAGGAAAAGACCAAGGACATGAATAGAGGAGTTAAACAATGCGTATGACTGGTGGTGACCAGTCAGAGAAACAGCTGCAGGGGAACGGAAGGGAGAAGGAGATTGGAGAGGAAATGTGAACAACCTGCTCAGAAAATAAAGATGTGTGGAGAAATCACAGCAGGGACTGAGAGAGGGAGAGTCAATCAATGGCTCGTCCCAAGTTTAGAAAGTGAAAAGCGATGCACCCAGAAACAGAAACTCGGAAGCACAGGAGCTTTATTTCACTCTACAAAAATCTGTTACATATTTGTCTTAATCGTGACTGGCTTTGTTTAGGTAAATTGCATTTTGTATTTTGTTGGTGTAAAACGAGACGAATCGTACAATTTGTATATCTACTGCTCTAATCCTATGAAGCTGACGTAAAGCGGAGGGTTGTTACATGTTTGCCGTTGTTTTTCTATTGTTTGTTTCCTCCATTCAGACAGGAACATGTGGATATCAACCAGTCAGTGTTATTATTATGTTTGAGTCTTTATATATGAATGAGTCACCTCTGTACTGCTTTTTTTTAAATGTGAGTTCATCGGTCTGGACTAAGATGTTCAATGTTTACAGAATGTTACAACAATAACCTGCTCTACAACCATTTGTATTATGTTGAAAGATGCACATCATATATATTGTGTACTCCCCAGCTGGGTTGTCTGTGTGATGTCTCTCTCAGAAGGCTACACAGCCTCTGCCTGAACAATGCATGGTCCTTTAAGTGCCTGTTCAGTGTCCCTGGACCAACTGTCTTCCAGCTCACGCAGGTTGTCTTAATGCCACTTCTATCTGGAGTGCAGGATTGTATTGGTTGATGCTCTGCTTGTTTTTCCGTACATGCCCATTTGCACTTCTTTTTTTTTGTTGTACACACGCACACACGTGTCTGTCTCTCTTTGCAGTCTGTTTCATCGTAATTGCTAACACCCCCCTGCCCTCTGTTCACTTCACACATGACGTGGCCCACCTTTTCACCCATCTGTCGGAACTATTGTGGATGAGTGTGTGCACTGTGAGCTGTCATGCAAGGCTGGAGCCGTGTTGATCACTGGGCCAAGCCAATGGCATATGGCCATGTCCTGGGGTGCTGTGGCATGCAGGAATGCAGGATAGCAAACCGAATGGACGGGAGCTAGTGCACATGGCTGGCCGGACGCTGACGTGCCAACGTTGCATATGCAACTCATCAAGTGGAGTTCCGAACACACATTTCTCTCATTCTCTGCCTCCTCCTTCCTGCTCACCAAGTCCTATCATCAGTGCCAACACCTCCGTCACGTCTCTGCACAGCGTGTGGGCGGAGCTGCAGTTGTAGAATGAGCTTCGCTGAAGTCCTCTCTCTCCGTCTGGCCCATTCTGAGCTGCCAATACCAATTCCTTCCAGCAGTTTTGTAGCTTGTGCAGTGTCAGCTGGGACAGACACAGTAATTGCTCTGCTTCTTCTCCTTGAAACTATTAACATTAAAACTGCAACTTGAATAGGACGTAGCCTAATTTCCCTCATTGTATCTAAGTGCCTGTTGTACTTCCACTGACAGAGATGTGCCCCCAGCACCTTTCCGAGGTGGGAATCCATCAAGTCTGTGTAACTTCTTCAGATAGACAATGTGAAGCACGATCACTTTACACAGCACTCCACCAGGTGTGTGTCAGTGTGACAGTCGGCAGGATCTGTTCTCCTCCCTGTCTGTGGTGCAGCTGCTTCCAGTGTATCTTGTGTCTCCAGCACCCGGTGCCTTTGAGGACAGCCTGTATGAAACTATGCACCCTCGGACCTGTTTGTACTTCTCAAGGCGTTACACTACAAAGGCAGGGCTCTTAGAGAGGGTTCAGAGAGGCACTGGGATTCGGTCTGGAACCTGGACTTTAGTCCCTGGGCTCTAATGTGCGCTGGTGTGGTGGGATCCACACACTGGACACGGTTACTTGCTTTCCTTGTATCATTTATTCATATAGACTGATTGAAGGACTCTGCAGTGTGTGTTTTCCCACAGTTTGTATCTAATGGACGAGGTGTATGATCCATCTCCTTTCAGCTAGGCTCTTTCCTGCCCTCTTCACGTATATGCTTTTTGTTTTCAGTACATTTCCACACCTCTAAAAATAACTTAGAGTAATATCACAGGCAGGACTTCTGCCAGCAGAACCAGAAACGCTCTAAAATAACTGTGGCTAATGCTTGTCCTCAGATTTCGATGACGCAAAGTGACCTGTTGTGTTCCAGAGCTAATGCTAGCTGACTATTGAAGATTGAAGATTCTGCAGAACAGCAGAAAACACTGACTTTTTTAAATACAACACCATCCATCTCTCTATCATACATTCATCGGGTCTCATCAGGATCTGTAGCCAATCCCAGCTGATATTGAGTGAGTGGCAGGTTCCACCACAATTGTCTGGACAAACAACATCCCTGTAAACGAACACATAAGGTTTAGCTTTGAGGAAATTGTTTGCATGACAACATTTGTAAAAGGCTTTTATCGCTGTACAATATAAAGATGCTAAATTTAGTTTACTGATTAAATCCCTACCAATTCTTATAGAACATTTACCTGAAGCAGTTCTAAACCCTTTATTTCTCCCAATATCTGATAATGTCATCAGGAGCTAGTAGGTGTTGATGTTGTCCAGAAACAGTGAAGACCCGGGACACTGTGACATCATCAGATTTAAAGTCAAACCCCTGCTTAGAAATTAAATATTTCCAATAGAAAGAGAACCTAACAATAACCCAAAAGTGTCACACAATGCGAATAATTACTTGTTCCTTCTCTGTATGGCTGTTCAGGACACAGTTGTGTCCATCCTTCCATATAGGAAATAATCAGCATTCACAAACCAAATAGAGACTTGTCTGGAGGGGCTTTATTTTACAACATGCAGTTGTTTATTTGAGAAAGTGAAAGACCTAATGCATCTGGACACCCTTTGCTTCATTGCAAACTGAAGTTTGAACGATCGTGACAAAGATAAATTCACAGTAGAATATTTCCCCTGGGGATTTTTGCACATTTGACTGACTCACTGACAGTAATGTTTCCACCCCTGTTATTTTATTTTACATCTGTTTAATAAATTACTGGTGTTTTATTTTCTGCCTCAGCAGCACAAGTGATTAATCTCCTCTAACCTGATGCAGACTGCTTGTCCAGAGTCTAATCCAGTGATTTTAGAATACCAGTGTTCTAATGATGTTCATGAAGGGATAGAATGTGGAGGCAAGTAAATGGAAAACATTGGCTTCACCCTCACTCCTCTGCTGTGCCGATTTAATGTAGCTCCTCTGTTAGGAGAGAATCTATTGGCCCCTCACAAATGTAGGAACAGGTCTGCTTGTTTGTTCCTAATGGGATAGAGCTGATACATAAGGAGCTGATTCTGATCATGCTCCTCACAGTGGGAATGTGAACACTGAACACGTTGACTTGACCTTCTGTGGGATGAAGTTTGCAGGAAGGTTAAGAATTGGTCAAAGGTCGAATGAGAAAATCCTGCTCGGATTTTCAGAACTATCATGAGTCATGTTGTGTCCAGAGTTTAACAAACTTCGCTGAAAAAGCCATAGACAGACACAAACTTTGTTAACAACAACAACAAAAATCTAAAATAAGAACTGGTAAATCTAAATTATGAAATAATCATATAAGGAGTTTGAAAGCCACACAATCAAATCATAACTTTTTTAGATGTTTCATTTCTAATTCTAACTCTATGCTTTTATTCCAGAAATGAGCCTCTGTAAGAAACAATTTTTTATTTAACTCACTAAAATAATTATATTAATAAAAGTACTGGTCCACAGTGTGATGTCAGGCAACATTTTGCATCTGTATAAAACAGACAAATCTAAAAGGCCTCTGTTTTATAACACATCATTACAAACACTAAGGTTCACAACTGTGAGTCAACTCAAACAGTCCCATCCGCTGACACACAACCCAACAATGATGTGTGATGTCTCTCTTCATGTCATCAAGACATGAGAGAATAATATTCTTATGTAACAAACAAGTAAACTTTTGTCTCAGGTCTCTTTTTAGAAATATCATCTACAATCTATCAACTATTTATGGAGCATTTGTTCAAAGAGCCGTTTCCTCCCTCAAGTGTTAACATATGAACATGCGGCTCTGGATATATTGTGAAACTGTTTCTGTTGCACCTGTGGAATGCACAGAATAACTTTTAACCTCAGCTTTCCTTCTGCTCAGTCAAGCTCTTTTAAAGTGATGCACCTTGCAAAGCTTAGTTTCAGCCTAAAAGATTAGATTGTTCTATCTTGTCAAAGTCGAAAGCATCGCAGCCGCTTCAACAACTGTCCTTCAAATGACATTTGTTGAATTTCAACACTTTGATATTCTCCATCAGGTGCCACATTTGTCAGCATCTGTAACTGAAGTAAAAAATAGTGACGCGTATGAGTCAGAGTTTAATGATGAATTATTGATATGATGTGGATGGACTGAGAAGTGATTCTGGCTCCTGAAAGTAACTAAATGTGACGCAGCCGGATCATTTCTGTAGTTACAAGTTTCAGTAAGGCAACTCATCACTCTTTGGGTCTTTTCTGAACTACATCAACACGCTCTTAACACAGAACCCTGATGACAAGACTTTTGGACAATGTCTTGAACTAAGCAGAACTAACACTCAACAGAAATCTGCAAATGTACCTAAACATCTTCTACAGTCCCACTTTGAAAGAGTATAACACATAGCTGTATCTGTATCAGTGCATTAGGAGTTACAGCGTGGGGGGGGGTTTGTGTCTGTGTCTGTGTGTGTGTATGTGTGGGTGTGTGTGGGTGTGTGTCTGTGTGTGTGTGGGTACGTGTGTGTGTGTGTGTGTGTACGCGTATGCAGCGGTCTGTTCATAGTCCCTGCAGACACAGTGGGCGTATACCAGCCGTTTTAAACTTTCATTATGCCAATAAGACGAAAGGGATGGTGACTAATTCAACAACTTCCTGCTGACTGTCCACAGCGCGTCAACAAAGCAGACACACACAGTGATGTGTGGTGCTATTTTGCATATGAAGGTGAAACAAAGTTCAGGCCCATTGACACCAAGACTGTCAGGAAAAGAGGTTTGAAACCTTCACTGGCGAAAGGAGGCAACAATCAGCAAGGAAATTATATCATGATTATAAATGACAAGGTTCAGTGTGTAAGATTTAGGTGGAAGGGATCTATTGACAGACATTTTATATGTAATAATCCTAGTGATGTTTTCACTAATGTGATTCATCTAAACCAAAGAAATTGTTGTTTTATTTACCCTCGAATGGGCCCTTTATATCGAAATACTTTTTATTTACATCAGAGGGTCCTCTATGGAGGTCGCCATGTTTGGGTTGTCTGTCATGTTTGGAAGGGGAGGGTGACGTGAGGGGTGTTCAGCTGATGGTATGATACCATCACAACACTTCCTGGAGCCAGAGACAAAATAGGATAATTTACTGGAACTCAACCCAGACATTTCTGACAAATTGTATTTTTTTTTCACAGCTAACTGAATACATGACTTATATTTTTTCTTTGTAACCTTGATCTTTTTTAGTTTTATAACTAAGTCGTACCAGTTTTAGCAGATGAGAAATGTAAAACTGGTTTGTATTTTGTTCTGACAACCCCATTCCCCAGTCCCCATAACTTAAATCGTTACATTTTACGGTTAGGTTGGATGCAGGGTTAGAGTTGGGTGAGGCAAGCTGTTGGGGTTACGGTGAGAGTAAATCTCCACCCGAGTGTGTCTGTGCATCAGTGTGTGTGTGTGTGTGTGTGTGTGTGTGTGTGTGTGTGTGTGTGTGTGTGTGTGTGTGTGTGTGTGTGTGTGTGTGTGTGTGTGTGTGTGTGTGTGTGTGTGTGTGTGTGTGTGTGTGTGTGTGTGTGTGTGTGTGTGTGTGTGTGTGTGTGTGTGTGTGTGTGTGTGTGTGTGTGTGTGTGTGTGTGTGTGTGTGTGTGTGTGTGTGTGTGTGTGTGTGTGTGTGTGTGTGTGTGTGCTGGTTGCGTTGGCGCTGCATGTCTGTGAGACATAAATGTGTTCTGTGGCCCTCCTCTCTCTCCTCCGCAGAAACAAAGGGAATGTGCACGTGTGTCTGCATTTGTGTCTGATGTTGTCTTTAACAGTTTCCCTCTGAAGCCTTGTCAGACATGCCGTACTAAACACACACTCACACACACCCACACACTCCGAGAGCTTTGGAGCCATTGTTTCTCACACAGCAGGGCACAGGGTCGATTGCCAGTTGTGGAGCATTATCAGCCTCCCTGTGTGTGTGCGTGTTTGCGTGCGTGCGTGCGTGTGTGTGTGTGCGTGTGTGCGTGTGCGTGTGCGTGTGCGTGTGTGTGTGCGTGTGTGTGTGTGTGTGTGTGTGTTGTGCAGACATGCTCTCAGCTGAGGGAGCTGGTTCACGGGCCGGTCAGAGCCGCCTGATTTCCTTTTAATAGACTTAAGATGGGCAAACAAGACCTCAGCAAGCACACGGTACCCATTACACTCACACACAAGAAACGCACAAGGCCAAGATGCACACTAATGAAGCACACACACTGACACACACTGACACACACACACACACACACACACACAATTGCTCCTACGTGTTTTAGCTACTTCACAGTTCCATCAGACTAAATGAGAGGGTTGTGTTTTCCCAGTCTGCACTGCTGCCTCCCAGCCTCCGGCCTTTCTGCCAGAACTCATCCGCTGCTCGTCATCTTGTTGGTCACCTTGCTGCATAATGTCCACATGCTTTATTTACCTGTGCTTTGCTCTGAAGCTCTGATCAGAGAGGAGCTTGTCCTGTTGCTTTGCAGCAGTGATTTAACAGGACTGCTTGTGATCTCCCTGAAGCCGTTGTCACACATGGCAGATGAAATGTTGCTGGCTCTAAATCTCAGTGTGAGACAGTGGTTTCTGGCTTTCACACTCAGGCTTATTGCTAACAATGTTGTGTTTACACTTTGTTTTGCACAGGATTGGACAGTTCTGTGCTGAGGTTAGCAAGGCAGCAATTTGGAGGATGATAATGAGGAAGAATATAATTTTCTTACATCATCAAAATGATAAGTTTCAGATCTGATACCACATCCAGCTGAGTGTTTAACACCATAGCTTGACTCCTGGTCAGCAGGTAGTCGTGGTAGCCACTTTTTATAACTTTTATTCTTTGGTACAAGCTGCTGCATTGAAAAAAAAAGGCACACTAAACTTAGATTTAGTCTCTTTTTTAAATTCGTCTTGAGATGAAATGACAGGAAATAAGTTTCCAAGCAGAACCAAGTGGGGACAGTTCATTTTATCCTTGAGCTTCACAGAAATAGAAGTTAGCTGTCCTTTTTATGACAATTGAAGAGCAATGTTTAGTTTAGCGAGATTCAGGTTAGTACCCCAGATCAGCTTTCTGGAAAGGCTCTGTCGATAGGTATCTTGAATGTCATTTGAATATCCAAGATTCAGTGTGAAGTGAGGACATAATTGTTATGAATAGGCTTTGTTTCCACACAAGAACAGCATTTGTAGGAAATAGCAGCAGATTCATGAAATTATTTAATGGTGTAAACTACCAGTTTCAGGAAGACGGACATTGATCCATTTTATTTCCCTTGCATAAGTCAACGTCCAAAATCCTTGAACACTATATTTCCCATAATCCACTTTGACGGCTTACGGTAGGCCTGGTAAATACCCATCATTTTCAACTCATACCTACTGCACATTGTAGCTCAGGCCGTTAATTACTCAAAGCTGTGTTCCCCACGTGGCTCTGGATCTGAGCTGTACCTGGTTCAGCTTCCTGCTGCTGCTGCTGCTCACCAACCACAGACTATCAACATCCACATCCTCAGACTCACTGGGCTCTGATCCGCTGCATGTCTCACTCACTTGTACGCCCTCTCATACTGTGGGTTTGCATGCTGACGATAAACAAGTCAAATATGTTAACAGAAGGTTAAACACTATACCACCAGCACAGATGTAAAGCCCAACATTTTTTATTTTTTATTTCCTGTTTGTGTCTTGCAGGTTATTCCTAAAAAACAGAAGCTCCTCGCCCCCGCAAATTATCATTTCAATTTACCTTTATTTATTTATTCTTTTTTTTACTCTTTTCTTCGCAAGCACACCTATCATTTTCACTGCCCCTCCATTCATCCATCCACCCATCCCTCCATCCCTCCCTCTCTCCGTCACGACCCAGTCATTGTTTTATCATTGGTGTGAGAGAGAGAAGAGGACAGGCGAGAGGAGGAGGAGAAGGAGGAAGACAGGAAGATGGCCAGCTTCTACTCGTCTGTCTTTCTGTTTGTCTGTCTGTTCATTTCTGTCAATGAATGGCTTTGGAAATATAATTCATGCTTAGCCCAAGTCAGTATCTGTTAGTTAAAAGTAATACAATTTCTAATCAACAATTCATTTCAATGTAGACAATGAATAACTAACCTACTAGAATATACGGTTATAAACTAAACTGCAGCTCATGACTGTCACACCAGAGACTGAGGCTCCGTCAGGGGTTTGGACAACATCAGCTCTATGGTTCAGGTAAGGGGAAGATGATGATGGGTTTTGATAAAATGAACTAATGAACAAGACCCCAATCTTTCCCTAACCTTTTATAATGCTGCTGTCACTATAAGTATATGATATCATTTAAAGGTGGATATATATCTTCTTCAATATCAATAAATGTGTGACTTGCCGAATATATGAACCCCTTATCCTTCTAATATAAATATCGGATTTCAATTTCCTTTCCCACAAAATATATTTGCTGTTGCAATTAATAGTTGAATAGAATAACTCAGTAGAGTGAATTTCTCCATCATGTCCCACACATTCATAGATATCTGTTCCCTAAATGTGCTTTTTTATTTTTTTCAACAACAGCCATGAATTACCAGGTGGAACAATGAAAATGTTGTAAACTCACAATGTTAAAGGCAGTGAAAAAGAATTTCTGAATCCACAGTTAAATTCAATGGGTTTTCCGTACAGAATCCTTATCATTTTGTGGAAATCCATTCAGTTGGTTTTGTGTAATCTGTCTTACAAACAAATATACCAACCAAGCACAAACAGACTGGGATCCCACAGTGGAGGTAATAATGATCAATTAGAATCAGATAGAAGGTGAAGTAGCAACACAAAACAATAACAAGAGGTTTGCATAAATCAGTTACTGTCATTTAACCAAGCCATAACAATATCTTCAACCTCAACTGTCCACAAGAGGCTGGCACCACTCGTATCATAAACTGTTAATGGAGACTTGGTATCATTAAATGCTTCAGAGATGGTAAAACCAGGAACCTGTCATCCAGCCTCAGCGATCGCTCTCTCTCTCTGCAACATCCTCATCTTGTTAAATTACGCTCCTCGATGCTTTAGAAGCCATAAGGTGGACAAGCTGTTGTCCCAAGTGAATCCATACTGGGCACAGTGGTGAGGTGGGTATGAAGTTGCCCAAGCAAGTCTTTCCCACTCCCCTCTTTCTGCATCTGCCTCTCACGTCTGACATTAGATAAGATGCGCCTTCATGACCTTCAGCCCCCTTGAATAGGACATTGACAATCACATGACCACGACAACTGACATACCTTTATTTACAGTCAAAGCTATTATGCTCTCGCTATCTTGAATATGTATCGAGGAGAGCAACAGTAGTGTTTGTGTAATTATAGTAATACGAAGAAAAAGAGTCATATATCTGAATTGTAATAACGAGTTAAAAAAAATCATGTCAGTCCCTGAAGTTCATATTTAAGGTGGTTTGTTAAAACTAATTTCGGTAATGGACCAAAAGATTTTAATTGAAGTCTTTTCTGAAATGTTTGATTCAGGCCATTATTAATATTGAGTCACTTCATTAAATAGAATATTATATTCACAGCATTAATTGGGTGATGTGAGTTCAATCTGTTTTTCATTGTATTCACAATTATCATAAATTTAAGAAATAGTAGGGCACAAAAATATAAGTGTGTGTGTTTGTGACGGGGTGGGGGGGGTTCTGTGTGTACATTAACCTTTTTACTTGGTCTGGGTTTCATGTACTAGACGTCAGCCACCATGTTAACCACTGTCTGCAAGTGTTAATGTAGCCGCTTAAAATTATATTTATAGGTGATTGTTAATGTAACATTTTGACATGTATTCATAATATACTGCTGAAGTCCACAGTCACACAATTAAAGAAAGAAATATTTCTGCAGTAATATTTAGGATTTTCTCCCAAGAGTCAAAATTGTTGCCTTACAAAATGCAGTGATTTTATGCATGGAGTTCTATTTTATTCCCTTCTCAACTTTGAAGCTGCACTTATCAATATTGCATACTGTCAGTGCATCGAATGACTGTGTGATGTCAGGGGTGTCAGTAATGACAAACCCACCGACGCTCTGCAGAGGATTCAATATCTTTCAGCTCACTGTGTTGATTTCAGTCCTGCTCTCAGAAATGATCCGATAACAAGATGATGAAGAAGTGCAAAATACCTTTTGATCAAAGGGTGAAGGAGAGAGGGACATAATAATTATATTGTAAATATTTTTTTAATATCACATTGACTAGAATGTGGATGCATGACATGTTTCAATGAAGTGCTTTTGTTTGGGTTCTAATATTCACACTGTGTGCGTTAGTTACTTCTCAGATGATTGTCATTGAAAACGTAACCAAGTCTCAAGCCTCTTTTTCTCTATTTGAGTACGATTAACCTAAATTTAACACAAGTGGAATAATTTCACTTCTTATTTAAAAAGACACAATACAGGAAACGTCCCTAAATAACAGAGAAGCTTACAAATTATGGCTGGAAAAAAGAATAATAATACTTTTTCAGAATCCTTTTTCCTCATATGTAAGTGTCAGCTTGGATCATACTCTCACTCAGCAGGAGAGGGGAAACTTTTTTCCACCAAGGCCCATCTTGATTTCTTAAATCCTCCTCCTGTTTTGTATTTATACCCTGTATCATGCTGGTTCCCCATCCCTGCATGTTTAAAGGGACTCTTACCTTTGTTGCATTTGAGAATTACAGCACATTCGAATCATCCCGCCTTCCTCCAATGCCCCACCCCCTCGTTCCCATCCGCGGTGTTTTTTTGAAGAAACTTTATTTACAAGCAGATTTACAACCTACTGCCTCCGCGCACGCACGTGAGTTTTTGTTTACCAAAGCAATGGATTCGGATTCAGAAGCACCGGTACCGTCACCGCCTTGATGACGCGGGCCCGAATGCGCCACAAGAAGCAGACGAAAAAAAACCTGCATGTCCATGCAGCAAACAGACAGGTCTGTCGGCCAATAAGGTCCTTCGGTCCGAAGAATTTTATTGGTTGAAGTTTTCACTAAATATTACGAGAGTGAAATAATTGTTTGTTTTAACTCCTGGTGGGTCTGTCTTGCATTTTAGAGTGTCATTGCCTTATTAATACCAATTTAACCTTATCCACAAAAAGTGTAAAAATGCAACAAAGGTAAGAGTCCCTTTAAGGAGATTTGGTAGTCTTTGTTGTCACAGTACTGTAGAGCTGACCATTTATCTCCTGTTGTTGTAGATACTCTGTGTGTAAAATAAAAAGGCTGTGTGTTGGACCCTCGGTGTTGTGCTTTGAGGGTGTGTTTGATGGTTATACATTTATCCTCTCTCTAATAACCAGTTGGAGTCCTTAAAGCTGTATTTTGTGTTTCCGTACAAAACCCCATTGGTAAATATTCTGTTTGCCATTTGTAATGTCTTCAGTGGAACTTCCCATTCTACATTAAACAGTATATGTTTTACCTTAAGCTGGAAGCTTTTAAGTATATGCCTGAACTTTGCACACAACCACCCACACTCCGCCATGTTCTCTCGATTGCAGCTAATTCGAGCATCAGGGCAAAACTTGTGTGTTGTTTGTGAGGACAAAAGACAACCTCACTTCATGGCGCTGTGTGTTTGTGTGTGTGAGCGCCAAGAATGGTGTTTGTGTGCTTGTGTGTTTTGTATTATTTATGCCTTTGGATAAAGGAGTGTTTGAAAGGGGTCTTTGGGGTCTTTGATTAAACTAAATAAATAACTTCTTGTGGGATGTACACAGACGCATTCATACCCTGCAGACTTCAATCTTCCCCTTATATGGTGTATTTTGAATTTTTTATAATATGTTCACCTAGTACAAATTGTCACTGTATTGTCATCGTTCCACTATCCTCGGATGCTGACACTTTTCCTTTCCTTGAAATAGGGGAACATCCTTCTGGCCTCTCCGATGTATTTGTTAATGAAGTATAGAGATATATTTTTGCTTATTTTCTTTAGTTTTTATAACTCTTTGTTCCTTGAAGTGTTGCAGGGCAGCAAGTCACCCTGTTGTATGACCTCCTGAAAGGGAATACCGTCTTCACTGAAGAAACTAAAGGTTACATTCAGTGTCCTATAAATAATGACTGCCCTCTCTTGACAGACAGATTGTTACCAAAATACTCTGACGACTATTCAAACTATCTCATGGAGTTGGAACTGAGCGAACACAGGAAGACTTGCAAACGTCTCCCATCTCAGCTGCGGTTACTTCGATATTCCAAAACACTGATATGAAAACAATGCAGGCCTTTAATAAGAGCCCGATAGGAATGGTAGGTATCCATACTGTATTACTGTAAGCTCTACGCTGCTAGCAAAGACCACCCAGCTACGCAAAGTTCAACATATAAACCGTGACACATGCAGCCGCCAAATGTCCGATTCTGTCTTGTAACTCCGGTGGAGGAGATTGATTCAGAGAGAGGCCTCCCAACCTGACACCCTGTGTCCCTGAGTTCACATTTCCCAGTGCACAAGTTGGCATCGGGCTCCTCTCCCCATTTGAGCCATTACTCTCCACTTTGTAATCAGCTCCAACAATTATAACCTCACAGCGCGCCTCTGATTACTGTCCGGGTGTATTTTGGACTGTTCCTGGAATACACCAAAAAAACTGCAGATACTGGTCCCAGCAGAACTCTAGGTTGCACACATTTACAGTAACCCCCGTCCGTGTGTTTGTGTGGGTTGCTGTTCGTTTGAAATTCCCCAAATTACACTGCTGCCATAATGAAGTATTACCATGCGATTCCAAGGCGGACCAGTACAAAGAGTGTGGATGCGTGGGAGGGGTGTTTGAGCGCTGGACTTGAGGTGAAAGTTCAAATGGGATGCCCAAGCAAAAAGAACTGCCCATCCAAAGTGTGCATGTTAGGGGTGTGTGTGGGTTTTCTTGTGTGTGTTTGTATGTGTTTTATGATGCAAGTAGAGGAAAATAGCTTTTGTACGATGTGCAGCCCCACTGTGCCAAGGCAAGTGTTTGTGTGTAACAGTGCGTATGACTCTGACTTGCAGTTGCGTGAGTGTCCTCCCAGTTGTGTTTCTAAATGTGTGGATCCACCAGCCAGCTGTGACAAAGCTCAGTTTGAGCTCACACACACACACACACACACAAACACACACACGCACACACTTGGAGGTGCAGGCGTCTTTGGCTGCAGGCTGTGCTGGCCTCACCTACGGCCTCCCTGCCCTGCTGCACTATGCATGAGGCCTGGCCGACTCATGCATAGTGCAGCAGCACAAACATGCCATCAGATGATATACATACTGCATTGGCACCTGCACCCGCCCTCACTAACAAGCGTCCAATCCATTTTCACCAACACATGCAGTGGGATGGCTGGTTTAGGACAGGGAAGTGGACAGGGAATAGTGGGTGGGGATAAATATGTGTGTGTGTGTGTGTGTGTGTGTTTCCCTTTGCTTTTGTTTGTTTTTCAGTTGATGACGTTGAATCTTGTCATTTGCTATTTCCCATCTGGCACGATACACTTCAGGCTCGCACGCTTCTGAGTTTTTCCTCGTGTTTTTGTTTGCTCCATTGTGTAATTGTTTATATATATATATATTTATTCCAAAGCCAATCCCGACTGACGTGGCGAGAGGCAGGCTACCCTGGACAGGTCACCATCTATCCCAGGATATACAGATAAACAACCATTTAACCACACATTCAAACACACAGACACACATAAGAAATGATTGATGTGCAGTGTTGATCATAGTGACAAACACATAGATAGTTCTTACTCAGCCCTAACACATGCAGGTATATGTTCATATTGTAAATGAGTTCTTCATTAGCCTTTTTCCGCTCCTAACTTTGGCAAACTCCCCTCAAACTAATGTCCATTAGCAGCAGGAGAAGAATTTCAGTTTTTTTAGTCATTCATGTCACATGCATCTGACTGAATAGAAACGTAATTTGTGATCAGGCCACATGGTTTCCAGTTAAGCCAAATGTTTGCTTGGATTCCACTCATTCTTTAAACACTTAACCATAACGTGAAGAGTACTTTTAAACTTTAGCTATTTCACTTCCATTTTAAAGACATAACTGCAGTGATTATATGTGGAGCTCTGAGCTCTGAAAACATCCTGCATGTGTAACCACTAACATATGACTGAAGCTACTGCTCATCTGCTGAAAAGCTTGTTTTTTCTACACAGCCTGTGTCAACACTGGGCTCTGTTTTCATGTCAGAGAGAAAGGTGTGAGAGAAAACTTTTCTGATATCAAGATGAGGTTTCTAGATATTGCCGTCGCCACCTTGTAGGAGTTATCTTCAGGGGGATCTTTGACAATCAAATGGAAGCCATCCAAAACCTGTTAGCATGTCTGTAGTTATTTCCACATTGGAAGAAGAGAAACAAGCGTTGTGTCATATGTAGTCAGTTAATGCTACACCTGAGTGCTACAATAGTTTAGGCTTGAATATTGCCCTAACATGTGACAGACAGCTGTTGAAGCTACTTGAGTCTTTCCTGCCTCCAGCTCCATCCTCACAGCACACACGGTTCTGATAGTAGCCATGCTGTCACTGTGGCTGTTATCAGCTAACATCTCTTACTCCCAAAGAGCGACCTATCTAGCTTTCTGCATTATAGCTCTCATGCTAATAGCAGTGGGGCCAAGCGCCCTTTAGCAAGTCTCCCCTGCAAAGTGGAGTCTCCTAAATGAAAACCATTCCCCGCTGCCTGCTTCCCGAGCTCCGCTTTGCTCAGGGACAGGAGCCGTGGGGTCAGCAGCTGGTGGAGGATATGGCAATTGTTTATGAAAAAATGCTTTCTCAAGCCCACCAAAAGCACAAATTCAGGAGGGGGGAAGACCCTCTGCCCCTGAACAGCCAACAGCTGGGAAGGGTTGGGAGTAGCCTGGAGGCTGGCAAGTCATCCCCTCCCCAGTCCAGATGGGGGAGGTTAGGCTGAGGCTAGCTGAAGCCCACCCTACCCCTCCCCGCCCTCCCCTCTACTTCCCAAACTTCCCATTCCCATTAAGGAGAGGCTGAAGATTGCGGAGGAAGGGAAAGGAGGAAGAAAAGCAAAAGAGCATGACTGCTCTGTTTTTCACCCCCAACCCTCCCTCCGTCTTCAGCCTAATCAAATAAAGCAGGAAGCTTCCGAGACGGAAGAGGAGTGTTTATTGATATTTGTGTGAGCTCCTTCACCCCCTGTCCTGTCCCTGATGTTTATTTTCTATCCACCACTTTTGACAATTCAGATTTTGTCAATGTTTTTGGCTCATATACATCCCTGACTGAATGTTTAAAAACTACTGAGGCAACAAGGTTATGCTTCTTTCAGCTTCTTACAATTTACCATTATCTTGAATTGAGCCTCTGGGAAATTACACACAAGCTCGACATCTGTTGCAAAGTGGCTAGGACCAGTCCATTTATTGTAATAAAAGGGTGTCGTATGAAATGAAACTGCCCTAAATAAGAATTGATTACCCTCTCCATCTATATCACTGGTTCAGCCGAGAGGCTTCCGCGCTGCTCATACTGTAGCCAAGAACAGCCTGTTGAGAGTATTGTGTTACCGCTGCTTACCCTTTAGGGCCTAAAAAGTTGAAATAGCATCTTCAAGTAGCTTGCAGCCACAACTCCGAAGTGTTCTATTAGTGGAAACGGCTGAAAAGAAAGGACGGGGATCTTATGAGGAGCAGTTCCAAGAGGAAACCTTCAGCATCAGATCCTGCTAAGACCGTCCCTCTGCATTTAATATCAGCAGAAGCCCTCGATTGAAATTGAAAGTGATTAGGGCCATGCTTAGCTGTTTGTCTCACATGTTGTATCCGTTTGACCAATATTGAAATAATAAACATTGCGGTTGAATGTGGTTGAACGGAAGCCAAACCCCCGACACTTCCTATGTAAGTGCATGAGCATAGTCTCCGGCCATGTAAAACCCAAGAATAACCACTGAGTGGTTTGACTGATGTGAAAATCCTCTGGACAAGCGAAAGGAAACCATGCTCATTTTAGCGCATCATATTTTCTCACACTATTTATTGTTGTGATATGTGGTGTTGAGACAGATTGTAGGTTATGATGCCAAAGTCGGTGTCAAATGTTTATTTTTTTCCCCGATGCAGCATCCAGCAGTCATCTTGTCAACCCTTGTAAAACCAGTTTGGCAGTGCTTCGAGGATCTGGTGATTGAATGGCGCGGTGGTGAGAAGTTGCCTTGAGTAACAAAGGGAAACTTTTTCTTGAACTGCCTCTGTGAGGGCCTGTCTTGTTATTTTCAATGGTTCTTTTGTTAGAGGTCATTGAGAGGCGACCGCTTCATTTCCCCTCAAGCCATCCATGTGTGTGTGTGAGTGTGTGTGCACGTGCTGCTGCTCTCTGACATATCACTCGTCATGCCATTGTGTGTGTGTCTGTTGGAGTGTTTGTGGAAAGAGGGCAGTAATCCAAGTCCTATACCTGTGACCCTGTGGGCTTGCTGACTTCTCCTTTAAGGTCAAAACTCATGACCTCTGGGATCAGTGTCTGGGGGTGCTGTTGTCTTTCTCCTGCAGGCATCCCAGCGTACATATCTCACACACACACACACACGCAAACACACACATATCTGTATAAGGTCCTTACACAACCTTGGCTCAAATAAAATAAGACAACCCTTTATATTTTTCGACATTACTGGGCCTCTGGCTGTGTCTTCTCCTTCTTACTTTGTGTGTGTACAATGAAAAGAGTAATTCTACCAAAGGAGTGTGGACACTGTGATTTATCAGTCAGGTGATTGATATGACGTCATGTAAGAGAGTACATATCATAGCCCACATGTTGTAGAATTTAAATACTCAAGAAATAAAGTAAAAAAGCCTCTAAACTGTAATTCTTTGAATAGGAAATTGAATGACAGGTTCAATCGAATAATTTAAATAAAAATGACGAGTGAAGGGAAAAAAAACAACTAATGAAGGAAAAAAACACGTAATAGAATTAATAGGCAGACACACGCACACAGGGAGGAGCATTTGTAGGACGTAATTGTGAGGTAATGGAGGTTGGTCAATGGGGGTGACAGGTGAAAGGTTAGGGGTGTGTGTTTGAGAGGCCTCAGCCAGCACCCATCTACCACAGTAATGGTGTGTCTGTGTGTGTGTATAAAGCAAAGTCATTCAAGCCTTTGTTAAAAACATAAGGGTCACTGCTTTGCTTCAGAAATAAACACAGGCATCTCAGGCCGCTCGACACCAAGAACACACACACACATACAAACTCTTAAGTAGACACACTAGAGAAAAAACATCACTTTGGCAATCTGGACATCACTTCATATTAACTCAAAGCAGCCTCTCCTAAAACTCATTGGTGTGTCACTTTACAACACACACACACACACACACACACACACACACACACACACACACACACACACACACACACACACGTACACAGGTGTAATTCTACCCCTCCAGGTCTCCCCTCAAGCCTGCACTCCTGCGATCCCGTCACCTATTAACATATGTAAGAGTGACAAGGTCTCACCTTTAATGAGAAAAGCCAGGCCGCCCCGTGAGTTCATTAGCCTTCAGCCATGTTGAATTAGACACAGCACAGCCCTGCACTTACCTCCACTTCCAGCCAGCACTCCGTGTTCTGGAGGTGGCTGCTGCCGTTTAAACACGAAGTGGACTTTCTCCTCTCTGTTGACATTCCCCTCAGTCAGCTCTTATGTGAAGTTTTGAAATACGTCCATTTGTTGAACAATTAATTTGAAATTGTACTTGTTGGTCGATGAGGGGGTTGGGGGTGAACAGAGCAACAAAACACGGGAAGACAGGAGATCGCAGTTTATTTCATATTTTAGACCCGTAGTCGCTGTTTCCTTTCTCAATGATCGTTCCACAGTGTTAACTTTTTGATAGTAACCATGACAGCAAATATCCTTAACTTAACTCAAACCGCATCTTTTCCTAAACCTTACCACACCATGACCGTTGCCTAAGCTTGACTGCATGTTTATAGATGTAACCACGACGACCATGTGCTCAGGAGACAACACTAAACCTAACAACAAATAACCGATATGGTCGATCAGGTTAAAGAACATGCACTATCTCTCTGTAATAGTTGATGTTTACAACAGTACAAACATTTTAAACCGTTCGTAAACTCCCATTTCAAAGAGAGTGATTTAACAAGTTAGACTAAAGTGATACAATAAAGTGACAACACTGAATCTAATGCATCTGATACGTCTATAGTTATCTCCAGCTCTGTAGTGTCACACTGTCAGTGATTATCGTGGTATTATGTCATATACTTTTCAACAAATTAGGGAATTTGAATTACATTAAAATGTTAGCTGTCACAAGTACCATGAAGCAATTTCATGGCAGGACAAAATTGAATTGCCCTAATCGAAGAAGTCTGCTGAGGCCAGCCTGTCTATATTGCCGACATACTGTAGTTGATCATTTTTCAGTCTGAGGCTGGTACAGACAGGCAAATGTTTTACAGAACATAAATCATTGTTTAGACCCAAAAGTCTGATTGAAAGTCCAGACAGGAATCATGAGGTTTGCCGTTGGCAAGGAGAGGCCTCCAAACAAGACAGAATTATAATTAATGCTCGTTATCACTTGGGATCACATTCATGTTTTCTCTGAAATTGTATCAACAAAAACAACAAAAAAAGAAAAGAAAGGATAGAACCCAATTCCTTGCTTAATCTCTTATGTAAGCAAGTTTCTCACACACAGTTGATTATGTGCCCCTACTTTGTGAAAGAGCATTGCTTTGAGTTCTATGTCATGTCATTAAATAATATTTATGCTTCTTGTTTCCTGTACTTAAACCAGAAATTCACTCAATTTGCATTCAGCAGTTTTTTTCATAATATATCATCAGCCATATAACCATGGAAACAGAAGATAATGTGTTGTATTATTATGAACAAACTGTGTTAGATCATGAAAACATTCACTCATCATCTGTTTCTGTGTGAGCTGGACTCACCCGTTCTCCCTGCACTGGCCACCAGTGTGTCGCCAGTGATCAGCTGACAGCTCAAAGATAATAACAAACATGTGGTACTGTATATGGAGGAGGGCACATTAATGGTTTGCTTGAGTACAGCATTAAAGTAAATATTCTCCATTACAAGTAAAACTACAGTAATAGAGCTTATACTTGAGTATTATTCAAAAAGAGTCTTATACTTTTGTTATTTTGTAAACCAGGACAAATAAGAAATATGTTATGTTTGAATGAGGTAATTTTTTTTTATGCAAAGAATCACATCAATAATTCTTTGAATTTCAGCCTATTTTGTGTTGGGACTTATAGAAAACCAGTGTCTGACTGGGGGTTTCACTGAGGAATTGTTTACAATATAACTTACATTTCTGCCACAGTTAGAATTAATTAGAACACAAACGATAAAACTGTGAATTAGAACCTTGTTTTTTGTTCATCACTTTTTCCCTGATCAATAAATCATCCCGTGTCCCTCAGTTTTATATTGTGACCCTTTGAGGGAACCACTGGACTAAACCCTCTGTCTGGATATCAGCATCGTGCAGTGACAGACAGGCAAGAAGAGCTGATGAACAATCCATGACCCACAAAACGCCCTCCTTAAGTGCATTTCAGCTGTACACTACACTATTATTAACTTGTATTTTCGCTAACCATATCGAATATGCAGTATAGTAGGAACAATGATAATCTATTGTAGTTTTTCGGGATATGAATCATTAGCATGGAACATGATGTGGCATCTTTCATTTTCCTTCCCTACCTGAAGCACTGTTCTGAGATGAGCTGTGCATATTCTGACAGCTCAACTCTGCTGTATACAGAGCAGTTCAAACGTGCTCCTCCTCAGCTTATTTACATCGTTGTATCTTTCATTATACTTAGGTAAAGGAACTTCCTTCCACCTCTGGTGCTGACATACTTTTCTTGAGAGCAGCCTTAAATGACAGTGACACTTTAATTAGAGCAAACCAAGAAGCTGGGAAACAAAGTTGCTGGTCAAGCAGGTAAATCCTAAAATCACTGTAATTAGAGTGATTGATCAATGTGGGTCATTGTTTCAGTTGTAATTATGTTGTGTTGTTAAATACCTACTGTTGCAGGTGCAGGCACCCTATAGGCAAACCGTACAGGTTGTGTTTTTTGGTGAGAAGCATAGTAAACTTTGTGGTCTAGTGTTCTCTGCGACAGGTAGATCTGTTAATTTGGTTTCATCCTCGTGTCGTGTTGTGTATTTACTGTGCCAGTAGGTTAAGTAATGTGCTTAATGTTTACTGAAGAGAATCATTTTTGAGTATAGAGCTGTTCAGGCTCATAAATCAAATGAGTGCTGAAAAGGAAAGAAGCAGCTTGTTATATTATAAGTGTTAACATATTATCTCATCATATCTTCCAGTGTTGTACAACGTGTTGCTGGACAACCTGACATGTGCTATACATGCTGTGGTTGTACGTTTCCATGTAAGCTAACTGGGATGTGTTACCAGTGGCTTGTCCATATGAGAGTGTGGACTGGGCTCGCTGCCCGTTGACAACCCAAGTTAATGAATGTACGACAACATTGAAAAATAATGCAAACATCTGAGTACATGCGTGCAATCAGCAGACCCTCCCCCCCGCCCCATCTCTGTCATTTTTTTTGATCAAATCCCTGAGAGTGATGCAAAGCATGCAAGTGTTTGTGTGTGTGTGTGTGTGTGTGTGTGTGTGAGTGTGTGTGTGACTGTGAATCTGCCTGTAAACAGACACCTATGAGCAGCTGGGCACTTGGCTCAGGCACAACTCCCTCACAGAGAGGAGAGGAACTGTTGACCTCCACACACACACACACACACACACACACACACACAGTCACAGACACACACACACACACACCCAGACCAAGTATGCATGCACCAACAAGCGGTACATCGCCACACACAGACACACAAACATCCATAAACACACAGATTCACTTGACAGCACACTCTCACACAAACACATTTCCCTCTGCTCCCACAGGAGACAGACGCTGCCATGTTTACTGCCGTGCCGGAAACTTTCACAGGAAGGAGCAAGAGACCAGCACCTATCACTCCCTCTCTCGCTCGCTCTCCTTCTCTCTCCGCTCTCTTCCAAACTTTTTTTGTTTTTTTTCGGACATCTCTACATCAACACTTCGGTCAGTTTATTTGTCCAAGGCAACAGCTCAGCAAGTTTTATTGCTCTCCGAATCTAAATCAGGAGGGGGCGGAGGGGACAAATATCCGGATGAACACGCCAGTGGACACACTCAGGAGAATGTAAACCGGGCCTGGAGCATAAGTGATAACAAATAAGAGATGTGCCCTAGCTGTGAGCCGTACACTCCGAATGTTTTTGTTTTTACTCTGAAGGACACAGAGGAGTCTGGCTGGAGCTTCAGCCAGGAAAACACTCCAGAAGTTTCCAAACACTGTCGTCCACTCTGTCTCTCCCTCAAGTCCCGGCCTTCACACACTCAGAGGAGGCTTTTTTTTCTTTCTCCGGGGTAATTCAGTGGATCTGATGATTCGCTGTGAAGAGAGCAGGAAGAATGGAACGGCTCCCTGGGGCCAGAGGAACTAATCATTTTCTCCATTTGACAAATAATAACAAGTGTAGTTTTATGAATTAACCAGCCCTAAAAACATCTCAAGTTACATTGCTGCTTTCCCTTGTATTTAAAGTAAATGGATACAAGGACACAATAAGTTCTTTGACATGCCTGGGACCTTAGGTCTAAACATGTCAGAGCCCCAATGGACACACTGAAAAATACACAATATTTAATATAATAGTTACAGTTCACACTGTGCACAGTATTGTATTAATCCACTATTGGGATGACACGTAATATAATAAAGTATTTAATACTCATTTTTGAGCGATAAAAAACAACGGATCTGTCAAATTCTTGAGTACCACAAGAATTTGACATAAGAAATTAAAATATTCTGATGAAAATCATTATTTGTTACTGAATTGTTTTGTTTCCTCTTCTCCTTCATTGAAGTATTTAAATCCAATTTAAACATTTTAATTGCAACTTGTAAAAATGTAATAAAATTAATAACCAGTCACATGATGATTCTTACTTCTAAGTTTCTGCATCAATGAATGATTTGATTCCAAAGCAGTAATAATAACCCATATCCTGTTTGCACATGCAGATGTGTCCAATTCAATAATTTGTGTTGAAGGAAACACAAATCAAAATGATGAATTAAATCAAATTGTTAGTAATATAAGTTCTGAGAGCCTAGAAAGGCATGGTCATCAGTACTTTCTAAATTTAAGGAAGAGAACTTGTGAAGACGCTGGTGACCTGTCAAGTCTGTACCATGCCTCCCTCCCAATGTCAGCTGACTTTTTAATTAAGTCACTGAGGAAAGACTTTGTTTGCATGCTATAGAAGTTTAGCTCATTACACACCAAGTATATTATATCTGAAATGGTGTTTGTTTAATCTAATTATCATCAGTACATACAATATATCAAACCTTTGCAAACCTTAGTAAAACAGAGAGGAAGCTCATTTTAAATCTTAAAGTAAAACATATGCTAAACAAGAGTTTGCAGTGGTCTCATTCTTATGATTAACTGAATTAGATTTTTCTAGAGTTTGTTTGATTATCATAATGAATTAGTATTTTTAGCGGTCGTAATTGAAGCAGCAGAAAGAGAGGTATCCTTACTTTTGGACTTGGCCATGAGTCAAGCTCCAAAAACACTAGAACCTATCTATCCCATAATGCAAATTAATGGGATCTATTATTGCTTATACTGTAATGCAGTGAAGGTTTGAGCTCTTAAATCCAGTTGCAGATGACCTTAAAAATGACCTCAGAGTTATGTAGTGTCTTCTCCAGTTTATGTTGTGATTAATAAACTGAGCGTGGCCCTTTAAAAGAGCTCACTGTGGAACTCTTCACACAGACAGTCCAGTGGTGGTTACAAACACATTAACAATACACACACACATTTCAGTGAAATTAATTTCCGTGTAGTATTGTGTTTCAAATCCAAATAGTTTGTTTTGCTATCTTAATACACCAAGCCTCATCTGCAGTTATCATTCATTCTAAATATTTTCATAATTAATTTTTCATGCCTCCTAATGCTTGTAATCCATCACATTACACAATGCGAGTAATCTTAGCCAAGTGTTAACAGATAGACAACAGCCTTTCTCAGTCCTGGCTGGACAGTAAATATTTGGACACTGGGGGTGATACAGGCCCCAATGCACAGTGAGGAGGAACTTGAACTTTTAGGTCTCCCACGCTGGACTTCAGAGCCGGTGCCAGGGAGGGGGGGGGTGAGGGCAGGGGACAGGCCACCACACATGGCTGAACACACCCATGTAAACACACGCACACACACACACACACACTCCAGGTGCGAAAATGTGTTTTGCAAATAAACTTCTTCTTCATTGCATCATTATAAGAATAAATGATTGTGTTAGATAAAGGTCTTATGATTATTAGCTCAGTGCAAACTGTCATCAGTCCTAGAGGAGTGTGACCTGCTGTGGTGTGATGTCTGTTTTCCTGTTCACTAGTTTCTCTATGACTGTGGAACCCTCAATATCTAACACTATCAACAACAATCCTCCAGCTTCCATTTCAACTTGTGTTATACGTCATCACAACTTTTGTCTGTGCTCATAAAATCCACAATCTACATCCCGCCCATTGATTATACCAACCGTTTACATTTGATCAGTGATTACGTGTGTGTGTGTTTGTGTGTGTGTGTGCATGCGTGTGTGCGTGCGTGCGCAATGTATTTTACGACATCATCTTTTCCAATTCAGTGCAAATAAGTGCAGTTTTACAACTTTGATTATATTTCTCTGCATATATCAAATAAATATATATCAATATCCATGTGTTCTAGATCTAGTTCTAGGACTACTTAAGATGTGCAACACTCAAACATGAACCGAAATAAGTACAGTGACTATTGCACTGTTCTCTTCTTCTTCTCACATTGTAATTGTTATAATTACTCTGACTTCTGCTTTACCTTCACTAAGCCATGAGCTTGTTTTGTTGTTGCTGATTTTGTTACATTTGGTGTAAAGCTAAACCTTATTTTTTATGATTTTGTCTTTTTAATCAGTAAAACATCTTTAGTGTGATATAAATATTCTGTGACATTCTAAAGATTTACACAGCGTTTGCATTCAAGCAGTTAGTCATGATTAAGGTAGCCTACCGCTAAACATTGTCATGTGATCATCTGTTTATGAAGTTATTGTGTTTAGTGAACCGGTCATTGGCCCTTGCAGCAAATCTCCCCTCCTGATTAGCCTGGCTGCCATATAGACTGATGACGAATGGATGCATCTCGTAGAATGCAGGTTTATTAAAATAAAAAATTAGAATTGTTGGTAAATAATAGAAATTCACACTTAAAATGACCATATACACTTTACTTACTTCAAAATTATAGTGTTGTATAAACCATTAATTATGTGTTCATAAGATGCTTTATAATACTAAATAGATTATACTGTGGGTCAACTGTTGACACTTTCTGCAAACGGATGCTAATATTGAGAGAAATCAAGCTATGTTATGTTGTTTGGTCAATTTTTTTTTAAATTAAGTGAAACCAAAGGTGATCACGATGCACTAATATTAATTAATATAATTTGAACATTGTGTAGAATCCATTAAAAATTCAGATTTTAAATCCATTTTAAATTTCTTCATTGACAGTCAGGATGAGCGAGCACCCAGTTAATGCAGCCTCATATGAACAGTCTGCATTGCTTCCATGTGTTTCTATAGCCTTGCTCACTATGGATATTGAATTATACATTTGAGGAAAGCATGAAAGCTTCTTCTCTACCGTTGCAGCTATAGGATTTACTTGTTTATTTGTTTCTTAGGTTTAAACGTTAATGGAGAATTGAGGTCAAGTGTTTCCTACTTAGACGTAACATGCTGGGTACTGTGACATTTGTATGACAGGAACAACGGGATCACGTATAGGTTCAGTGACATCTCTGTGACCCTTAATGCACAACACACTCACTGCCTCTCCTTTTGTGTGAACCAGTGCTCTGGCAGTGTCCGGGAGGGGGGGGATTGCTCCAGGGCCAGGGTGAACTTCCTGTTAAGGTGTAAGGGATAAACAAAGAGAGGGATGCTGGGAAAGGGCGCGGCAGTGTGAGGAGATGAGAGTCTGAGCCCAGCTTAGACATCCTCCTTTCAGAGGCTCCTGACATCCCTACCGGCTATCATATTCTCCATAGCCTTAACACAAAACACTCTCTCTCACACACTTTTTTTTCTCGCTCCTCCGTGTGTCCCCTGTTCCAACCCTGAGCGCTGCTTTTATGGAGAGCGGTTATCGGACCACTTGTAAAAAGCCTCTATCCTTTTCATTCTCTCTGGCTTCAGCGTGCATCAAAAGCAGAGGCTGTTTAACAGCACTGCCGGCCCCTGTGGGTCAGTGCAGAGGACGGGCCGGCTGAGTGCGGAAGCTCATCCTGCCCTGTATTTTAATAAAGAGTTTGGATTCTCATATAGGAGAGGAGTGATATTATGAGCTTTCAGAAACAGGAGTAAGTAACTAGTGGAGCAGCAGAGAATGAACTGTGTGACTTCAACGTGACAGAATCCTGTTCATCCCCCGTCTGCTGCTGGATGTCATTGTCGGGTCATCTTACCGCGACCCTGACATGACCTTAACCATCAGATTTAATTATCTGAACTTTACCAGACCTTACAGAGATGGTAGAGCACAAAGATTTCATGGGTTTTTTGTGTTTTATTATTTAGTTATTGTGTATATGTTGTCTCTAATATTTTTTTTTAATGTTTTTGATACAAAAAAACATATAAAAGATTTAAATAATGAGACAGTGGCAAAGCTGGTTTTATAGATTTGATCAACATTTAACGCTTTAGCATTTATTTTATAAATATACATTTTTTTGATATAATTAGCAATATTTAGATCATTTTTCACCGTTAAACATTTTATACATATTGTCTGATAGCATCTGGACGTGGTGTTTAATTTTTGCTTGTACCTTCATCTATCCAACATTTTATAATGTAGTTGAAATGAGAGTTGAAAGTAGAGGATCTGATGACTTCTTCTACATGTGTGTAGTGTGTTAGATTCACATTCACATTCAATGCATAATATCTAAAGTTGGTGTAGAAGACGTCTTTATGAAACGTACCTGACACAGGCAGATAAACAGTACTGTGAATTCATCATTTCATGTTATCTCTTGGTGCACTGATACTCCAAACTACAGCTGGTGAAGCAGTCTGACCCCACAGGCTTTACTGATCACAACTAGCTTGATGCCATTTGATTACAGCAGGAGATGAACCATTGTGCGTTTTATGGGGTATCAGATATTTCCATCAACTCCTGAACTAATTGTGTTATTTCTTTCCTTCTTTTCATGTGGTGTTGTCTTCGTGGCCCGGTCTCGTGGTGATACAGGTATGTGCTGCTCGTCCAAACAGTGTTTTCTCTCTCTCTCTCTCTCTCTCTCTCTCTCTCTCTCTCTCTCTCTCTCTCTCTCTCTCTCTCTCTCTCTCTCTCTCTCTCTCTCTCTCTCTCTCTCGGCCCCTCCTCAGTTTCTCTGTCAGGCCTTCCACACTCCCACCGAGGGACCCTTCATTCGGTCCCGACACCCTGTCATTATTTTAATCAAATGCAATTACCGCCACTCTGAGAACAATTGAGTTTTGTTGACTGCCCTTTTTCAGTAACCCCTTGTCCCTGCCCCAGACCACCCCCCCAGCCCGCCCCCCAGCCCACCACAACACACATACGCAACAACTGTCCGAGACAAGAATTAAAAGTCAAGCAGGCATGTGGGCTGGAAGACACGGGGAGGGTCAGGGATTGAAAACACACATTGTACTGCGGGAGGGGGCTTGTATCGTTGCAGGGGTGGAGAATTTGATTGAAGTGTTAAGGGAGACTTGTGTTTGGCCGGCCTGTCAGGGCCCAGCGCAAGTGCATCACCCAGGCGTTCTTTCGGTTGGGAAGTGGGCGAGCCTGGGTGTAGGGGGTTAAAAGACCGTGTGAGGCCTGTGTGGGACGAGGTGTTGAACTGACCACCTTTTGTGCCGAGTCAAAAAAGATGCTCGCACAAAGCGCGGGCCTGCCTTTGTCCTCTGCCCTCTTATTATATTTGCATGACTGCAAAATATGATTGCAGATCTTTGTAGAATAAAAGGGAAGATCGGTGAAGGGCAGAGGGTGGTTGTGTCTGTGTGTATGAAAGGAGAAGGAGGGGGGGGGGCGTTCAGCTGCTGAATTGCCTCCTGTGTAGTAATCAGCAGGCTGTGCCCCCCAGGATGGGGGAAGGAGACTGGGATAAAGACTGTAAGTGTTCTGAAGACGTGACCACCACACCACCGCTTCTTTTGCCTTGGGGGCACTAGGAAAGACTTCACAGATCTGTCATCTGCCAGACACAGAACCCCTTCCCCTCACACACACAAGCACACGCACACATGCACGCACACGCACACATGCACACAAACACACACACACACACACACATACACACACACACACACACACACACACACACACACACACACACACAGCACACCCCTGTTCTTCTCCCAGCAATCCTCAGGATTCCTTCTTGTAACTTTGGGTGACCTCCACCCCAGACTAGACACACAATAACCTAGCAGATCCCTCAGCAACCCCCTCCTCGTGTGAGAGGACTTAGCCAGTGTCTCAGAAACTTATGACTCGCCTTCAGGTAGACGGCAAGTATTTGTAACAGAGAAAGAGGTCAGGTTAGAAGCTAAGGAGGAGTGAGAGGATGCTCGCCCCCCCACAATGTACTCCAACAAGAAGGCAATATATACAAGGCACACCAACAGGGTGGGGGAATTCCTCATGCATGGCTACTAACCAAACATGAAATGTTTATGTTGTCTGTGTGTGGGAGGGTGTGTGGATATGCACACTCAAGAAAAACAAGGGACAGGGTGGACTCTGATCTGCGTGTGGCGCCTCCCACCACTTCATGTATTCTTGCATCACGGGTCGGCGGGCAGAGCGGCTGCCATCCCCTGACCAAAGACACAGGCATTGAACAGGATAAGACATTAACATTTCACCAGCACCTTTCCTCTCCTTCTTCTTTTTCTCACCCTCTCTCTCCTCTCTTCTGACATGGTGCTGGCATTCCCCAGAGCTGTGGCACACTCACAGTGGGCTGGGGGAAAGTGCCACAAGCCAGAGGCAGAGCCACATAGTGATGGGAGATGGAGCAAAGTGAGCTGAGGAGAGGTATCTCAGCAGGAGGAACTGTGCAGGATTCATGTGGAAGCAGAGCCTTGGGCAGCCTGCTTTTACCCCGGGCACTTGCCTCTCTGACAGCCTTCCAACATGCTCTCTCTCCGCCCTCAGACTCCCTTTCAAGCGTTCATTTTAATGATCTGTACAGAAAGGGTTCTCCTGAAATTACTTTTTAGTTTAGCTAAAGTTGTGTCTGTCTCTTCTGTTTCCGTATTGTCACTGGCGTAATGACAGCTCCTTGGGCTCCCGCAGCCTGTGGTGCTGGTTTGTAGTGTTAGCGTGTAATTCACATGTGATGATGGAGGGGAAATTAGTTGAAGTGGAATTTTAATGAAAGTCATTAGATTCAAGTTACCTCCCTTGGGAGATTTTTCCTTTTCCTTTAATAGCCTATACTCCAACGTGTCGGGGATGGTGGTGTCGAAAATGTTCAAAGACAGAATGTCCAGTATGAGCTACAATAATGTTACAGGGGCTCACAAATAACAGGGTCTAGGGAGCCTCTGTTGCCCTTGCTTCATTTCAGCTGGTTTCTTAATAAAAGACTAGCAGTGGTTCAGGCCAGAAATAGAGGGTTCGCTACCCAGCCCTGACCAATGGCGCTGTTTACTCTAAGCATGACATTAACACCCAGGGTACATATGTTAAGAGTCCTCAGCAAGTACAGTGTGCGGTCAGAGCAAAGGATTTGTTCAAATTAGGCTCTTAAAGATCATGTAACATAAGTGGAAACAAATGTGGAGGCCTCTGCCATGTTATTCTTCCGATGCTCAGCCACAGCCCTTGGTTTCAAGAAAGTTCATATCTCAATTACTGAGTAAAACTGAGGCAGAAAAAGATGTCTCTTGTCCTGAGCTCCAAGTCACCCTCCACACTCACTTCATGAGACACCTAGAAGTGTTCAGAGAAGCCTGCTGGCTCTGAAGGCCTCAATAATTCAGCCTCTGAGAGTAAGTAGGAGGGCAAAGTTATGCCTTATGCGCAATGTCCATTGAGTCGTCTGGTATACATGGTAATGAATGGTGGTCAGAGAAACAGTGTCCTGTATCAAAGAGCTGAGCTAACACGCCTTTCTCACGGAGCCGGAGAAATGGCCCTTTGTCACTGCGGACGCCTGCTATCAACTCCCAGCATCTCGCAAAATATGCTCCATTGTTGGTGAAGGCCAACTCCGTTTACAACTCTCGACCGACAGCATTCCTGAAGTCGGCAACACCAACCCCTCCTCTTATGACTTCCAAGATCGCTGGCAATGGAATACAATTACTTCCCATCCTAGTCATCGAGTATAATATTTTTGTGTAGTGGTACTTTTATAAATAATATTTTGGGTCTTTGCTGAGAGTATTCTTTGACTTCAGTATTGTACTCCGTGTGACTCATTTCCCATCATGTACAGTTCCTTCTGGCACCCAAAAAGTGCCACAGAAAACACTTGATGTTATTGTTTCGATTTACACTTCTGAAAGCACTACGGTAGAATTTGAGATCAAGGTGAGATACATTCTAAGAACAGAAATCTCAAATCTAACATGGCCCTGCTTGTTGCATTTACCCATGAAGCTGAATTATGTCACGTCATTGTTATATTTTAGGGCCTAGTTTCTAAATATTCTTGCTCTCCTCTGAAGCCGCAGACATGTAGACACCCCTTGTTGTTTTGAATTTTGAGTTGATTTGACATTACACCTTCAGCTCAGCCGTTTGCTGCTACCAGAAATCAAAAGTGCGCTCCATGGAGCTATGGTGTGACAGACAAGTTGCTAACACCAACAGTTTTTTTTAAATTTAGAAGCAAAATTACCCAGATGCCACCAAATAACTTTTGAAGTTGGTGTCCTGGTTAATTAAAGATTATCAGTAGTCACAACATTTCCAAAGCCAGCCTCTAGTTCCACTTGGAGAAACTCTGTCCCTAAAGACTCATCTGAATTGGTTTCTTCTCTTAGTTTGTGTTGCTTCTTGTATATTGCTAAAGCTGGATCTTCATTTCTTAAACTTAAATAATTGGCACTTTTGCTTGTGTCCAATAGTTTGGTATTTTTCTTGTGTCTCATCCAGTTAAGTTCCAGATATATTTTATTGTACTGCTACTTTGGTGATTTCCTGAAACCTTTGGAGAAGATATTCCGTTGTTAGCACTATCCAGCACAAGAACCAAGAGATGGGAGGGGAGTTCAGGTTTGTTCCTTCTCCCTGTCTGGGGCATCAAATGCTCAAGAAGAGACTTAGCTCCTCTCTGTCTGCAAATAAGCAGAGTGAACCCTTGGAGACCGTGGAGGGGCTTCTGTCTCTGTGAAAATGGTGGCAGAGAGAATGGTGCTAGGGGAAAACAGGCTATTGACTCCATTTTAAAAGCCCTTCCACCGGCACCCCAGTCACCATCCACTCCCCTTTCCTGGTGTTGGTAGTGTTGGAATGTTTTCATCAGAAGGGGGCTATTTACTCGGCTCCAGCCCCTGCATGAGTGTGTCTGTGAGAGAGAGAGGAGCTCAGGAAAGCATTTATTTATAGGTATCTGAAAGCTGCAGGGCGCTGAAACTCTGGGATGTATTATGACGTGCCTTTGGAAAAGCAAAAACAAAACCCCTTACAACCAGATTCAGCTATTTTTATCACTTAGGTTAGCTCCCAATTGAACTCCATAAAAGCTATGTCTTCACCCCCCGCCTACCTCCATCCTTATTACTATGACAGTCCAAACAGAGTGTTTTAAGTGTGCTCGAGACGCATGCAGGTGTCCAATGAACGTGTAAATGCCCTGGATGACAACTGTTAAGGCGATACAAGGTTTCAGAGAGAACAACCCTTGCTTTCAGCGCGGTCATCAGAAATGCACAGCACTTGTTAGTGAACATGCTTTAGTGCAGAAACTGGTAGGTGCTAGTTCCTTGTCTGTAGTAGAATATTGCCTTAATCGGATCACTACCCCTGGCGCTAACAACTCCAATGATGAAGTCAGCACCTCTCAACATTTCACCCCTTAATGGAGTCCTCACTGCCTTTGTCCTTAACCATCCATTTCCATTAATTATTCAGTGGGAGAAAGGAAAACCGTTTGAGTGGGTAACACTGATCCAGTGTACTCAACCAATCTATGCAGTGTAAGTAATAAAATACCACACACTCAGACGACACAATAAAAGAGATGGAGACAGAGGAGATGCTTGTTAAAAATGTAAGTAGACGGAAGCTACCCGAAGACAACAAAGGGAGGAGGACGCGGCGGCTCGGGAGTCAAAAGACACAGCAGCGACATCTTAGTGTCTGGGTTAATCAGCAAAACAGGCCGATAGCAGCTGGTGTTTCACTGTATCCGCCCAGTCCGTGGAGGGCGCCTGTCTCAGCAGAGGCTGAGTCGATGTGATGCTCCCTCAGTGCAGCTGAGTGATGCTAATTGGGATTAGCGCCCATTGCGCCAAAGTGACACAAGACATTCCGAGGCCAGCCTCTCCAGACTTCTACTTGCCACACTGTCAAACTCTGCCGTATGTTTTCTCGCCCCAGGGCTGTGGAAAGTTGCAGGGCACAGAAGATAAATGCCAAAGAAAAGTGGGACCTTAAAACCTTTCCTGAAACAAAAAGGCCATCCTACTTTGTTATTGTAGCAGTGCCTAAGCTGGAAAAGGTCACCGTGCACTTTTGAACTTTCACTCTGAGTAAGGCCAGCTTCCCATACATAGGAGAAGGAGAGGGAGTGGGGAGGGGCAATCAAGAAATACATAAGACAACCTGCAAAGATGAATCCACTGGAGCTCTACTGCCAGATTCAGATCTTCATTGACCTGAGGGTTTTGCATCCTGAGTTTGATAAAGCCAGCCACGCTAGCCCGTGTGAAGAGAGGAGGCTGGAGAGATGACCATTTTTTTTCCTTTGGATTTTGGAGTGAGGGAGGGCTTTTCTGAGGTATTAGATCCATGAACTGGGAGTGCTGTATTGAATATTTTATCGACTGTCTGCTTGCCCGGTGCTGACCTGCCTGACATGCTAAGTTCCCGGCTCGCTGGAGACGCCACGTCGCTTCGCATCAGCCCAGCCACCCGTGAGGCTCCCCTGCATTTCCTGTGAATAAACTCGCACACAGTGGGGGAGGAAGAGAGGCCAGGGCACAGGGGCACTGGGGCTGAGATGAGGAGAAAACACACACACACACACACACACATTCTTTCTCTGAAGAACAACACACACAACCTTGGCTACAGTATGAACTCCCTTGGTCAGAGCCTGATGAATCCTCTGAAAGCACCCAGTGAATTGAAACGACCTGAAACCTCTTTTTTAATTACAGCTTCACTGTCTATAAAGTTTGCTGCATCAAGACAGGCCAGAAATCGCTGTAGCTCTCTGTAATTAGAACATGATGAATAATCCGACAAGTCCTTAAACCCGAATGACGAATTAGATACAGAAGGTTGGTCAACAGCTTCAAAATAAGGGCATTTCCTTGTCTGTTGGCAGGGGTAGATACTGAAACATTATCAGCTATAACGCTGAATCATTTACCCGCTACCTCTTTGCTTTAGTTCCATTAAGGAAATCTAAATAACTTAATTATGCTTAGAGAAAGATTTTCGTCGTGATATAAACATCTAAAGAGATTTTTTATAAACGATGGACTCAAGTATAAAGGTCTAACACTTTGCAACCATCCACCTCACCTGTAAAAGGATTGTGCAGCAGTGTGATGCCGTCGTGCTATTTTTAACATTATATTAATTTCAACTAGCACCAGGTTAGACAAACTGACAAATCTTATGAGGACTCTAAAGATCATTCGAGGACACGGCAGCCATGCAGGTACAGAATAATGTTGTCGAATGATGATTTGTTTTACCTGCCTAGAGATTATATCGTAATGTAAATATGCCCTTTTTTATGGGCTTCTAGTTATGGAGACAGCCAGTGTACATTAAAGGTTACCAATCAGGAGAGCCATCTATTCCATGACATGTGAGTAACATTTGCACAACATTAACAGGTTGAGAGTGACACAGTCTCGTGTGCTCAGGGAGTTGTGCTCCGAGGATGTGAGTACACTCTCTCTCACCCTTCAACACCCCCCCATCATCCCCATCCCTCTGTCTCTGGCTCATTACTGGCAGTGGGGCTTCCTAATGTGTTAAAACTCAGTGGGGTGGAAACGTCAGCCAACGGACTTTGGTTCCCCAACGGTCTTTACTTATTCATGCAAGCGCTGGCCTCTCCCCAGGACAGTGTAGCGCTGACCCAGGAGGACAGCAGGGCCCAGGAAAAAAATGACCCTGCATCAGGGTCACTCAGCATTTTAGGCCAATGAGTCGACAAATGACAGCGTCAGTGGAGCAATGCGCTCACTTCTGTTGATGATGAAAATGTGTCACTCTCCAAGCCTATGTTGCATCTTCCTGCCTCCCCAACCTCCCTGTTGTTTGTCCTTTAGCATACTCTGATTACCACGCCACAGGATGGTCAAACAAGTAAGCACGGATATTATTAAGCCTGGAACAACATTGGAAAAAAACAATAGTATCCAGCCATGAAGAGACAGTATGTGATGCTGGAGGGCTCAGAGGAGGAGGAGTTACTGATATCTGACCCTAGATTGTATTAATTGTTTTATATGGAGTCTATAGAGAATATAGGCTCAGAAAAAAACTCAGGCTGTGACTGAGGTTAGCTAGGTTGTTGGGTTAGGAAACTGTTGAACAGGTTTACATAGCCATAATAGTAGGTTTACATAGCCATGTAGGGCAAGGCCAGATGTGTTTTAGACTTTAGATTGAATACTTTTAAAAGTGAGAAGGGTGAAATGATACTTGGGCCAATTTTTTGCTGAAAGTTAATAGTCATACAGTGTGGTCCGAACAAGTTTAAAGGCAGAGTTTATTAGCTGTTACAGATGGCCACTTTGGAACATGGGGTGAATAGCCAAATGAAAATAATGGCGTGCACTTTTAGATAGTCTCTCCTCAGAGGAAATCTTGCTCTTGCTATGTAAACTATAGAAAGAGTACACAAAGGATACATTTTGGACATAGTACCCTTTATTGCAACATCTGAAAGGTATGAAAGCAGTTGTCTTAGGGGTGTGGTCTTGGGAGGAGACTGTCTCTTCAGGCAGTAAAATCCCAGACTTATCAAACCCAGCCCTGATGTCTCACCTCATGTTTTCTATTTAATCCATGTTCTCTCTTAATCCTTCCATCTCTTCATCTCTCTATCTCACACATTCAGTTCCACTTCACTCCATCCAAGCCATCCCAATCCTCTTTCAACACTCCCAGTCATTCCTCCCATGTTTCTCTCCCTGTCTTCCTCGGTCTTCCCTCTCTCCTCCCTGCTCTCCCACACTGTAAGTCACACAGCTGTCTGAGAACATTTGGAGAAACCCTCCAAACTTGTTTGTTTTGCTTCTTATTTACCAAAAAAAAACAATTTCCAGAGATTGCAGATAGAGATGGCTGTAAGCTTCCTCCAGCACATTTGCCTCCACAGATAATGTGATTCATCAACCAGGGTGTGTTGGTCTGCTTGGCAATGTGACAGATTTGACAGTGTTGTGGTGGCTGAGCTGTCCGGGCGAAGAGTATGACTGCTGTAAATCAGAGTTAAGCATGACTCAGCTTCACTTATCACGATGCAAGTGTTTAAGATAGTTAGTGGTCTACTGCATATCTGGACATTTGTGATTGAAGTATTTTGACATTTTTATTGTGTTTGTATCTAGAAAATACATGTTTCCAAAATAAACTAAATGTAAAGCACTATTTAAGCTATTAATACTAAAACTACATATACAGACTTGTGAAATTAATTTAAGTTATTAATTAAGTAGATAGTAGATATTAGTTTGTACGTAAAGTGTTGTATTATTGTTAGTGTTGTATCAGTAGTTATTCTGAAAGTAAATTAAGTCCAGTTTTGCTAGTATTCCGCACTACAATTTTCAGACGTATATATTGATCATAACAAAAGTAAAAAAAACAATCATAAGCTATGTTCAAGAATCCTCCTATAAATACTGGATGAGACTGACTGACACTGACTGACACTGACTCGCTGCAACGCTCGAGACCAGCAACAATGAAATGGGGCTCGGAGATGTTTTTATTCAGGCATAAATATTTGAATACACCACTTAACCTCAGCTCTTTTTCTCTGTATTATCACTATTTGGCATGTACATATAGTATGTGTGGTGTGTGATTAATGTACCTCATTGGTTATTTAAGTTATTGTATTTTTTATGCATTTTCACCTTTTTATGAGGCAGAGAGCGGCAGTGTCATGAAAGCAGTTCATAGGGAGATAGACCAGGGTATTACAAATATTAGCTGAAAGGTGTATTTGGAAATCGGAAAAGTCTTACCTCTTGAATCCTGAGCTTCTATCTCTGTTAAGCGTTTACACCAAATGGTCGACACTTTTATTCATAGACAGAAACCTTTGGTTCTTTTTGATTGAGTACACATAGAAATAGACTAAAATAGACTAAAATACATGTTTACTGATCCAGAGAACTTCAAATGATTTCCGGAGACACACTGATTCAAATGAGCACAGTTTCATGAATTCCCATTGGGAGCCTTGCAGAAGACGTCCTTTATGTTTCACCACACATACTGCTGCTAACAGCCAAGCTGAAGTGTATTCATTAAGAAAGGGTTTCCTTCTCAGCCTAGATCTTTGCAGTCAGTCAAGAAATCCGACCATTGACTTGCAGAATCACCTGATGCAAATTGATGCTTAAATTAGTGTAGCAGTGGCTCTTGTAGTCTCCTCTGTCAGTGGTAGATCTAAAGATTTGTTGTCTAACCACATTGAGAAAAAAGTGTCTAGTTGTTCCAAACATTTGAAGGTGAAGTGAAAAGCTGGTCATCTCTGAGTGGGGCCGATGCAGTATCATTTAAGTACAGGATGTATAGCACGCATTTTAGTCATGAATACAAATGATTGCATCAAGAATGAGCAAGTAGAGATAAAGAGAAGCCAGTGCCGAGCTCTTTTTCCCATTTACACAAAGCAATCATGTTGAGAAGTGGCTCTCAATGTGGAAAAGGTGTGGATGCTGGGGCTTCCAAAGCTACACGACAGTATAGAGCAGATCTCAGTGAGCAATGATTTGGCTCACTTACCCAATTTCTTCTGAGGATCATTAAATTGAATCTATCGTCCTTAGGTCAGTTATTGGTGCCACCTGAAACAAAGGGGGACTATACTGGCACCACTGACACTTATATGTCTAAATTGCCTTCTCTCCCTCACTCTGTATTGTCTTGCAAATCCCTGCAGCGAGTCTCAGTAGGTCAACAAAGTGCCAGTGGTACTCTACTGTCTTGTCATCCACACCCCGCCATTCTACATAATCAACCCATCCCACCATTACACGCCTCCACACCACTGCTGTGGGCCCCAGTCCCTCCACTGCCTAGAGTCTACAGACCAGTCACTGGCAGCAGCACCAGCAGGGCTCGAGCTGTCAGGAGACACTATGAGCACCGGAGTGATGATGCTGCTCTGCTGTTGGTGTCAGTCAGAGATGCCATCTCTGTTTACTGTCTTTATGTCTGCCATCGTTACTGCTCTTGTTTCTATCTGGACATGCAGCATTGAAATCTCATTATCATCATCCCCTCCTGTGGGAATTAGTGCATGAATGAAGGTTTGCTGGTTTGTGGACGCTTAGATGTGAGTTTAGAATCAAGTAGAAACACCAGCAAATTGCCCTTTAGTATGCTGGTGTTTAAATTACATATTTCCAGGTGGTGGACTCTTTTACCTTCATCACCTGTGACAGAATTTCAATGGGGATTTGATAAATATCTCCAGTTGATTTACATGACCAGTTTTCCATCCTCAGAAATAGTCCTTGGCTGAAATAACAGCTCTTGTGTGTCTTCTTTGGCTACAGAGGAGATGAGTCGAGCCTGAGAAAATAACCTGGTGAGGTTTCGGTCAGAGTCCCTAATGGAAACATTACATCCCCTCCCTGCTAATTGTGTTCACACTCACTATACAGCGCTTTTTGCTCCCCTCCATGATCTTAACCTCCCTGTCCTCCCATTGACCACAACACATTTCTCTACACTCTGTGGGACAACAGGCTTGGACAAACACTGTTCGCCACTCAAGAGGTGTCCCATCCAACCCGCCAAGGAACCACTACCGTCCCAGCGTGTCAGAAAGCCATTAAAAGCATGGCCTCCTAAAATGGATTCTCAGCTCACCCATGTTGCTTCTTCTCTCAGGCCATATTTAATAAATAAAGCCGCTGGCACTCTCCGTCTGGGCGAGAGAGCTTCTGCAAAGTGTGGGGGCAGTGAGAGAGAGAGCGGGAGGGTCACTATTATATCTTGCTAAAACGCTCCAAATGTAATTCAGCCGCAGGTCAGAACTTTAAAAGTGCGACACGGTGTGCGTCCCGGGGTGTGTGTAGTTGCACTGAATGTGTGCGGGAGTGTGTAAAAGGGCTCGGTTTTTAAAGGGTTTTTAAAAGGTTTAGAGGAGTGAAGGTCAGGTGATGGAGAAAGCGTTAACATCAAACCTCTCTCCTCTCTCACCACATCTCTCCATCCTGCTCTTCCCCTCCGTTGCCCATGAAAGTTTGATGTTGGAATTAGGTTGTTGACTCATCTCGCACCTCTCTGCTCATAGTATTGACAGGCTGCCAGTGGACTGCTGGGCGGGCCGAGATAGCCACTGAGTGTGTGCTCCCTCCCTCACTGTCTCACTTTCTCTCCTTTTTTCACTCTCCTTTTGCTTCGGCATCAGCCAACAGCGTCAGAAGTGTTTTAACAGAGCTTTAATGGCCTCGGCCCCAAGCCTCACTTCCAGCACACGCTCACTCCAACGCACACGTACACATCCGCGCACTGTGGGTTGCAAATAGCTTGCTGGTGGTGGAAAAAAGTGTTGAACAGGGGAAAAAAAGGAGAGAGAGCTTGTTGTGCTGATGGAGGATGACATGCCCTCCTTTTCTCACCCCCAGCTCCCATCCTCCCTCCTTCTGCCCAGTGGCTTGTATGACCAATCTACCTGGATTGGATCTTACCCTTTTCTTTTCTCTATTTTATTTTCATTCCTATAGTTACAGTCTCATATAGTGTTTGATTTCCATGATCCTTTGATTTTTCTTTCTTTATTAGTGTATTTTTCACCCACAGTATTGTACAGACTTTCTATGCAGTTTAAGTACTAGGATGTTGTTTTGTCCTTCGTTGATGCAAATATCATTGTCACATCTCTCAGAGCTAATATAGACCATAAAGATAATATCATATCCCACCCACCCATCAGTGGTCTTATTGATCAGGCATCTCCTCACAGCAGAGAATGCTATCATGATAAACATCCGGCTGAAGTAGAAAAATATCTTAGAGCGTACTACCTACATATCCTCAATTTAACTATAGTTAAATCTAATTTTTTTTAACGATGTGAAATGTCCATGTATAAACAATGGGACCTTCGCTGGGTGGATTTGAGCCTCCAAAGATTCACCAGCTGAATATTCAGCAGCTCTCACCTACAATAGATGCAACTATAAAAGAGCACATCAACAAAATAACAATATTTACAACATTGACCATTAATGACAGTGTCTCACATAAGAGGAGAGGTGTATCAATGCTCAATAATAAAACTTTCGACAGAGATGAAGGGAGCAGTAATGACAATTGTAATGGTGGATGTATCGCCTAGTGAGTAGGCATAATATATATCTAAGCAATTTAGTTTTAATCATTACCATCGTCTGCCTCCATGATCAGTCTCACAATCACTCACTGGTATATTTAGACTGAGTAAACAAGGGTTTAAGACACATTAGGTAGAGATGTATATATATTCATTTTACATAAGATACAGTTATTTAACTTAATCTTGGCTTTTGTTGCCACCATGGTGTTTACAACCATACTATAGTTGACATCAGCAGATATTACAGAAATGCATTACGTAAACTACGGTAGCATTGAACATTTTAAAACCTTGTAATTGAACATTGGGGTTTCAAAAGGTAGAGTCCAATATCAATATTCTGTTAAGTTATAGGGTTGAACTATAGTATTATTGTTTATAGAACTACATAGTTATTCTGTAACGTTTTACTCTGTAAGTAGTCTTAGGAATTGTCACGTCTTTGTCGGAACTTTATGTCGAGTTATTAGCTACTTTTTCATGTGTCAACTCAAATGTCCAAGGGAAACGCTCCGTAGTTTCTATGGTCTTCATCTGCCTGGCCTCGGAGTATAGAGTCTGTAGATGTTCAGGAGAATCAGATATGTGAACACAGAAGGGTCTCTCACAGCATACGATGGTCACGATACAGTGCGGTTAATGCAGTTGATCATGAAGCCTTGATGGAGAATTTGCTGTGTGAAACCTGTAATTGTAACCATTTCAACTAGGAGTTTTTATCTGTGAGGATTTTTCCACTGTGACATGAGCAGCATTCTAGCGGAAACTCCAGACGTTCTTTTGTTTTTACTGGAGCTGTAATTTGTCAGCTGCTGATGAGGTTGCATCCTGACTCATTCTTTCCTTTTCTCTCGGTTTTTCTCCCCTGCCTCCCTGTCTTCTTCACCATGACTGCCCCCCACCGCCACAACCCTTTGGTTCATGGGGTGTGTGTGGTGTGTGTGTGTGGTGTCTGTGTATTTGTGTGTGTGTGTGTGTTGAAGGGTTTAGCTGTAAGGAGCGCTGTGCTAGCTAGGCCCAGCCAGAGGGCAACGCTCATTAACAGAGTTTAGCCACACAGGCGCTGAATGGGACGGCTTGTTGACACACACAATGGGATCAGCTCCCTCAAACTCACACAACACACAAACACGCACACACACAACTGAGTCATGGCTCCAGCTTGACGCGTCATGCCCCCCTCTCTTACCCTCTTCAAACTGTGTGTGTGTGTGTGCGTGTGTGTGCGTGTGTGTGCGTGTGTGTGTGTGTGTGTGTCTGTGTCAGAACAACCCATCCAGTTAGGTCATCTGATGCCCTCTTTCCTTCACCTTACACTGTCACACTCGCGCACACAAATTGTCACATGGCACACACGTTCTCGCTCACCCCCCCTGAACATACTTAGATTTGTAGACAAATTGACATACATACTCTTCATCACCTATAGCACATACACACACACACACACACACACACATTTTGTGGAGCACAATAAAGCTATTGTCTCTTAGTGGCAACAACCACAACTGCCCTCACAGATTTCAGTGTCTACAGTGAAGTTGTCTCCTCAAGGGTCATTTCATCCTCAAGGCCCACTCTTAATCCAACCGCGTACGCACAAGGAACACACACACACACACACACTCACACACACACACGTGCTTGGTAATAGAATAAGCAACCCTAATACACAGTAAACTGACCAGACAGTGCTAATAGGTTCTTTCACTTTGGCCTGGTTTGGCTGTCACATGGCAGTAGGACAAGGCTCTGTCTTATGGCCCCTTCCACCCTGCCGGATGGGACATATCAGCTCCAATTTGGCCCATCGCCGCCTTTAAGAAAATTCATCAGGCCCTCGTTAGGAATGAAAGCAGTCTGTGTACCAGGATCCGGGGCAGATTGGAGATAAGTTCAGGCTCCCACGGACAGGGAATATAGAAGGAGGAGTGCTGTGTTTGTATGAGTATGGTGGAGAAAATTGGTCCGGCAGAAGGACACTTAAGCTGTGTGTGTTTTTTGTATTTTGAAGGTGACGATGAAGGTTACCATATAAAAATCACAATAAAGCATTGAGGGAAGAAAATGTAGCTCATTAACCAGGAGAATAGAAAAAGATTGCATTCTTACCCGAGTGTTTCGGCCTCCACGGTGCAAAGGCCCTTCAGTTGAACTAGTCCAACTCTTCTCTCAGCTGACTCACTGTATCTTCGCCTGCTTGCTTCTGCTCTGAATTATCACATGACTGCTTATGTTGCTTTGTGGGAAACATCTGCATATGCGTCAGTGGTTATTTAAAAAGACAGTTGATCTGCAGATTATATTTCAGAGTAATTGTTAGGTGTTTAAATTGCCCATCATAATTACCAATGTAAAAGAAAAAGAAAAACTGCAAATCCCCACACTTTAGAAGCTTTTATGTTTGGCCTCTTTGCTATCAATTAACTAAACAACGAATTGGTTATCCAAGTAGAAATTATCTGTAGGTCAGTTAATTGATAATCATCTTTCTAGTTCTCCGCCAACCTCGGAAGGTTGGTGGTTTGAATCCCAGTGCCCAAGGTCTGCATGTGTGCATGTTTCCTCAGGCAAGACACTCAAACCTATATAGCCCCTGATTGCCGAGCCTGCAGTGATTGAATTGTGAATTTGAGTTTTGAATTTTGAAGGTTTAATATAATGAAATAGTTATCACAAAATGTTTGTCCCACACTGTTCCTAGCTACAAGACAGTTATTGAATGAGAACAAAGTGTAGTCCATGCCAGACTTGTCTGTTGTCTGCAGGGACTCACAAGAGGAATCATTTCCATGGACAAAGTAAAAATTGACCCAGAAAATTCAAATATTTTGAGTCTTTTTTATATTAAAGTCAGTATCGTGAGAGCATAGTCTGAATTCTGAGAATGAAGTCAGACTTTTGACTTAAATGCCAGAGTCCTGTCTGCCACACACGTAAATTCATTCTCAGAAGTCTGAGTTTACTCTCTACATCTTGTCGTTAATCTTTGAATTTTTTTTCATGTGTTCCCAATCCCCATTTCTGTGAACATCAACAAATAAACAGACGATCTGCCTGTTAAAAGCTTGGTGCACAAGGGAGTTTGAAAGCATGACTTGTTCAATTTATGTTCAGATTTTGTATAACTTTTTATCAAAACCCTGCCCTTGCACTCAAATCCCCCCGTTTGCACTTAAAATTTCTCTGCTTCTGCTCAAACTGAGTCAGATATATTGTTGCTCGCACAGATTTCCTTAGCCCTTCTCCGCACTCAGGCTTCTTTCTGTGCGCACGTGAATTGTCTGTTCTCAGATTTCTCCTTGATTTTTTTGTGCAACAATCCTGTTCCCCAACCATAGAATGCCAGTTGTAGTGTTGACCACTTGTCAACCAATAAAATCGATGACATTATCCCTTGGCTTTGCTTCAGAGCGCCCTGTGCGATGTTGTCTGTAGCTTTAGGTTAAGACGAGAAAAAGGTTATAAAAGTGTGAAACCATCTTTGAAGAGCATGGTGTGGACCAACATATCTACTTTCTACTCACAGCAGGGAATAAGGGTGCCCTCGAGTAGTGAGGCAACATCAGCTCCCAGCTATACCCAGTCCTACCAGCCTGTCTACTGCTACCTACCATCTACCTTATATAATCTCCTGATCTACCACATCACAAAGGTTCTAAAATATTTTGCTCAATAACTATATATAAAGATGGATTTGGCATCTCCACTTCCTCCAACTGTATAGAAATTTAGACAAAATATTCAGGTACTTGCACTGCTAGCTTGTGAAGTTGACGAAAACTAAAATTAAAATTCCCTCATTATCTACCCACCACTATGCCGATGGAGGAGTGGGTGAAGTGTTTGAGTCCACAAAACACTTTTGGAGTCTCAGGTAAACACTGCTGCAGCAAAATCCAATACAATTGAAGTAAATAGGACCCCTTCTTCAGACGTCAGATACGTCCCGCTACCTCTACTAGCATCACAACTTCCGGTAGTGGAGTTTTACGGTTAAATTCAAGTTGAATATGAATGTTATGCTTGAGGACACTTGGATGACATCACACAAGCAGTATGGAGGCATGTTCTGTGTTTTTTTCTGTTTTGTTATCACACTGAAGAAGGGATCACTTTGGCTGCAACACTGTTTACCCCTGAGACTCCAAGAGGGTTTTGTGGTCACAAACAATTCACCCCTCCATCGGCAAAGTGGTGAGTAGATAGTAAGGCCATTTACAAAAAAAATCGGTGAACTATCCCTTTAAGAAAGCACATTTTTGTGTTTGATATAGGGTGTTATTCTACAAATGTAGCTGCAATGTAAAGTTACTGTTGATGCAAACCAGACCTGCTCTCCAGTTTACAGTATGTCAGACTTTTATTGAGAAACAGTTGTAAGAGATGCAACTTCTTTGCCACAAGGCCAACCGACCCATTTCAACTGAGTGAGCAGTGCTTTGTTCCTCCTGCAGTTTGGTACATGTATAATGGCTTCAGGTGAGAAAGTGCTAGTATGGGTCTTTTTCAAAGGCACTGACAGATTCAGTGAATTGAATGTTGTAACTTGGAGGTGTTGTGGGAACCAGCACATCGCTGAGGTAAACAACAGCTTTTATCAGTCATTTCAAGAAACATGGATAAATGTTGACAACTGCCCATCACTTGACACAAGGCTTCCCTTTGACTTTGAATCATGCCCAAACAAATGAGGCAGTATGTGTGTACTTTTGTGCTTGTGTTTATTGTGCTTGAATATATACACTGATCTGGCACCGCACGGAATGTTGTTAAAATGTTTTAAAACCGGAACTGTTTATCCTGATCTGCCTTCCACAGCAGCCAGATTAGTGAAGTGAAACCACCTTCTCTCTCTCTCTCCCTCCTCTTATCTGCTCTCTATCTATCACATTCCTCCCTTTGATCAATGCCAGGGGCATGTGTGGTCAGAGCCAGTGTCTGACTGTGCGACTGAGATTATGGACGTGTTATCATGTGTACTGTGTGTTAGTGTGGCGAGCGTGTTTGTGTGCATACCAGATTGGCCGTGCTTTGATCTCCCATGCAGTGTTGTCTTTGAACTGAAGAACTGAGTATGACAGAGGCTGGTGTTAAAGCAGCAAAGGCCTTCAGCTGATAAGGCAGGAGTTACCACAGCGCTACAGTGACAGTGATAGACCTCCAGGAGAACCAGGCTCTTATCTTTAACCTGAAAATAATGGGGAGAATGTTATTTGACTATGTGAGCATGAGCATATGTTTGCATTTATTTCTTATTTATTTGAAAGTTTTGTTCGCCTAATGGAAAACGAAAAATTGAAAATATAGTAAACTGTCCAATGTTGTGATGTTACAGTCAAGTGTTAAAAACCATTAGCTCTTTGGCTGGGTACGGATACCTATGAGCCCTATGAGAAAAAGTTTAATTTGTGAGTATTGGCTATACAAAATATAATTTGAATTGATGATTGCTTGAATACGAATATGTCTAAATCACAATATAAAAAAAACTGTCATTTGTTAAGATTCGATTTTTCTTGCTGTGTTTTTTTTCTTTTGATCCTTAAAGGATGTTTGTATAAAGACCTTTATTCGAGAGATTTCTAGTTTTGCATAGTTTTGTTGAATGACTGGGATTTATAGAAAAATATATTATTCTCAGTATGGATGTGTGTCCTAAAAGGTCTCAGGCCTCAATACTCCATTCCTTTTTTTCAGTTTTTATTCGATGCTTCATATCCAAAATATCATCTTAAAAAATTTAGATTTTAAGATTCATCGAAAATTACGCAGAAAATGTATTCAGCTTGGAATCTGTGGAAGGTAATTTTGGACCTGAACAAACAGTATATAAAAAGGGCCGACCTTGAAACAACATCATAGACATCTTTCTCTGCTGAATCACAAGTGGACATTACACGTGGCATAAGATTGTGTCTCCAGATGTGTCCCTACTGACCTGTTGTGATCAGATCTCACTTCTTTGCTCTACACTCAGATAAACATGTACGCCAGTTGTGCTCACAAAGATCAAATGATGTTGTTTTTAGCCGGTCTGACTATACAGATGTGTCTGCTATTTGTGTGTGTGTCGTTTTGAGAGGGAGAGCGGAGCCAGGATGAGCTGAGTGAATCAATGGGCTGTCTGCAGCTCGATAAAATAAGATTTTTACTCTTTTGAAGAAAAATAAATCAGTGAGTGGTGGTCAGGGTTGATATTTTGACAGTGGCCTAATATCCATCAATATATGGGAAACACAAAGAAGTGTAGAAATAGTTTTGGTTCATTGTCCGAGGGCATTTGTTTAGTCCATGATCTTTCAATATTGCTCAGCATGCATGTTCATTAACACTAAAAGAACGTGGCCACATTTACCCTAGACCACCTCAAAATGTGGTGTGTGTGATCAGATCTCAAACGTATCTTGGGTGTGTTCACACCTGAACTTGTCCACTTGTGATAGGATCACCTGAGATCGCTGCTATTACCTGTTCTGAACTGGGCCTGAGGTCCGTCAAAAAGTTACAGATCAGGGCCGTCAAATATATGACCACAGTTGTTGCTCCTGGCTGTCAAGTTGTTACATGGGTCATTCCCAACAGACATGAATGCAACATGTCTCCCCTCCCCTTGTGGGAATGGTTGCCCCCCACATGCTTCTTATTTGGGGCATCAGGCATCTAGGCTGTAGTACTGACCTCCCTGCTCAGGGTTTTATGAGGCAGCCATTAACTCCCTGCTGGCCCGCCATAGACTGCTGGCCAGATTTACAGCACCGCAAAGTCAGGAGTGCATTTGTGTAAGAAAAAGCTGAGACTGTGTTGATTATCACGAGGGCCACCATAGCCCAGTGGGCGCTATGGGATAAGGTGTGTATGTTGCCTGGCCCCAGCTTACCCTGTGACTATGATCCGACATTAATCTGCAGCATTTGTGCTACTGAGCTAATGGATCCAGCCACAGCATTAGCTGTGGGGGCAGAGGAGAGGGATTGTGGTGGCTGTTGAGCAAGATTTGCTCAACAAGAAGCCATAGATGTATGCCTTCTCTCTGTGAAAACAAATCTTTGATGTGTGAAAACTATTATTGCTGATAACACATCCATGTTTGACTTTAATCCACAAATTACTCATTGTGGAAGGTGTGGTCCTTTACTACACAACCTGTTTACATACTGACAGACTGCAGACATGACACAGATTGTGTTTTGATTGTGCTGCTACGTGGGGAAGTTGAGACAAGTTCAGCATTGTAAATGTAATTGGATTCTCAGTGTTTGAAACCAATAGCCTGGTCTTTGATTCACTGACAAATGGAATCGCTGGGATTGTCAAATGCTGATGTAGATCCTCACTGTTGTACCGTTTTCCCAGCACATTTCTTTTGGACATATTTTAACAATTTTTTAGTGGCGGCATGTTGTTTAAACCTATGCACAACAATGCTCACACATTCAGGTTCGGTGTTGACTGAGAGTTGAGACTTGCCATTTAGGTGGATTGGTCTGTTTGTATGAGGCAAAGCAAAGGTTATAATGAAGCCAAGGGGGAAAAAAGAAGGTGCTGAAGACTTGTGAAGTGGCAAACCAGTGACCAGGGAAGAAAAATCTTTTGTGATGGGAAAATCACTTGCATGGTGAAGAAAACCCCACTGAGTCATACCCTCTTTACAACAAGATGAAAAGCATCACAACTATAATGGGTTGTAGTTCACATACCTTTATACAAAGAAACCAATAGAGACACTGCTGGTTTCGCAGCAGTGTCTCTGAACTCTATGATATACTCAAAATTATCTCTTTGGATTTGATTCCTCCACTCAGCAACGTTAACGCAATACAATCCATGGTTGGGTAGAGGGGAGGGGATATGAGACAAGCAATTTGCTGCCCGCATAACTGAGGACGATGATTCCAAAACCACCTCCGAGATATACAAAGACGGAAAATAAACTATCTCGGCTTTGTATGTCAAGATGGAATTTTACTGTGAAAGGGGGGTGCGGCGGGCAGCGATGACTGACCTTTTTACCTTCAAATGTGAGATGGCATTCTGAGGCTGAGGTGTTCATTTTGTGTCCGAACCATTTGGAAGATGAAGTCCCAGTCTCCCAGAGTGCCACTTTATGTCTTAGGGCCAAGAGTTACCACCTAGGCACTTAGCTCCATAGCATCTCTCCCTCCTCCCTTCTCACCCTTTACCCAAGTGGCATCACACTGCAGGAAAAGGTGGGATCACAGTCTCAGAGGTGTTGCTGGACCTGTCCACAGCCTCATGTGTGTGAGTTTTAGTCTGCAAGTGTTGCTTGTTGTCCAAATTTGCTTTTAGACATGTACTTGACCATATTTGGTATCTTTAAGTTCATCGACGACTCTGCCAAGAACAGTTTTTAATTAGAAAATGTATTTTGTTATGTTGTCCATGTAGTCATTCCCACGTTAGCATAACCACTAAAGCAACCTTAAAAAGACCTTTGACACCATTTTGATTATCTTTTCTAGTAGATTATATATATGTAATATTTCTGAGATTCGGGAACATAGCAACATTGCTATAAAGTCTGACAGAACAAGATATGAGCAGACATACGATCAGGTATCCTGTAGAAGTATCTTAACCACTTTGTTTGGAGGTAGAACTAAACTACATCCAAAATGTCATTAATCATCCATCATTGCAAGGTTTCCCTGTGCTGTATGGTGCATCAAAGCAGAACCAGAGATCCAGTCTTTAAACTATGATAGTTGATAACATTCGTGTTTTAATTTGACCTTTTAGTCTCCATTCTTTCCCGTATTTTATAATCTTGCCTTCCCAGACTTTTAAGCCATTTTGCTATGTTTTCTATACTTGTACAAAATAATCGTTAATAATCAAAGTCTAGGTAAATGTTTTAAATAATCATTATTTTGATTTGAAGTTATATCACCCAGCCCTACTCTATACCCTAATGACCTAATTAAATTTACAAATTCAGCCTGATTAGAATGAGACTCAAGTAAACATGAATAGACCAAAGAATAATTAGGTTCAGTTCAATGGTGTCATCCTGAGTAAGCCTGCTCAGAATGGATGGGGGTGTTATACATTTTGTCACACAGATCTGAGACCTGTTGAAAAACAGTAGTACCCTACCATACCTAATTATACCAAATTTAATTTGTGTCCTGCAAAACTCACTTATCCTCTTCCTGCCTGATTTGTTTAGTTAGCAGTTGCAGAAATGTCTGTTTCCTCAAAGTGAAGAGAGAATTCAGAAGTTGAAGGTCAGATGTCGGTCACATTCGTGTTCTTATGGAAAACACAGTTGTACAGCTCAGCTGGTTCACTGGTTTGTAGGGGCTGTAAAAGCACTCTGGTGCACACTCAAACAAACACACACAGGTCTGCACGCAAAGTTGAGGATGACTTGTCTTTGAGCGCTGCAGTATAGGCTAATGGCTTTCACAGGAGGAGTTGCAGTCAGGTAGCATGTCTTATCCATTATAACTTACCTGCTGCTTGAGGGACATTTGTGCTATTTTTCTTCCTTATTTCACACCCTACCGGATAACCTAAACTGGCTCTGCATTCATATCCAATAACATATGGTTATTTTTCTTTTTTTCTATTAGTTAGTTCTACTTTATATCAGTAAAGATAACCATAATATGTTTAAAAACATATCTACTAAATGTTTAAATGGCCAAAGCCATGCTCAGCAAAAACATGAATAATTGAAATTATCCTGTACTAACCGAGAAGACATTTCTAGGCATGTAGGAAAATGTATGGTTGATATAAAAAAAATTTCAACATGGCAGATGCCTGTGTTAAATGTATAGTGGACCACATCAGAAAACTCACCTTTACATGATCACTTTAAGAAACCTTCCCTATGATATCTAAAAAATTATTCCATACGATGCAAATTGGGCTTCTATGTCTATAGGGAACGAGTAGGGAATGAAACAGTTTACCTTCTAGTTAGTGAACCACCCACTCTAACTCCAGAGCCACAGCCGCCTCTACACTTCTTATCATGGTTACTTGTGCCTCCGTTGACCCAGAGAAGAAATTATCTGTAATTTGTCTCTTCTGGCAAATTATGAAAATATTCCATTTTTCCTCTGACTAGCCCAAGGGACCTTCAGTATTAAACAGCGCTCTGAAAGTGAGACAATTCCGTCCGCTGTTCATTTAGTAGTAGCACCGCAGCTCTGGATTCACAGAATTGGGACAAAGACGCTAATCATCAGTGTTTTCGCTATGTGGCGAGCTTGCGGCGCAGCCCATAGTGCCTGAAGGACGGTGTGATGTGGAAGCACTCCTGGACCAGCCGCTCAAATCAGACTGATGACGGCTTAAGACACAGAACCTTCTTTGAATCAAGTGTGTGTGTGTGTATGTGTCTGTGTGTGTTTGTGTGTGTGTCTGCGTGTGCCTGTGTGGTGTGTCTTTGTGAATAAAGGGGGCCTAGACAGCTTTGATCCTAAAGCCTTGTCATGTTTATGGGGGTGTTGAGAAGGCTAAGCCAGGCCGAAGAAACAGGTCACCGACTATCAAGGCAATGTGTGTGTAAGGTTAATAGCATGTGTGTATGTGTGTGTGCGTGTTCCCATGCCTTCTTGGTTGTCTTTATTGCCTCTTGTACATGCTTGTACTGACACATAATCATTCATCATTAATATTTTTTCATCAAGAAAAGACTTCAGAAAGCTTCTGAACTAAATGCACAAGATTCTAGGGTCGGTCACATTTCAACAAAACTTGTAGTGGAAAATGTATCAGTCCAGTTAACTAAAGAAGATGGTGGCTTCATCCTCTCTATCTTAGAGATACTTACGTATTCAAAATTAACTTTTTTTTTCAAGGCACTGAAAGATTGTCCAAGGGAATATAACAGGAATGTGTAGCTCCTCAATTCTCATATTGTTGTGTTCAGAGTGGACACGTAAGCTGTTTTCACACCAGATGTCTATCTTTGTAGTTGTGTGTTCTTTTACTCATGAAAAACACAGCAGGAGATTCTCCACTGAGAAACATTCACAACCACACAGAAATCTCTGGAGCTTTCAGGTGAAAGGTGGCACAGCACACTGAACATCCTGAGATTCATCAAAGTTCAGAGCTTGTCTGAAAGCAGCTCAAGTGAATGTGCTAAGTGGCCCAGCTGGATGTTAGGTCAATGCAAAGATGCAAGGAGATACAGACAAAAGAGTGTGAGTCCTAGTCTTCAATTGTTGAATTCAGTCAATACTCAAGTTCAATTCCATCGTCAGTGCTTAAATCTAAGTGGAGTCACTCAAGTCCTGAAAATCTGAGTCAGTCTCAAACTAAATCTTTCATGAAGAAAATGTATGATTTCTATTCATTAACATACAGAAATAAAATAAAATGCAGTCAGTTTATACTGATGAATGAATACAAATAGCCAACAACAACATGTCAACTGTGAAATTTGTGAAAAAAAAATTCATCGCTTTGGACTATTACAAAACTCTATAAACTTTATGGAAACGGGGCTGAGGACTCAGGATATGCTCTTGCTAATATATATATATATATATATATATAATTTAGGGCATGGATGATTTCAAAATAATTTAATTTCTATTCACACATGATATATGTTTGAGTTTTCAAGGTAAATGTCCGGGCGAGAGCCTCCAGTCTGTCTGCTGACTCTCCGAGGCCCCGAGTATTATGTCCACAAAGGAGGAGGACCTGTTGTGAGAACACAGCATGGGACCTTTCGCGTGATTCGCTGCAAGTGGCTGCACGTTGTAATGAAGTTTCAAACACAAGACCGATGAAAACATGACGCAAATTAACATCTCCAGATGAAAAAGAGGAGCCATGCAACAACGGAGAAGACCCAGACGAAGATGTCAAGATGTCAACAACCTGTTATCGCATGCTGCAGAAGAATATATATGTTGCATCCTGCCACCGCCTTCTGCACTACCCTCACCTGAAAGCTCCAGAGATTTGGGTGTAAACAGAATCTCCTGCTACGTTGCTCATTTGTTATAAAGCCACCTACCCAGGGAGTCCACACCAAATTCTTGGAACATCCTCAGGAGGTCATGTCTGAAAATGGCTTCAGTCTATAATATTGGCAGATAAAACACAGTGGTCTTGGTCTCATACCCTCAGTACTTGTAGATTTTGGCCATGTTCCTTCTAAGAAACCAGCTTAAATGCAAAAATTATGCAAAAATACAACCAAACCATTATTTATAAATTTTTTAGGACCAAAACACAGTTATTGTACCCCCCCTTGTGTTGGCTGCCCCCCCACTCCCTTCACTTTTAAACCAGACGTGGACTTACCACATAGAGCTTGCTTATACCAAAACTCTCCCCCTCCTTCCAGACACAGTGTGACACAACACCTTTGGTGAGCAGTGTAGAAAGCTGTACTGTTTGTGGTGTTGGCTGAAGGCTAAAGGAGCTAATAGGCTTACATGTCAGGCCCACTGGTGAGCTCCTTCTCGTCAAACAAAGAGCGATTATCTCACTTTAACAGGAAGGATAGAATGCAAAACCATTCAGCAGAAGAAAAAAAAGGGTCAGGATAAGTTGTTGTTATGTGATTGAGGAATGTGTATACGAGGGTGTGTGCATTTTCTACGTTTTCTCATGTTCTTCACCTCTCAAGTACTCTGCGTCTACGTGTCTGTGTTTGTGTGTGTGTCTGTGTTTTCAGTCGAGGGTGAGCAGCCACGCATGGCGCCGGAGCCTCCTTATTCTTGAATTCCTGGTAAAGATGCTTATTTGAGCCCCTCTTCACATTGTGTGTGTTTGTGTGTGTGTTCACTCTGAGTGAACTGACTAAAGCTGCCCTTTAGCCTGTGGCAGTCTCCTCGTCTTCTCACTCTCGAGTGGCCACACACTAAGAGGCCACATCCACTCATTACAGCGCAGGGAGAGATGAGGACACGAGTGAACAGCAGCTCTCTTCTTTTTACATTAGCCCTGTTTGCAGGAGCTACATTTTTCCATTTCCGGCTGATTGCTCAGCCAGACTGGTATAACAGGTGTAACTAACAATGTAGGAAGTGGTTTCATCCTTATTGCATTCATAGAAGCTGTGAATGCTGTGGCTAAATTTTAGTGAACCAGCACCCACATCTCCTTTTTTAGTTACGTGAAAAAGTGCATACAAATCAGATAATGTGGTTTGCTGAGTTGGACCGTGGTAATGACTTCAAATTTCACATTAGATTTTTTTTTGTATCCCTTTGCTATTGTTGCATATTTTTACTTATTATGCTGACATTTTCAAATGCAGAAAAAGGCTTTTACAATACTGAATATGTAGTAATTCTGTGTGAAAAAAATTAACATTAACATGTGCAAATTGTTATTGTATTGAAATTGATGGAAACCAGTGGACACACTGTCCTGCGATTGCTAAAATTTCTGAATACAAAATCAACCTATTTATGTATGTGTGGCTCACTCTGTGAATTAAGTGAATCTGTGCTTGAATTAGTCCATGGTAATGTGGGGTAGTAAATTCCTGCTTAAGACATTATAATTAGTTCACATAAATATCTCAAAGATTCTGTGAAAGAAATTTATTACATTTATATTATAATATACTGTACACATTAGAATGAAAGATGCATAAACAATCTGAAACTGAAATTTATTTTATGCTCTTTATATTACATTGAACTATTGTTAGCATTTTCTTTATTTTCTCCAAAAAGCCGGCCGTCCTAAGAACTAATCATACATCACAGGATTGAAAAAAACAAATTATTTGTCTTTTTTAAGTTAAGAGGTATGACATGTGTTTAAGTATTTAAAATAAGACATTCACTCATGTATGCTGCGTGCGTGCGTGCGTGCGTGTGTATGTGTTTGTGTGTGTGTGTGTGTGTGTGTGTGTGTGTGTGTGTGTGTGTGTTTGTCTGAAGGCAGTGTTCAGATTTGCTGTGTGATGACTTACATGTCATCAGGCCAGAGGGTCTAATGTCCAGCCTGTCTCCATCTGTTGCACACGCTTACGTATACACACACATACACAGGGACACAAACACACACACACTTTTGTGTAATGTGCCATTGTCAGTTGACTTGTTTAATGTGTGAACGCATTGTGACAGAGCGACTAGCCTCTCAGTCACAGTAGTGCAGCACACTTTGTCAAGCTGCATGTCTGGAGAACTTTACATAAGTATAGATACAGTGCATCAACACAGTGGTTTATGTGCACATGTTTGGTCTTCATCATGTCTGGTTGGTGGCGCTATGGCGGAGGGGTGAGAAGAGGAAGAAGAGCCTCCCTCTGTCCCTCTGATTCGCTCCTATTGGCCGAAGAGTCTGAAAATGAAATGCGATCCTCAGAGTGAAACATCAAACAACTAGCAGCTGCTGGGCTGTCAGGTCACCCAACGGTCAGAGGATGGACCACGGCCTCCTGTCTGCGAGTGGGTGTGTGTGTGGGTGTGTGTGTGCTTGCGTGTATGCGTGCGCGTCAATGTCTGTGGCTGCCTGCACGTGTGTTTGTCTCTATCTGTTTGAAGGGCTCTCATTCTGTTTCTCATGCCTGAAATACATATATGTAAATAGCTCAAGTGTTCCGTGATTTCAGTGTTTCCGGCTCTACCACATAGCTTGTGTGTGTTTGTGCACATGCTTACATGTCCTCAATCTGTAAACCCCACCTGTGTGCGACGCACGGCTTTATCTCCGCTGTCATCACGTAGCATATGTCTCTTCATGCAGACTGAGGCTAGCCGCTAGCCTAGCAGAGGCAGGGGAGGAAGAAGGATTGGGGCGGTCAGGGCGTCTGGTCTGGCCGACTGGGTGAGGCGCTGAAATGCTTTGGGGTCGGGCTGGAGTTGGGGTATCAGGGGCATCTGTCTTGTTTTTTGGCATGTGGAATGGGTCAGTAACCGTGGAGGCAGGCGAGCTGAGCGGCTGGCGTGGCCCAGCCAAAGCAGATGGTAGGAGGGGGGTCAAAGCGGGGCCATGTCTGTGTTATCTATGCCACATACGAATGACATTCTGACAGCAAAGCCATATCTGTAGGTGTTTATCTCCCAGAGGCGATGGGATGAGTCCATTCTCTTCCCCTTCTCCGGTTTAAGACGTGTCCTCATCTCCCGTGTCAATCGCTGAGGTCAGTGCTGGGATTGAAGTCTTTGCAATCACTGTGGAGTACATTAAAAAACTAACTAACAAACTAACTACTAAATCTTGAGCATTATTCCCTCCAAGAACATCTAAAGGTTGTTTATAGAATTTGTTTTTCTTTTCTTAATCAAGGGTCAAAGAACTTTTGTAAAGGTTTTAACAGTTTAAACCGTTAAACCAAACTCAGGCCTCCTGCATGAAGAAACCTCCACCACCTTAAGGTCAAATGATACTTTCTGCATTTGTGTAGTCACAAGGACCTGCGTGTCATACATGTTTGCATACACCCATGTACACAAGAGTGTGTGTGTACTGACATGTTTTCTATCCAAAATGATTTTACGGCAAAGATTGTATGAACTGAGTCGTGTTCATCGTGTTGGATCCTGGGACCTTAAGTATCAAGATGACATCTACAAGTTTTGTAATTAGACCGATCCTGTATCTCAATTGCAACATTTACAGGTTGTGTTAGCAAGAGTTGCATGTTGAGATCGAACAGCAGCTTGAATGTGGCGTTTACACGGTGTAAACTCTCCTGTGTCCTCCTGTTAGCACCTCCTGCTAAGCTAACACTACTCCTCATTAACACTGCTGTTAGTGCTGCAGGCTGGTCTCCAGGGTGAAGGTGAACAGAATAACTCCCAGGCTCTCAGTGCACCTGTGTTGGACTCATTGTCATCACAGACCCTGTGTGTCGAGAGCATTTATTTTTTTGTCTCTTTTCAGTTTGCAGATGATAAATCAGAGATCTATGAAGGGTTGTACATTTGCATGAATTCATGCCTTACTCTCTCTCCTCCCCCCCCTATACTAATCAGGATTAAAACCATGGCAGCTCCACATTGATTTTCTCTTTTTGGTTGTCTTTTTTTGTAATGAATCTGTTGCCTCTGGTGATAATCTACCCGACAGTCACAGATAAAAACAAATCGCACAGTAGAGAGAGAAACGAGGCCGAACCTGAATATGAAACCAGCTGGACAGGCAGCCGTACGGCGACCTTGGAATACGGGTCTGTGTAAAGCATTACAGAAGCCCTGGGAGACACTCAGCCAATACATAAAGGATACTGTCTGCTCATCTTCTCTCCTCCTCTTCCTCCTTCCTTCCTCTTCATCCCTTTCTCCAGACTACTCTCTTTTTATATTCCTCCCGAGGTTATTCTCTTCCTCCTCTACACATCTGCTGTCTGTTTCTTCATTCACTCTATTGTTCCGATTTTTTTCACCATTCCTTTTCAAGTGATCCAGGCTAGCTGTTCACTAAAGCCAAATGACTTTGCCGTCCGAAAAGATATGTAATTATTGTCCTGATACAGTAAATCATTTATTAGCTCCCTCTAAGATTAAAGGGCCTCTTTCACCAATGTCTTCTTTATTATTGTCTAAACTTGTTCCTAAGAAGTGTCCTAAGAAAACTCCACGTCAGATTCATGACGCATTCTTAAAACTGCAGAATTGTTTGCATGTGTTCTTATACTGACGAAGGCCATGTCTTCGGAAGTTGAGAGCATGTGACCATTTTTCCCAATGAGCCTAGTTAAATGCCCTTTAATGTTCCCTTTAAAGAGCATGAGACTGCAGTGTCGTGTGCAAACAGAAATCGCAGGAACTGGAAAGAACATTTAAGAACATTTAATAAGACTGATTCTGATTCTGAAAAATAAATAAATTCATCCTGATTCTGAATGATTGAACTAAATTCTCAAGACGGCACCGCACTGGAGTCAAACTTTAAGTTGTTACTAGGTTCCGCAAATGCCACAAAAAAATTGGGTTAAAAAAAAAGGGTTAGTGTTGTCAAACACAGAGAAGAGAGGGGCAAGGAAAAATAAAAAGGAAGGTGCAGAGAGTTTTCTGAGCTGGGGCTGCACATCAGTGGAAACTCGGACCTGCAGGTGAACCCCTCAGCTGATCATCTGTGGATACTTGACCTGAGCCTGATGGACCCATCAGGACCAGACATGCTGGGCCAGGTTCAGACAAAGTGTTCTGAAAAAGGTTCAGGTTCAGGTCCCGCTCCGTGCTCGGTGAGCACACAGGGAGCAATGCATCCACTGGCCTGGGTGCAGTGCAATAATTGATTATCTTACACAGGCGCTTCGGTTTTCAAGATTTCGCACGAGGGCTCTTCAGTGTGAGCAGATTTTGTTATATATATAAGAACAAATCCCAGATAATAAAACATTGGTGAATGTCAATCTTTGTAAAAACTGCATAAGTGGGTTTTAGGGAAAATTTCCACCTAAGAACTTTTGGTGAATGAGGCTTATTGATATTGGCAAGAATGTGAGGGTTAGACAACTATTGGGGACACGCTGCACCTACAGTTTATTTTCTGCTGTCTTATAGTTTAGATTTCTGACATAAAAAGACGATGTCAGGGTGTCTCCGTTGATAGAATACCTCTCCGATTTTTGTTGGACATCCTCTCCAACCACAGCATGAACAGAAAGCCAAAGTTATAGTTGACGGCACTTTCAAAGCAAAATGTCAATTAAACTGACAGAAAATGCGTGACTCTGAAAACATCTGGTTTTAAAGCCAGAATGTGTGCATGCCTGGGTTGGCCCCAGCATCTGTCCTTTTAAGTGACTCGGGACATCCCTACTTTCACTTTTGCTTCAGGTTGTAAATCATCATCAGCCTCCTGCTCGTTGGAGCTCCTCCACGACAAGCTGACGACAATATTGGTGCTTCTTCAGTACAAAGTAGGGATGCAAATGCAAAACAATGACTTTAACTGCAGATTATTTTCCCTGATAAATCATTGAGTCTACAGAATGTCACAGAATAACGGATAATACTTACAATTGTACTATTGAACAGGGCAAAAACCCAAGCATATTTAGTTCCCTGTCATAGAAAAGAAAAGTGAAAGAAAAATACATAGAACAATATTGCCGAAAGCTGACCGGTCCAACAGAAACACAGACTTCCACCTGTGCCTGGTCACCGTGCAAACCAGCAGAAAATTGTTCATTAATTGTTCAGATTTGGGCTCCAGTCTTGTGCCTGTGAGCGCTTTCTGGAAACAACTCGGCGGCAGCCAGCCAACTTTGAAGTCAATGGCATTCCTGTGTCAGGCGAGCCTTCAGACACTGGCATCCTCCTCGAGAGACACTCTTACCCCCTTAGACAAACTTTAATTAACTTGTGTGTGCAAGTCTGAATCTCCCAGCTTAACCTTTGACACACTGCGTTACCTGAGCACCGCCTCTACAAGTGCCCCCCACTGACAGAGAAAGGCTGCATAAAGACAAGATTAGCTGCCTGCCATTGTCTTCCCTGCTCGTCTTATTAGAAAGGTTTTCGGGGCTTCGAGCCCAAAAGGCCATTCACTGGGCCAGAATCAAGCACTTGAGCTTTAAGACTGGAGGCTAAGGGCCAGCTGGTAGTCGGCTTGTAGTTAGCAGTGGCTCAGAGATTTTGGACCTAACCTTGTAAAACCTCTCATGGTGAATAGAAGTGGAATTATGTCGGGCAAATCCCTGAGTTTGAGTTGAGAGTTGTGTGTGTGTGTGTGTGATTGTGTGTGTGTGCGAGGTCTGTCTGGCTCCGCTGTGGCTGCCTGAAAGAGGTTTGGACACTTGGATAATTGCTTGGACCTGACGCCGACCATACACCCTTCTCCCCCTCACAAAACCATATCCGCTATATCAGCTTTATGTGAGTTTTCTTGTGCGTCTGCCTAAGTGTAAATGTACATGTGTGAGTGTGTGTGTGTTTGTGGTCAGGCAAACTATAGAGAAGACTCATAAACCCTAGAAAGAAAGTCTCCATGTGAGCTGTGTGCATGTTTCCAAACTCCTCCTGACCTCACTTAGGATCCACTCAGCTGACCGGAGTTGTGAGCGAGTTTGTGCGTGACTGTACGTGTGTGTGTGTGTGTGTGTGCGACTGTGCACGTCTGCGTGTGTCTGTGTCGGTGTCAGCAGGGGAAGTGGCTTTAGGGGAGGCAGCTTTACAACTGACACTGACAAGTCGTTTGGCACTCCGAACCTTCCAGTCTCGCCACTGTCCTTGAAATCGGATCAACACGACAGGATGTCTGCCTCCGAACTTTTCATGTCTCCTGGATCCCTTCCCGTTTCAAACCAGTGCTTCACTCTGCAGTCAGTCCTATTTGCTGCCATTGTCCTGCTCCACAAATACACAGAAACTTGAGTTATTCATCTGAGGTCAGTTGAGCATTTTCCCAGCTATCGCCAGATGCAATAGCATATGTAGACAGTGTGTGTGTGTGTGTGTGTGTGTGTGTATAAGAGTGTGTAACACCCATAAAACCAGGCCGGTCTTTTCCAAGCACTTACAGATAATCCCGACAATTAGCCACAAAGGCTGCGGAGCACTTTGATCAGCACTGGGCAATGTGGAACTCCTCAAAGATATGCTTCTCTTCCATCGCTATCTATCTCTCCTCCCAGTCGCACTTTAGCAAACTGATACTACATGCCGCATCTGTTAAGAGGAGGAGGCTCAAACACTGTAGCCCTCGTTGTTCATTTCCTCCCCGCTCTCTCTCTCTCTCGCTCTCTCTCTCGCTCTCCCTCTCTCTTCCTCTCTCCCTCTCTCTCTATCTCTCTCTCTCTCTCTGTCTTTCTTTTTTCCAGGGATGAAACGTGGCCCTTTTAATGTCAGGCAGTTTGGGGTTTGTGATTACAGCATGTACGGCAGTTTGTTTATGGGTTGAGTTACTGTTGAGAGGCAAAGCCAGGCCACACAGATACTCGGGCAGGAGAAGACGAGGAGGAGGAGGAGAAGGCGAATAGATGAAAGGAGCAGAGGCCGAGGAAGAGAGAGAAAGAGGAGAGGGATGTGATGGGGGTGATAGCGAGCAAAGCGTTTTAAGGGAGGCAGTAAAAGACGGATGTTTTGAATAGTGCGCACAGACGGATAAAGACAACACTGTCTCTTAAAGCAAAGTTCATTTACATTTACAAATAGGTTTTGTATGAAATTGCAGCTCCCCGGATTGTTTAAATTAATATATATGTTCGCTGCATGTTGCTTCAATATCTCAAGCTACGATTGAAGCTTCTATTTTTTATGATTTTTAAATTCTTTATAAAATATTCCTCTTTTATTTGGAAAAAATGATTCTCCTAATTGTTTGATTTCAAACAGAGAACTTCAGATAGTTTTCTGATGTGTAGTCTTTTCAGATATAAGTGTGAAAGTACATTTGACCGTTGGTGCTAAGTGGAAACATGATTTCCAGATGTTTCTGGTTTCATTTACATTTTTATTATCTATAATTTGAAAGTATATCTTTGAGATGGAACTTCATCATTTGATGCCCTGGTTTTCAGACTAGTTTCTTAACACTGAAACACCAAATTTCTACATGTAACTAGGGTTAGGGTTAGGATACTAGAGTGGATAAAATAAGATAATCCTGTACTAGTCTCACAATATGGAAGTTTGCTACGAGCAAAGTCCAAAAAATAGATATCAGGAATTTAATAATAATTTACAATGTAATATAAGCAAAGGGGAATAAAATATATTAAGAAAAGTGTAAACAGAGTGCATACAGTGTGGATAGAATATATATATATAGTAAAAGGGATTGCACATTCACCATTGAATTACAAAGAGAGATTTTTATTGCCCAGTTATTGTGAAAAAAGTTTTGTATAAATGAAACATAAAAAAAGATTTGATTGCAGTTGATACAGTAATAATGGTCTCAGATAATTCTCTTTAATATGAACTCCTTTGCAACTGAAGCTTGGTTCGACTTAAGGAAAGATGAAATTCTGAAAGAGATGTATCTGAAGCATGAGATGAGTCATGTTAACTGTTGCATTATTTAAGTAAGTGTTTCAGTAGATCTTAATCTACCAACAGGTTGAACCCAGGACATACAGCCAAGTCACAGGCCACCCAAATCATGTCCCTGAGACTTACTATAATTACAATCTTCTTGAATCTGGGAAAAAATGCTGCTAGTGAGAATAATTCAGGCAGAAAATTAGCAGTGTATGATTATATTTTTAAGAACAAAGGGATGATAAAGCCCAGACACGGGGAACAGATGACAGGGTTCCAGAGAGCCACAAGCAGGAGATTGTGTTGTCAGTAGAGTTATAATCAGAGAAAAGTGTTACTCAGCCAGGCTGGGAGCTAGACACACACCGGATGTTCCATTAACACATCTTAAAAACATGCATACACACACCCGTGCCCACGCACATAAATACACTTACGCTGGACACTGGAATGTGCAAACTTTAACACCCACTCAGACATACAATATAAGGGAAGCATCTGAATACACACGCATGTACACATGCACGCACGCACTCAGAGACTTTTCCAGCTAGCCTTACCAGGGAATATGATGACTCAGTGATGACCCCACAACATCTCTCCCCTCTTTCACACTCCACTCGTCTTTTTCTCAGCCCTCCTCCCTGGCCGTTCACATAACCCTCCCGCACTCCAGAGGGGAAAGAAAAAGGGGGATGAGAGAGAGGAGGAGGAGGAGGAGGGAGGTTGGGAGGGGAGGGATGAGAAATTACAAGTAGAGGGTATGATAGGGCAGCCCGCGTGTATGTGTTATACTGCAGAAATAGCCCAGGGTAAACAGGAGCTAGCATGGGAACCGTAACCATCTTAGCACTGTGCCACTGTCAGAAAGCCCCAGCACCCATCTTGTTTTTCCGGTTAGGGTTTTTTAAGTTTTACAATGGCACAGATGGTATGACTACCAGGGTCCAGGTCACACTGATGGAAACTATCATGTACTGAAGCAAAACTCACCTTGAACCATGGTATTGTAGTTTAGAGCAATGTTTACAAGAAAAATCTCAACTCAATGTCAACTAACAGGATGTTTCTGTAGCGTTCAACTTTAGTTTGCATAAAAAAACAATCTTAATCCGTTGATGAAGACACAGGACGCAGGTGAAGTTTGGGAAATAAGAAGATAGTAAATTATATAGGATTTTTCTTTTTTCAAAGCAAACTTTCACGCTGAGCTTTAAACATCTATTAGGTCATGGTCTGGCAGCCATTCTGGATCTGTTTCAGTACAGTTGATCATTTTTGAGAAGTCATAAAGTCTGTGCTGTATTGTCAATAGGATAATTTCATAATTTCTCCAATCTAAGTGTGTGTGTGTGTGTTTTGCTTATAGAGTGTGTCTCAGGTACCACACTCACTGACACATGCCTGACAGCTTAGACAGCTCATAGATGATGCGCTGTCACTGGGTATCACTTCACCGCTGGGTCCCTTATTCAAGGGCCACGTGGACTGTGAAGTCTGAATGGCGATTTTTCTCATCTTGATGATCACTCAAAGCAAAACATTACAGTTTGCCATTAACCCATTCACACATAATCACACAATGCTTCCATGGGCATCACTTTCCTAATGTCACTCATATGCTCTTCCTAGTTCAATAAAGTTTTATTTCCCCATGTCTTTTTTATTTCTACCGATAGCTGTTTGCTGAGGGATCCTTCCTTTGGAGCCTTTGTGTCTTGGGGATGGAAGGACCATTTGAAGGACAACCTAGTTGCGTGGCTGTAATGCAATCTGTCCTCAAATGCAATTTACAAATTTGCAACCCCTGAATTAAGACAATAATGTTTAATACTGGCCTCGTTCACAGGAGACATTTTGTAATGCAACATCAAGAAAGACGCAGGTGTTACTGAAAACACTGACCATGTTTGTTGACTTAAAGCATCCCAAGACATGACTCAATGGCATAGAAACCACCAGGACCTGTAAACTGAGGCAGCTGAATGGAAATCAGCCTTTATTCACTTTACAATTTAAACCTGTGTTATTCATACTGTGACATGTCAGAAAAAGGCCTCCCCAGTATACAGTACAACACATTGTGAAGACCAGTGCTGTCGTAATTTGAATTGAATTACACTCAGATTTCCTTGATTGGTTTGCTTATTTGTTTAGTCAAACATGCACACTGTCTCTTGTATGCAGCAGCATGTACTGCTGCTAATTTCAGTGAGACAGGCCGTCATTAGGCCGATGCTTCAGATGCAGCGACTACTGTACATCAGATGACAGAGAGGGTGATAGACAGAGACAGGGGACATGGACAGAGTACCACAGCCCTGGGAAAGGACAGATAAGGGAAGCAAGTGGCCGAACTCTGGGTCATTTGGCAAGGAGAGAGAGTGAGAGCTAGCTGGGCATAGCCTTGGGAAAAAGTGGGAATCCCCCGGAGGAAGGCAGCATTGACCCAGCAGGGAGAGACTTATGGAGCCTGAGCAGGAGAGTAGCGAGTGCTGCTGGGAACCGAGTCCCTAATGTCCTGCCAGGATGCTGCCTTCACCCCGACCCCCTCTGGACACACACACTATGGCTCCCATCCTGCTCCAGGTCAGGGGCTTCTGGGTAACTTCCCACCAATTAGGTCCCCTTCTTTCTCTCCCTCCATCTGAGCACCAACAGAGGAGAGGGGTGGGGATCGATGGATGTTAAAATAAGTCAGCGGCTGAACTCCAGCTGTTACCCTCCTACCCGTGGCTCTCCATCCCTCTTCCCTCCATGCACCCCGATCCTCTTGAGAAACATTAGAGTACTCTACATAAGTCCATAAACCCATACACTGCTGTGTGGCATGGCTCTTTTCACTCACCATAGAAAAAACCACCAGGGCATCTTAGAAAGGTCAACAGTTACTTGTCATAGATATGCCAAGTAGCTGAAGTAGTGGAAGGATATACAGCATTCTTCCACAATATATTCCCTAATTTGGTGTTTGGTAGTGTGTAGTGCGTTCTCTATAGAGTTGGGTTGAGATCTGGTGACTGTGAAAGCCATAGGATATGTTTTACATATTTCCTATGCTTATCAAACCAATCAGTGTGCCCTCGTGTCCTGTATGGAAAAATTGAAACATTTGTTTACCTATCTATCCAATCCCATTTCTCATACTGCTGAAGTTTCCCAGACAAGATACGACAGATACAGTGAGCTTAAGACCAGAGGGTCAGCAGTTTGTTGCCCAGGTTAAATGGGGATGGTGGAAGGGAGGCTCTAAAGATCTGCTCAGTGGCCAATAGAACAGATGATGGTTGCACTGGGCACATTCCAAAATGTATATGTAGCTGTGTATTAAACAGGGCTTTGGGCTGAAAAGAGCATGGCCGTGAGAAATACTCTCCATGATAAATAAGTGTTAAATAAGTTCAAGGTAGAAAGTTTGACAATAAATAAATATTGTCTCTCAGTGTACTGAACGTGTATTATACATTTCTTTAGTGTATTTTATTTTATTAGTATATGATGCCACCCTTCCCACCTTCCCCACTGGGATCACAGCACAACAGTTTCAGGCAATGTAATCTTATCTAGTGAGTTGCGCTTGTGAATGGTACGGTCCAAATTATCTGTGTGTTTACTGTCCTTGAGCCTGAACTGTGGATGAACCTGGCCAAATCAGTTTTTATGATGTGGCCCATTTTCATTAAAATGGCTCCCCCCACCTCCACTTGTAATTAAAAGGCAGTGGGAGACTGGTGGTATCACCTCATATACCAGGGCAGACAGTACCTGGCCTGGGGGTTACCAAAATGTTTACACACCCACACAGTTACCACACAGGTGGGAGTTGAAACAATGACTTTAAGAAGAATGATATTAATATCTTTGAAAAATGCCTGTGGCTGAAATTCATAGGTGATAGTTAATACATATTTCTGTGCCAAAAGATTTCCCCTTTTAGGTTTTGGAGGAATGTTACTGTTTGTTATTGTCAGCTGGTTAGTATTTGTTAGAATACTCGACACAATCAGGATACAGCATTGTAGAAAGCAGCTATGGTTGACATTTACATTTTCTCACTCCACTTGACTTCTGGTCAAGTCGCAATAACCCAAAAGCACAATAAGTTGAAAGTAGACCTTCATTATAAACAAGCATTTAAACACAAAACTCCACTACTCTCTACTATTCTCATTATCGACTATGCTATAGCCCTGCAGTCAAAATAGAGACTATACTACATCAGCTTGGTCGGTCAGGAGAATATACCGTTATCTGCCAGGATGGACCACATACAGAACCATAGTAAAAGTACCCAGAAATGTATACACAAATAAACAATCTTGAATATTCATTGAATCTTGAATGAATCGTGAATATTCATCCCTTCTGCGACATCTGCAGTCAAAATTTGCCAATCGCACACTTCAGGGTAATGTGTCTGCTCAAGACATGAATAATGTGAAGTACCAGGAAATCTTGAAATGCCAAAAACAAGAGCTGCCTGACGTGCTTCATAACTTACATCCGCTCACCCTGAGTAAATGCTGTCAGTCGAGGAGTCAGTCGAGGAGAAAGCACATTATCTACGTTCAAGGTTGAATTTAATATGCCTATTTAGCTATAGATACTAAGAACCTGTGAAGAACTGCATTTTTGATGACAGATTTATAAACAATATCTTGAAAGTTGGAATGAATGCACTTTTTTCTCCTGAATTCCATTAGTTGGCCACATGAATATCTGTAATAATAATTTTCCTAATAGAATAGAACTACAGCCTTCCCCAGAGACAACTCTTCTCCCCAGTAAATGACCATGCGTCCTCTCTGCTAAACAATAAATAAATGTGAGGTTTTGGTGTTATCAGGAGATATCTATCAGAGTCACCATGACATCACGGCTCAGTGCTAACTTATTGGAAGGAGGCTTTTTCCCTTGCTGTGAACAAGAGGGAAATTCCATCATGAGTACTGTAAAAGGTGACATGACTAATTCCGAAATACTAAACCTTAAACAAACTCTAAATCAATATCCTGGCTCACAAGGCCAGCTCAGACACACATGTCTACTGTATGATCTAACTCACAGCATTTGTCACAGTATCAACAGAGTTCCACTTGATCTTTGATTGTAAAAACTGATTAGACTACTGTAAGAGGAAGTTGAATTGACCTCAGGTCAGGTTGTCTCTCCTCTTTAAAACATTAGCCACATAGACAATTGTCAATATTAGTTCCAGCTAAGTGAGTCAGAGTTATGATGAACATCAGAATGTGAACATGTGTTGATGTTAGCACAGATCAAAGTAACATAGTGGGAGAGGGAAATGGTGCTTTTTGTGGGTCTTCTCTGTTTGGGTGTTGGATTGCCTCAAGAGCCCCCAGACCTCTGGAAGGCCCATTATGTGCTCACGCCTTGGCCTTGTGTGAAGGGCCTTGCCTATAGCATGCAGGGCTTCCTGTCTCTGGGTGTTTGTGTTTAGGCAGGTCTGAGGAGATAATGGCCCTGGGAGGCTGAGACATGGTGGTGTAATGGAGACAGATAACCCAGCCTCACTGTAAACATCTGTCCATAGGGTGTGATTCATAGTATACACACACGTAGACACACACACACACACATATGAAGGTTTTGTAGTCTGCCAGCCTAATGCATGTGAATACTGTGTCTCCGATGTTTCTAACTTTTATCCTTTATTGCGCTGCGTCAATTTGTGTTCTGTCCTGCAGAGGTTTTGGCTTTTGGTTCTGACAGCTCGGTATAAACAGTTTAAATTACGCTTTTCCACCAATCAAGGCTCCCTAAATACTGGAAATACTGGTGACTGACTACCCAATTACAAAACCAAATAAATATATGCCAGAGAACGCTACTTAAAAGACTACTCTATTGTTAAATGACATTTTAGTGGCATTCATGTGGTCTTTCCATTTTATACTGGTACTGGTACAACATTGAAACATTACATTCTGTTCCAGTATTCTGCTTTAAATGCATCTCCCCACAGGAGGTCAAACACATTGGACAACTCATATGATGTGAAAGATGCTTGACATATAGGAAATGTGTACTTTGAGTTCTTTGTGAACCTTAAACATTGACATTCAGTTGCCCATAACACCCCTCAGTGTGTAGGTCCTTAAAGACATTAATGGTTGTTCTCACACACATACTTCATATGCACTGCTCAGTAGCTGAAGGAACTAGGTTAATGTCGGACGATTCCACACGTAATGATTTCCAATTTCCAAACGTTAATGGCAAATGCAGGAAGTAGGAGCGCTCTTGGTGTATGGAGACACTGAGTAAGGGCGTGGAGGTCGAGGTGGAAGATGGGCCTGAAGCTCATCAGGTATTCATGCAGGAAACCAGCACACATATAAGCCAAGACCTGCAACAAACATTAGCATGTTTTGTATTGAAACCACAATCACAGTGCAGTAAGAGTGGCTACAACTACTTTTAGTTCTCTGTGTTCTTTTTGTCGTGGTTTTAGCTGATAAAACAACTCAGGTTTCCCAAAGTGAATAAGACAATTGTGTAAGGTCACTTCAGTGAACTTTGATTTTAGGTGCAGCACGTCTGCTCCGTTCTGACAGTGCACAGACATTTAAAAAACCTTTTGTCTCTGGATCTGGTGTTCATTTGGTTAAGCAACGGGCCCATGTGGTTTGGTTACATGCACTACTGTGCAGCTGAGACGATTCAGCCCGGGTTCGTTCATGTCTCCGTGTGTGTGGAGCTGTTTCTGTGTCAAGTGTGTGTGTGTGTGCGTGCGTGCGTGTCAGTTTGAGGACGCCAGGCTGTCTCCAGTAGAGGAGGCCCAGTGTGTCAGTGTGGAGGTGGAAGGGGAGAGCAGGGCTAGCTTCTATAAATCAGGCCAGATTACCGAGGTAGAGAGGCCTGCTACTCCCCTCCACTACCCAGCCTCCTCTGCTTTGTATCAGCCGACACACACACGTTTGTAACTGTACGACTTAGTGGACGCTATCCTTGCACTGAATAGGTTAGTAGACACTGTTCTAGGTCCTAGAGTACAGTAAGCATTTTCTACCATAAAAAAAAACTCTTCGTACAGTCCAACTTTATGTTACGCTGACATATTTGTGCTGCATTTATATTTCATAGAGGAACACCAGTGTTAATGTCAGCTTTGACTAAATTAACAAGCATCTTTCCAGAGCTTTAAGATTTTCAGTATTCATGACAGGAGGAACCCTGAGCAGAGGACGGAGATGTACCCATTCCTTCCCTGCAAGCTGAACCCAGCCACAGGACATGTTGTGTTTTGATTAGAGGTTGAAGCCAAAATCACACATATCTCAATGTTCACGACTTAGTTTAACTACAACTACAGTATATTGTTGTGCCCGTGCCTCCAGCTGTGATTAATAGTGAAGAGCTGCTGACAGCGACTCTGCAAAACAATCGGTGAAGCAGGTTAATGGATTAGTGACGTGAAAATTACAACACATCCCATCACAGAATATACTTAGGAATGTATTCAAAATAACACATCATTTAACTGCAGCTGTATTTGAGTGTAAGCAAACATAAAATAAAGTGATTACAGGCCTTAGTGGGTTGTTCTTCATGTACTGGCTACGGCTTGTAGCTGGAACATGTTGAGCAGATTTTGGGATTCCAGTTATTGACTCTTTTTGACATTATTGGAAGAAAACTCTACAGAATTAGTTTGACTAAGTGTTGGTACTGGTGTTGCATTGGTTGAAAAATTCGTTGCATGTTTGAAATACTATTTATAATATTTCATAATTGGGATGTCCATTGCATTATAGCCATATAGTTTACTTAGATTAAGATTTCAGATAGTAGATTATAAGAAATAGTTTTTTAATATAAGAATCTTATCAGACATATGATTTTTTGAATGTCTCTTTGCCCCCAGAGCATTGAGTATTCTGTCCATGTCCACATTATCACACCTGGATTTAAAAGAGCATTGGTTGATCAAATTGGTATCGTTTGTCTTTAGTAGAAAATAGTTCCTCATGACCGATCACCTCTCATTCAACACTCCCTGTTATCAAGGGACTCTTTAGGTGATATGGTGCCTGAGCTTTCTCCACATCCGGATTAATACTGTTTGATTGATTCAACATATTCTTCCTTTGGTTGATAAATATTGTTTTACATATTTATCAATAATACTTAGATCTAATATCCATATTACAGTCACATGTACATTTGCTTATTATATGCATTACCTCAGCAACAATATTAGTGTTTTTAGGTGCAATATTGGCCCTATTCCGTTTAACAACTAATGCTTATAGGCTAACGTGCTAAGGCTAGATGAAAATCCAATTCAGGAATAAATGGAACCTTTAAGTAAAACGTGGCATCATATTTCAGACAGCTCGTCATCAGTGGTTAAATCAGTGCTGTTTCAATTCGTCAGGTTATTATGTTCACTGTCCCACAGCCTCCATGAAAGTGTCCATGGAGCCTTTTACACGCAGCTCATGCTAACTCCTAACACACAGAATCAGCAGTCATTATAGATATCCTTATTCTTATACAGTGATTTGTCTCTGAAGCCACATGGATGTTTTTTGAACTTTTTCCTAGATCAAGGCTCTCACAAGATCTTGTCTTTTATTCTCAGATATTGCTTTTAATGTGCCCATTCTTCATCGCTGACACTGAGAGTGATTATTTGTTATGCTTTCAGTAGCCCTATCGTTCGGGCAGCTCAGATCACCCGTCTATATAATCCCTTTCCAAAACCTTCCAATGTCAAATAATGGTTTTCATGTTTTTCTTTCCTATTTTTGGGCAAGGAAAGCCGGCAATATGATGTTATGGCCGTCCAGCGCTTTCTCTCTGTTCTCTCTCACCATACTTTGGAATTTAATTGTGTTTTGACAACTCTTTTCCATGGCTGGCCCAATTATAGCCTCTAGTTGGGCTGGTAATGATAGTTGTTAATGGGGTGAAAAATGGACGTGCATCTCTGACAGAAACCACAAGCAGATCCTTTGAAAGGAGAGGTTGTAGCCAAGGAAAGCACAGGCAGGAGTGACCTCGCTGTGCTCCCGTCCTCTGAAGGCCTTTATATAGCATACATGGCTCCCAGCATCTCCTCTAGGGCCTTTGCTGTCCTGTTATGTGTGTTTGTCGGCCGCTCTGTCAGTGTTAAAACATCAGTGCAGTCAGTAGCAGCGTCAGAGCTACTGTATGAGGCCATGGGAATGGCTCCGAGCGAACTGTCACACACACAGACACACATTTCTTAATGTCGTCAAATTTCTCACGCTTTTTTCCCTCCCCCTCCGCTTTGCTTATCCTCCTCCTTCTCTGCCTCCCTTTCTCCCACTTGTTTCTCTTGTAGAAGGGAAAGTATTGATCGGCCTCTTCCCAAAGTTATTTTTAATCAAACATAAACAAGTAATCCACATTTCCTTGGGAGATTTGGGGTTGCCCGAAGTGTCTTGCTCCTTCTTAGTTTGCTTTATGCTCGAGGGAGGCGCTGAATGGGAGAGATGGAGCAAGAGATGCGAGCATGAGGGCTGTGTTGAATAGGGAGGGTGGGGGGGGTATGGGTCCGGCGGGTGTTTCGAGAATAACACAAGTGCCACCAGCGAGTGGGAGACGTGGGAAGTCCGGCTTCAGTCTCAGTTAGTTGTAGCACATCCTATTATTATCCCTAGGACTATGTAACGAGGCTGACCAGAAGAGACCCTAAACACACACACACTCAGTCAGAGTTCTCCCCTCTCTCACACAGACACAGGCCAGGCCATTCCCAAGTCTTATTTCTTCTGGACTTTATGGGAACACTTAAATTTAGCCCTGGCAGGGACTGAAGGCATAATAATCAAAGCTCTTGTCACCAGGCTCCCAGTGCTAGGTGGTCTGGCTGCTCTGAAAGGAAACTCTCACCCAGTTGAAGACATGTTCCCTTCTTTGCACACTGGCACAATTGTAGCTAGAAGCCTATAACTGACACCTCTGAAACACATAAAGTCACAGGAACAGGACTAAACGAGTGCAGTGTAGGAGCTGGGATCGTTTTGGACTGGAGTCTGTTTTAAAAACTTGATAATTTACACAATCACTTCTTTTTCTTCTACCTTTTTCCAAACACTTTTCCGATAATCAATTAACCAGCAGACAGACCTGCAGAGAAGACTGCACGTGGTTCACCGCACAGAGAACACTGGAGCCCTGATTCATTGAGTAAGGGTAGATGCACTTTGAAGTAGAGGGCCGGACCCACCAATCTGAACCAATAACAACCCTTACCATACATTACCATTACCATAAAATACCCATAGTGTCAGCACACCCCGAAGGACCAAACAGCTTGGGCTCTGTTTGATGTTGTAATGGGCTTTTAAGTTCTTATGGCCCAAGACTGCAACCACACTTAGTAATTATATATTCATATTTACACAGCGGAGTATGTGTGTCACATACAGTAGAGTCAGGGACTACACATCATCTTCAGCATGTATTGGTTCTGGTGACAGGTAATTTGCAATAACAAAAAAAAAGCCCTCTTTTCAAAGGGCACCAGGGTTTTGCTCTCACAACATAGTGTCCTGCACCTCTTCCCCCAGGATTGCCTGGTACATGTGAAATAGGATCGGGTCGTGTGGTTTCCAATTAAATTGTGTTCACTTTTAAAATCTCCTTTATATTTGATGTCCTCATTTGTTGTCATGACTAATTGAAAATGTCATAGAATCTGCATTTTGCTAGATTTTTTAAATTAAACCGGATTCCTGCAGAACAAGGCTGCCTCTGCTTTCATTGTGAGGCCCATGATGTTGATGCTCTTTCGTTGTATTTGACTGCATCATATAAAGGTGTTTCTAATGGTCTGTTATCTACTTATGTATGTAAATATACCCATCGAGATGAATCATCACCACTTAAAACGTTCATAAACATACTGTTACATTAGGAAAATACATTACAGGGCTGTTGTAGTGGGTTGCATTCAGTTATACAAGTATCCTGTATTTAATAGTGTACTTAATAATCTGATAACCTAATGGAAACGTTCTAGTGTGATGGTTAAACTCAGTGATTTATGTAATGGTCTGTATTTTTTTGTGTGTAATGCGTAAAGCACAACTGACAATACAACTGACAACAACATGTGGAGTGAAACGGGCACACTTGTAAACTTGCTCTCATACTTTACACCGGTGTGTGTCTGTGTGTGTTCGTACGAGGTAATGATAATGTAATTCACAGCGTGAAAGCCCCTGTGAGGTCAAAGGTGATGAGGTGCTAAGGAGGTCTTTGACACTTGACACACACACACGACAAAAACACACACGCACACAAACACACGCGCACACACTCGCACAGTCGCTGGTCTGGCTCCCTACAGAGTGAAACTGTCACCACCTGGAGTGCAGGACAAATTAGCCTATGATTTGTGTCATACACTCTGTTAGTGTGTAAGTGTGTGTGCTTTTGTTCTTCAAACTGTGCTCTAACCAGTGTGTTCTCTCTTTGTCTCTTCCATGTTGTCCCTCTGGTGTCCTCTAATGGATCCTAACAGGTGAGTGCTGTTTCTCTCTGTGCTCAGTATAAAACTCTTGTCTTATAATGCTGTTAACGTGAAGTTGCTTAAAGGGATAGTTCACCTTAAATCACACAACACCGATACTCACCCCTCAGAACAGTATCATCACGTAGATGGTCTTCATTTCATTTGCAGACGGACAGAACAATTCTGCTGCCCCAACACATCAGTTTTGTTATAATGCTCTAGCCGTTGTCTCTTTCCAGAATCAGAGTCCTGGCTATTTAGGATAATCCACTAACATTCTCTGTGAACGTCTCTATTCTGTCCATCATTTCATAACGATTCCAAAGGCCTCTCTTTGACAGTGAGCTTTGTGGGGGGGGTCGTGAGGTCACCCTTTAATTGCATCTTTAATGGCGACCTCCTGCTGCATTAGTGTAAATAAAGTCTCTAGCCAGTAAGAACCATGGCTGTGTCTGAAATCACCCATTCACTCACTATTCACTACTTCACTACACAGTGAGTCCGATAGAGAGAAGTAGATTGTGAGGTCCTAAATAAAATAACGCTTTCGGATGCTACTTGCCCCATTTTCTCTTCCCTAGTAATGATGTCATTGTCGTAGCATTATGACGTACAACATTTTTTTACAATATTTAAAGTAGAATGTAAAGGAGATGTGAGCACAAGGGACCTCCCCTGCTACATATCATGTTTTTTGCTTGAGATCCTAGTAACCACCTAATAATTGTATTTAATTATTCTAAATCTAGGATGTTTAATTGTTGCTGGTGAAAGATTTGGCCAAACAAATCTTTTCAGTGGGTCATCAAAGCAGGTAAATCTGTGTACAGATGATGACGTCATCTCTGCCTAACTTCCCACAGCAGGAGCAAGGTTGCGTGTTCCTCTGGCCCATATAGCTTTACTGCTCTATTTGTCACTGCCAGTATTCCTGGCTTTTTTCCTCTCACTCCCAAGGTGAAGAGGAATGAATGATGGCCGGCGTGCTGGACTTTCTTCAGTCTTCCTCTTCCCCCTCTCTTCCGTGAGAAAGTCAGGGAGGATGAAGGGAAGTCAGGCTGCCCATCAATCCTTCCAGAGAGAGAGAGAGAGAGAGAGAGAGAGGGGGGGAGAGGAATGAGAGGAAGTGGAGGTGTGGGAGGCTTGGTTTAGCCAAGGGGAGTCCCAGCAGGCATACACACACACACACTGACACACACACATATGCACAGAGGAAGAATAACACTCATATATCTGGCGCGTCAACAACTGGCCTCTGTTTGCTCTGGGCTGACACCAGTACAGGCAAACTGCTACTGGAGTTCCTCATCAACCTTGTTACGCATGCATGTGTGTGTGTGTGTGTGTGTGTGGGGTGTGTGTGTGTGTGTTTGTGTGTGTTTGTGTTTGTGTGTGTGTGTGTGTGTATTCCTGACTTTGTGTTTCAGAAGGTGCACGAATGGCTCTGTGTGTGTTGGCCTGTATTTTCATTTGTATTTGTTTTGCATGAGTGTACTTTCACGTGGTACCCTTTAATGTGTGTGTGTGTTTGTTGTTTTGTTTGTTTGTTTGTTTGCTAATAGCCAACTCATGAAGGCAACAAAATCTCTCGGCTACTGTATCATCGTCTTGCCACACCACCACTGTGATTTCAGGGATGACAGTATTGGTTTGTTGACCCAACATTTTGGTTGGATTTGTGTTCAAACCTTAATGACAGGACAGGGGCCTTTCTTCACTAAAGGGGTTTACAGATAAATCGGAGATAAATAAAGCTCAAGAGATGAAAGGGCAAAAAGAAGATTTAAGGTACTACCTCTTCAGGCCTCTGAGATTATTCAAATGAACAAACCTAAGAACTATAATCTCTATTTTTTTTGCATTGTTGGAAAGATATATTAAACCTCACAGAAATATGAAACCTATTACAGCAAGTACCAGCTGCCCTTGCCCACCATATTTGTAGTCCGAGTGAACATTTTCAACATTCAAATCTATTTTATGGCTCGTCATTGGATTTGGTATCGATACATTTTTGCTGCAAGATGGATCTTAATTCCACTACTTACTTCTCCCCGACCAACACCAGAAGATTAAAGCTTTCAATTATCACCGGCATTGTCGGCAGACAAGAAATCCAAATTACATTTCCCACTCTAGTTTCACCAGCAAGTAGCCATATTTGGTCTTATGTTAATTCATCTACAGTTATGTTTACTCTGCAAAAACAGTCCAACCTCACAGAGCTTGTCTCAGGGCTGTAGAATTGTAGTTAATTTTTTCTCCGAGTGATCACCTCTCTGAGTCATCCACATTTTCTCCCTCTCTTTCTAACTGGACCCTTGCCCACTTCTCCTCTGTGTTGATTTGGCAAAGTGCAGATCTACAAATTGTAGGTGTGTGTGTATGTGTGCGTGTGTGTAGGAGTCAAGTTTTTTTGACAGATGAGGTGAAAATCCCTTCTCAATGTTTCTATCTAACAAGTATCAAGTCTGGTATGTTATGTGCACTTGAAAAGACTTGGGCTCTGCCTTGTAAAGCTACTGGGCCTTGTCCTCTTTGAAATCCTATAGAAGTGCAATGAATACTTCAGCTCCAGGTCTTGCAAAGTCATCTCCTCCAAGGCCGTGAAAAGGAGCTCCACTAAAAGTTATTGCCCTCAGAAAAAGAAATCACTTAGCTTTGTTTGATCTTCCTCTTGAAATATGCCGTCAGAGACGTATTTTATATAATCCCATACTGTTCTCAGCCGACGGCGGGCCCTGTGACAGCCGTAAATTACAAAATGGCCGACCTAAGCAGAAGAGCAAGAAAAGAAGAAAAGGGAGTGGAGGGATGGCAAAAACACACATTGGTAACCTAGCATCACCCCCACTTCTGCTCCAGCTCCCCCTGGGATCAAACGAGAGGGAGGATTTGGGCGAGTAAATCATTTCCTTTAAGTGGAGAACTCTCCGGGCCAGTGGAATGAGTCAGACCTGTGTTCATATCAAATGGAGGAATCACAGAAACACTTTGCCAGAAAGCCTGGCTGCTTTTCTTTCGCACTCTTCCCCAAATGGTGGAAAATTTGGGACCTTTGAAGTGCTGATAAGGCAAATTCATCACATTCTCTCAGGCTGCTGTGGCTGTTGAGATGGAATGAAGTCGTCGGGTCGGCTGATGTTTCATGTTGGAGGTGCTACAAGTGGACGATAAAAAAATCTACTTTCACCATTTCAGATTAAATATTAGCTCCATCCCTTACACTTCAACTGACAGCCCAACTGCTTTGATGGCTTCGACATGAGCAGACGACTGTTCTTTTCCCCTGCTTCCAGTCGCTTCCTGTTCAAATACTTTCAGTTGCAAACAGACGTTTCCACTGCTAATAAGGCTTAGCTGCTTTCAGAAACACATCCATTCGAATATGCAATAAAAACCTCTGCAGCTTTTTAACCTATGTGCAGTGTATGTGTTTTCAGTCTACACTGTAAGTACACAGGAATTTTTTTACTTAAATATACATTTTCCTTGACTAGACAATATGTGAAAAAAATTTAGGAAGTGGACAATAAGTCAAAACTACATGGTCACTGCCAAAATCATCATAACAATCAATTATTTAAAAATGAAATTATCTATTGTTTCTGTTTCCTCTTAGTTGTAATATGATTTTCAACAAAATATTAACAATAATCGAAAGAAACAAATGAAGAAAATTAATTTAGTTAATTAACTATTTATTTATTTATTTACCATTTATAAGCATTAAGTCCTAGATTTGAAACGATGGAAATATCAACTATCATATCAAATATTTTTTCATCCTGAAAATCTTCTGTTCTTAAATCCCTGTTTTCACCTTTGGAGTCTGCTTGCAAGCGATTATACCAGAATCAGGTTTTGACCAAAGGCTAAGTGTTGATTCATGGCCCCCGCTTGAACATTCTACAGAGATTCCCCTCCCCTGTCTGCCCCCATGTTCTTTTCCCAGAGTGAAAATTGAACTTGTGACATTTATAGCCATGCTCTGATATTATTGTACCAGTGTGTTCAGAGCAGCCTTCCTTTGAAAGAGCCCCTGTTTTTCTTTTACAACTTCGCCCAGCACTCCTGCCGCTCTTATGAAATTCCTGTGTGTGCGTGTCAGACGTGGGAATGTTTTATCTTCCCTGAGTTATCCTTTTTCACTTAATGACTATTCCTCTGGACGCCGCAACCAGACGTTGTGTTAAAAGTGAGTTTTCCTCCTCTGTGGTGTAACACAATCTAAACCTGGTCAGAGAGCCTGACAGACATGGAGACACTAATGTGTACGTGCGTGTGTGTGTGTGCAAAAAGGACTGGTGCCTGATCCTATGTGTGACTGAACACAATTTGTCTTTGAGTGTGTCAGTCTATGTTGCACGACTGTGTGTGTGTGTGTGTCTGTCTGTGCGTGTGTCTGTGTGTTGCATTGTGTTTTCCTGCTTACCTGCTCGTGTATGTGTTTCTGGTTTGAGGATGTTGTGAGCGCTGGGTGAGAAGAAGCAGAGCCTGGATCTGCTTTCCATCACACTGAGCTGCCCAGGGCCAGAAAAGACCCGACTACACACACACACACACACACACACACACACAAACACACACACATTTTCTTACACAGTGGATTAAAGCAGCCAATAGTTGAACAGCCGCACACTTCACCAAACGGGCAAACATGACTAAACCTCACAGGGCTGAACATGTAAAATACAAAAGCACAAACTGCACCTCACTACAAATAGATTTTCATGTAACATTGTTTTGTAATCCGTGATAATCCCCAAAAATTTCATAAAATTTAATGTCGGGAACTTTGTCACTCAGGACATGCAGCTCATGAAAGCTTTTACATTCACAGCTCTACAGACACAGTTACTGTCCCAATTCCTCACTGCATCCCATGGAGCTTGTGATGTGTTCATACTGGACAAGAGACAAAGAGAGTTCAGTAAAAACAGTACAAACATCAAATCCTTTTGATGATCAGTGAGAAATTATGGGTTATGTGTAGACATCCCCATAAATACAAAAATAAGAATTCTGTATCAATATGTCAAGTTTGATTGGCGTTCCAAAATCAAATGCAATTTTTTTTATACAAAAATTATATGTATGATATGTGCATTGATTGCTTTGTATATTTTTTACTTCTGAAAGATGCAAACATTGTTTTATTTAAACCAGCATATTTAAAATGTTTGATAACCTGGTGATCATTTGAAGAGCGACCGTATTTATATAAAATGAGATAAAGTAAGTAAAAGTAAAACACTAGTTGTCAGTGTCGAACTTGGTGCGATTTGGAATGACAATAAGCTTAATATTAATAAAAACTGAATAAACAGGCAACCAGTGTTCTTTAGCAGTCGGCAGTGGCCCTTCAGTCTGTGGGCCGAGTTGAACATGTCTGTAGTGGTCGACAACTGGCAGCCTGCAGCCAATAATATTAGTCTTGCCAGATCGTTTTGATAATCTGATTTAGTTTGTTTTAAAATATCGGACTGACACTGATATTGGCGACTGTCGGGGTTGCTGATCTGTATTGGCAACAATAGTCATAGAATCATTTCCTCTTTAGCGATTTGTCCTCAAAGTAATTCTAAAGCAACCGACATGAAGCAGTCATAACTGTTAAAACTGTCATAAGTGATATTTTATAACTGCTGTCGCTCACATGAGAGACAGAGATGCTGTCCACATCTCTGACGTGACAACATGCATCAACCAGGGGCCACACACCCTGTGATAAGCTTGTCATGGCTTTATATATTACTACACGTACCACTGACAGCATGTGGAGTTGTTACACCAGCTACAATAGCCCCAAAAGCTATTAAATCTTCAAGCCATGATCACATAATAAGCAGTTCTCCTCTGTTCGCATGAAGGCAAACATCTGAACATCACTTGTGACACGGTGACTTCAAAGCACTCTGTGATCTGTTCCCCTGTGGTCGCCACACAACCGTTGGTTTAGCTTAAAGAGCTGTAGATTGGGGGCAAATTAAAACCAACTCAATGATCATAGAGGAACTGTCTTACTTTCAGCCACACCCTAATCAGTGATGTCACAGTTGGTGTTTGTTATGAGTCGTCGAAGGCAATGCAACTGCAGTGACATCATCAGAAGCCCGACAGAAAGCTTCTCAGCTCTGCTTTGCTTCTCTTCCACTGTGATTTAATGCAAGTGTCTTGTAAAAGGAATGATAGGAAAATAGGCCTGTCCCCTTCTCCACCTGAAATTCACAATAATCACACATGACTATATTAAACAATTTGAATAATATTGATTAATAATATTTTTATGTCATGCTTGTAATTATCTTTTTCCACCTTTGTTGAATATGGCATAAAAAAAAGCAACATTTACATTGTTGTGGTGTACGCGTGCAGTAGCTCTGTCAGGAGAAGATGAAGATGTGTGAGTGTGTAAGTAGGAAATAGAGTCATCACACGAGTTGAGGGCAGAGTGCTGAGAGCTGAGTATTGCCCTCTCTCACCAGAGTAAGCTTCTGATGGGTGTGTGTATGAGGGAGAGAGAGAGAGAGAGAGAGAGAGTGTGTGTTTCCCTTGCCAATAATTCAGTGTATGCTTTCATGGTTTTTTGCAGATGAGTGTGTAAAATTGTCAGACCCTTTGCACCCTCATGTGTCATAAGCACCATTAATAGCACACTGATCCACACAAACTGGTTGCCCTCCCCCTGTCCTCCCCCTGTCCTCCCCCTGTCCTCCCCAGAGGACGCTGGCAGCAGTGGGCACTTGTGTAACATTTACGTATTTGTTTTCATTTTAATTTGTCTCTCACCAGCTTTGCTTGTGTGTTTCCAGTGTGTTGTTGTGTTTCGGAGAGGAGATATATTACCGCATCCGATTACCCCCACCTCCAGAAACCACTGTTATATCCCAAACAACTCCCACCGCTGTGCACTCTCATTCCCCACCCCTTGTTGCCCCCAGCATGCCCCTGCTACCCCGCTGAACTCATCAGCTCAGCCCACCTCTGCTTTAAGGCAGGCGTACAGGGTCCCACAGGAGGAACGGGCTCTGTTCATCCACCCAGCTTAGGAGGGCAGGGATTGGGTTTAGGCGACAGGTGCCAGAGGGACCGGCCAGTCCCCTCACAGCAACACACACACACACAAACGCGCCAACACGCACAAAAATACATACACACTGAATCTGGCTATGCCTTAATCCCCAGCCAGCTGTTGCAGTTGCTAGCCCAATCAGTCTAAAGTGTCGAGCGCCTGGGACGCTTGTGTGTGTGTGTGTGAGTGTGTGTGTGTCAGCATGGAGGGGGTATTGTGTGTGTGTGGGGCGGGGGTCAGGTAGCTGCCACACATGCCAGTCATCCCAGCAGTCCAGAGAGCTTGGAACTGGACCCCTGTCCACCCGATGATGGTCCAGCCTGATAGATTCATAACACATGTTCCCCTGGCACTGTCAGCACGTACGCATACACACTCACACACAAATGATACACCCTCATTCATTATCTTTCCCCGGGCTGAGATAGGCCCAATCCTATCACAGTCCACCCCAAAGGCCAGCGGAGGTGAACCGACCCTATAGACACGGGCTAATCCATCAGGAGCACGGGGTGGGGGTGCTTTAGTCAGGGCTGTGGAGGGACGCTGTGTGTGCTGTCAGGGTGTGTTGCTGCCAGTTCAGGGCTCATGTCATCGCAGGGGATTCTCCACATTCAGCAGATTATTGCTGGATGGTGCTGAGGTTATCCGCAAACAGTTACACAAGCCAGAAGCAAAACATTCTAAATGCCCAGGTCGGTGTCACACAAACAGGCTCATGTTGCTATTTGCTCACATTTATAATCCGTACAATTTCCTTCATATAAACTTGTGTGTTTGGTGCAATTTTTTACCCTCATACTTGTCACCCTGTTTTCATTCTGTCCCTCAGCAAAGGACATTTACAGACGACAGCAATACAGCACAAGTTTATTGTTGCCATGTCAGATGACATTCGTGCCTGCCTTTTTTAGTCTTTAATTAAATCAACGTGATGCTATGTATCTTCCTCAGGCTATCATTTGTTTGGCTGTGCTGTAAACAGATGCACCAGTTCATACCTCTTCAGTCGCTCCTCACAAAGGAGCTGCTCCATGCACGTTCCCTGTCCTCACTGGTTGATGACTCTGGTACTCTGCTGTTTCCTCGGCCGGACGAACAGCTGGACAAAATGGGCAACTGGTGCTCAAAAAGCAGATGTGTCAGCTTGTTAGTATAATTATAATTTAATTATTATGGCGTACAATGAAAACTCCACTCAAAGTCACATGATGAGAATGGGAAATCTCAGGCCCTGATTTATCTGGAGAAACTTTCTAATAATGGTGCAGAAATATATTTGTGTTTGATCAGTAATTGAACTTCCTATTGTCACCAATTTGTAAATAGTGTATTTTTATTTAGATAAGATTAAATTCTAATTCAACAACAGCTGACCAGGGAGCACTCCTTGACAGGAACCACTTTGTGTCCGGGGCTCAATGTGAAATATGATTAAGTTGTCATGTGTTTTCTACTTTGTGCATGATACTAATAGGATACTTGTGTACACTTATACACAAAGAGTAGCAGAGAATAGGGTCACGGTCGGGTCATCATTGCCACAGGAAGTTGGTTATGTTGACCATGATTCTGACCACTACTAACCACAGGTAATTTTGATAAGAAAATGAAGGAGGCATTGAACAGATCAGATTAAAAATCGATTCACCTTACATTCTCATTTTGAATAAATGTAATAAAATAATAATTATTGTTTCATACTCTATTCCATCTCTCTTCAAAAATAGCTTCCACAGGAAGATAAAACTGAAACACTCTGTTTGTTTGTTGTTGTCAACAGATAAATATGTTGTCCGGTAGAAAATCATCACGCGACAGGACACACTGTTTCCCTATCTGCGTTGTGGTGCAGTTAAAAACACAGTAATGAGCTTTTAGCAACAACAAACATTTAAACCACAGCAGCACCAGCGATGGAGATGTGAGGCACAAAATCAAGGATGTAGCAGATTACCACCAGAAGCTGCTAAACCCCTAAACTAATTTCATCAGCTTGGCTCATGCGAGAGAATGAGCGTAATCTAAATGTGGTTTGTGACAGGAAAATAGCTTCACCATTGTGCATGCACACCACGGCTCTACTAAGCACAGTTTTCCTACAGCACTGTATTTATCTTAAAGGTGTGGACAGTGCTCTTATTCTCAGATTGTGAAAGTGTTCGAGGATGTGAACTGTCCGATGTGAGGGCCTGTGGATTTGTTTTGCCTCCCAGGAAAAGACGGACAGCCCGTTGAGCGGCCCTCTCTGTGCGGGTGTCGGCGAAAAGCAAATGCGAGTCTTATGAGGATGATTCACATAATGCGATGATTTCATAATGTCGTTAGTCTGTTTGCGTGATCACAAGATGAAACTCGGCGCTACATCACCAGTTCATGTGGACCACTTCCACACACCATGCTCTGTATGAATATGATATCTGTTAAAAGCCACATCAATGGGATGTGTTAATATGATCCACTCTGCAGTCACAGCCTGTGCATTATCCGGACCCTCCTTTTCCGTCGATAGCTCAGCTAGACACGCTCCCCTGATAGTGTTTGCTATGAAACAGCATATTAAGCTTATAATATCAATATTGAGGAAAAAAAACATATACTCACATGAAGTTGTTCAAATTTCACATTGACTTTTTCTGGTTGTAGCCGGGCCAATGGTGGTGACTTAGCTAGCCCCCCTCCAGAAGGGGAAGTAGATCCAGTGTCAGTGCTTTTAGCCCATATTCCCAGTCTCCACATAATCAATGCAGTTTGACAATCAGAGGCAATTAGCCCAAGAATATATGGAATGATAAGTATACCTCCCTGGAGTTAATTGCTGTCAGGGTGAAAAGAACAGACCATTACAGGGCAGTAACAGACCAGTAATACCCAGACTAATGAACCGTTTCCACAGCTGATTATGACCAACTCAGCTACATTGTGTTATTGTAAAAACTCTAGAAATGCTATGTTTACATATGTACACACAATATCATCAGCAAGTTAAATGATACCAAACATTATTATGTACTCATGATTAGCTCCAGCTTAAAATTCTACAATGTTAAAACTTCTATTATTATTCTATTATATATCGGCTGTGGCTCATGAGGAAGACCAGGTCATCGGCTGACCACCATGTTGGCCGATTGGTCTCAGTGTCCCTCATTCTGTGGCTGAAAGTGTCATTGGCCCCAAATGTCCCCTGACGGCTGAGCCAACCGTGTGTGAGTGATGTGTGATAGAGAAATGGACGCACTGTTTGATTGTGTGTGTATGAATGGTACAACTTTACTGCAAAGTGCTGTGAGTGGTCATCAATGCTAAATACATACATGGTTGTGTAACAATCTTTTTCTGATAAAATGTTCGCCTCCTGCTGTCTCCTGTGTGACAGTTGCTTGGCGATTGTCTGTCATCCAACCAAGTTGTCATGCATCGTATAATTCTATATCACCATCCCTCAGGATTAAGTCATCCTTTCTAGCAGCTGCATTGAGTGACAGGTAGTCTGAGAGGTAACATCCAAAAGCTAATTTAGTCAACTTGGTGCCTAACGCTTGAAGCTTTTAGTGTCAATGTGTCATATTTGGCACATGTCCACGTATTTTATGTTAAAACCACGTTAGAACTATTTATTTTAATGCAAATATGAGCTTTTTATGTGTATTAATAATTGATTTGGATCATTAAGGCCAGAGTAGTTGTTAATGCACAGATCGGGCCAGGATTTTCTTTGGTTGACTATACAGCCCCACTGTCCATCCCTCTGCGTAGAGAGCACCCTACCTCATCCCTGTGAACTTCATGATGGTATTAGAGACAAACTGGGAGGTGCAGAATCATCCAGTATGACTGTCCTTCCTCTGGATTCTTGGCTGGTAAACTGCGTAGCCCTCTGAACTATCTGCAGTCCTGACTAAGTGTTTTTTGTTAAAGCTCAGAGAGGAAGTTTGATGTGGTATCAGCATTAATCAGGGAATGGATCCTAGCAGGATGTGGCTTTGATGGATAGCTCGTGGCATCAACTCTTGATGGTGATCTCCAATTGAAAGCTGCTACTTGGCTTTGTAGTCCAACTCACTCTCTCCGTGCATGTACAGTCTATAGAGTCAGCTGTGGTTGTTTTGTGTGTGTGTGCGTTCGTGTGTGAGAGGGGGGAGAGGGAGAGAGAGAGAGCGCGTTGGAGAGCGAGAGAACTGGAGAGCCCCTGAGTGCTCTTTGTGCTAATAAAACAGCAGCTCTATGGGACACTGGACACCCTGGATCAAACTCCATCACATTACTGAAATATTACACCTCCTTCAGCCAAGGACCTGCACCCAGTTGATGTGTCTGCATGTCAGAGGTGTGTGTGTGTGTGTGTGTGTGTGTGTGTGTGTGTGTGTGTGTGTGTGTGTGTGTGTGTGTGTGTGTGTGTGTGTGTGTGTGTGTGTGTGTGTGTGTGTGTGTGTGTGTGTGTGTGTGTGTGTGTGTGTGTGTGTGTGTGTGTGTGTGTGTGTGTGTGTGTGTGTGTGTGTGTGTGTGTGTGTGTGTGTGTGTGTGTGTGTGTGTGTGTGTGTGTGTGTGTGTGTGTGTGTGTGTGTGTGTGTGTGTGTGTGTGTGAGTGCATACATTAAGGTGCATGAGTGTGTCTCCCCATACGCACGTGTAGCTGTGTGATGATGCACATGTGGACCCCGCGGTGTTGTCAGCTGCTTGACAGTCTTTTAACATCACTCTGTCTGTGCACTCTCTAAATGCTGGACTTCTCATCAACCCCTATCCTGAAAATAGAATACAATCAAATGTTAAAGCTTCGATGTCTCTGTGCAGACGCTGATGTATGAAAATATTTATCAACCGTCAGGGTGAAGAAAATGCATTTTTTGTAAGCACCAGCAGTAATGGGCCTGTGGAGGTTTCTAAATTATATCCTGGTTGAAGCTATCGTCAAACTTTTCAATCTTTCAGTTTAAAAAACTATATACTAATTAAAATATCACATTCAGTTTTCGAGAGACAACAACTGAATGAAATATCAAATTTCTTATACTGAACAAAAGCTTTGATTAATATTGATCAGACAGATTTTGGATAAACTTTTTTATCAGTTTTTTAGGCAATTAGAAGCAAAAAACTTCTTATTAAAAATAATATTACACATGGTATTTATATAAACAGAAAGGACAACAAATTCCCCTTACAATTCATTCATACCAGTTCCACAATGAATTAGTTTAATAAAATAGAAACTGGAAATTTCTGCCATTGTGAATGAACATTTTAATTGTATATCTGGACAGAGGCGTTTCCCCTGAATCAGCACCAAATTAGTTCGCTAACCAAATGTCATCAATATCTGGTGACAAGTCTCTTAAATTTCATTTTAACACCCTTTGTTATTATAGTTTTAAAGATACTCTTACACCCTTCAAACTGTTAATAACAGATACATTGTATTTTACTTATTGCTACAGTAATTTACATTGCAGCTGTTGACCTCTTCACAAGCACAGTGAACAGAGACACTCATGATGAAAAACAGCTTCCAATGTGTGAGTCTGTGTGTGTGTGTGGTGGGGGGGGTCTGCATGTACTTGTGTGTCACAGAGGAGGGAGTGGGAGCAGTGGAGTTTATGGGAAGTGCAGAGATTTAAAGCTCCTCTCCCAGCACCTCCTCACAAGGTCAGGACCGCCATGCTTTGATCCCTCATTAGGGGGCAACCAGAACATGTCAGCCACCTCAACCAGTACTATATCACCAGCACAGGGAGAGCATGGCATTCTTAAAGCTTGAATGGACTGATGTAATGAATTAGCATCCAAGTAGAGAGGCAGGAAGGAGAAAAGGCACAGGCTATGGTCAAAAGAGTAAGAAAAAGCACCATGAAGCAGTTGAGCTAGATTTGAACTTCAAAGAACGTGCTATTGATTGGAGATTGGAGATCGGCATCTGACAACATTTGTTTTGGTTGATTCCAGAATTTCAGTATTCTTTTTTCTGGACTGGTTGTACGGGTCCGGGAATAAAATTCTCCGGAAATGGCCGATAACTGGAAATTGATGTGACCCTTGTCACCCTTGTTTTTTTTTAAATTGGCGGAAAAACTAATTATTTCACAAAATATTAGAGATATTCGAGAGCTGTGTTTCCAAAGTTTTGGTTTCGGCCTTTGTTTGTCCTTGTGCAGCCATAGAGCAAAAAGCAGCCAGAGCAGGAAGCCAAAAATAAGATTATCACTCCTTACCGGGGGGTGAGGGCAGCAAGCTGTTGTTGTGAATCAGTAATGATCCAGATTTGTGTCTCAATCCCGCCCACTGATGAGGTTGAGGTCTGCCTCACGATCACAACACACAGGACACAACCAAATTACACCAAATTGCACTCATCCCGTGACAGGGCCTTAACATAAAATGGGATTAGATTAAACTTTAATGAATCTCATAGTGAAATCAGCACATGGTGAGGCGAATGGTGGTAGGATGTGAGAGACAACAATAGGAACTAGAAAAATAAGAATTTCAGACAGAAGGACCATTTTTTAACAGAGTTCGAATGAGAGAACACTGTGTAGCACTGTACAGTGATCGTACACAATGAGTCATCACAGGCGATGATCAGTGCCTTAATTGGTGGTGTTGGTTTTCATTTTGCGGTTTATAAGTTAATGGCTGAAAATAAGATCTCAGACTGCTGTCATTAGTGAAATACTGTAAATTATGAGTCAACTGCACAGAAGTTCCTTATGTGGAAAAACTGGGGTTGCCGTCAGAACCACCAGCATTGGGGATTGAGTTTTTATCTTTATTTATAAAGCAGTAGCTAGTTTTTGCTGAGAGTTTTTCTTACTAATGCTGTGGCAAACTTTATATTAAGGAGGATTTATTCACGATTAACTAGTTGCTTATTATCATTCATTTCAGTTGCATATTGGCTTATAGAGCACAAATTAATGTCGTATTTTGCATGACGCCAACTCGCTATTAACTCAGTTTTCCCTCTGTGACCTCTGAATATTTTGTGCGTGCATTGTAATCTTCATATGCTTTGCTCAGGCCTTTACAGATGATGTAGCTGTGGAGAGATTTTTCTTTATTCTACTGAAATGTGACTATAGGATGCTCTGCTTAACTCTAAAAGTTTATACCTGGATACACTAGTACTACATGCAATCACCTCTGTAAAATACTCATCTCATTAAATTGCATGACGAACAGGAATAGTGAATCTTTGCCGTTTAAAATTTAGTTTAAACGATTCGTAGGAAGGCTTAATTTTTTCCGACACAGTAACGTAGCTGTCCACTGTGTGTGTCTACGGTTTCTACACAATCTAATGTGTGAGAGGATTTATTTATTGTTTGACTAAACAGCGTTCACAGCTCGGCTCACTGAGGAAAACATATACTGCTACACAAACTCCGAAGTCAAGAATTCCGCCCCAGAAGGTCTATTTGATTTTGCAGCGGAAAATTAAACTCATATGAGTGATTCTGAGTCAACATTGCGGGACATTTTGGATTCCCAGAGGCGCCAGAGGAGGTTAGCCGGGTTAAGAATCTTAGCGGGCCAGCTAAAGCCTTTTGGAGCGGATCCTTATTAATCTCTCCCACACCCCCACCAAGACATTAGCACCAGGTTTAGGCCGATTTACCTCGCCTGATAACGCCCCCGCCAGATCCGACAAATCACAAACATACATGCGTACACAAACACACAGAAACTGTTTTTTGCATCGACACACAGACACACGCTGAGACTTAGATTTTTTACATCTTCGTTTTTCTCTTTACTTTCTACTTCAGATTTTTGGCTTGTTTTATATTTTTTCATATTTCAGTAAACATCTGAGTTGTTTACCCTTTTTCTGTTCTTCCTTACTTTGTTACTCCTTTCCTTCTGTATTCCTTTTATACTTTCTTTTTCTTTTTCTTTTCTTTTCTTTTTCTTTTCTTCCCTCTTTCTTACTGTGCTTCCTGTTTCCTTTTGGTATAAATGTTCTCGTCTTTTGCAGCCTTCCTCCTTAATTTCCCCGTTTGACTTCCTACATTATTTATTTTCTTCTGTGTATAATTCAAATATATACTGTATAATATTTGTCCTTCCTTATCTTGAAGTTTTTGATCTTATCATTTCCCATCTTTTTCCTTTACTTTTATTTTTGTGAGTCGGGGACAGAGAAGGAAAGAAAAGACAGGCAGAAAGAGAAAGATGCCCTTTCACACCTCCGGCTAGGCCCCCCCCGACCAGTCACACCCTGTGTGTTGGTGGGGTGAGCTAAGACCCCCTGGCTATCCTGGATCATCCCCCGTGTAAGAGCCTTAACGCTGGTCAGCACTACAGGACTACTGTCTGCATCCACACCAACACACACACACACACACACACACACACACACACAAAATGCAATCATATTCCTCTACCCTCAGAGGAAGAGCCAGGGAAACAAGGAAACAGCTCATTGATAGGAAACTGAAATTAAAGGTGTCTGCTTCTTATGTCAGTTTAAACTGTAAATTTAAATATGTCAACGTTCACTGTAAGTCAGTGGTCTGTGTGTATCATTATAATGATATATTTGATATTTTCTATGTGTAAGGGTTGGTTTGTACTTGCATTTGTTTGGCAAGATGCTTTTAAGCCTTTAATTACACACTTTATGCTGCTGCAGCCAGTGTGAGCATTTACTGTAGTAGATGTAATTTGTTGCAGAGCTCTTTCCTTTCTGGGATTTTTTAGCACCAAAGTGACAAAAGTAATTGTTGTAATGTTTATTTTATTTTCATATAAATGTTTCAAAAGAAACAGGATTTTGAGGAACTGGCAAAGTCTGCAAAATCTAGGCCTGGAGGATACCTCAGCGTTCTGTTATTATTTACAAAACCCCACAGCCCAGTAATACACTACTTGATTTTTACATTGTTTACATATGCTTCTTTGTAGTAATATTTTAGGCAGTAATATAATTTATAGATTTGTTTGCCTTTCCAGTGCTATGATGAAGGAATACAGGCGCAGGAATTTGGAGTTGTTGGTGTGGTCACGACACGCGACTGATAATCTGCTGCCAGAGGAGGACGTGTACAACTTCATTTAGGAGAACATCTTGGTCAGTCCAGAGTCACTGGGGACGGTGTTGATTGATTCAAGCTCTCCCTCTCTCCCAGAGTGTAGATGTATAGTGTGTGTGTGTGTGTGTGTGTGTGTGTGTGTGTAGTAGACAGAGATTAAAGGGGCAGGGTAGCTGCTGTGTTTTGGCTGGAGCTCTATGGAGGCCAGACCTATAAAGCACCATGGCCATGAAATTCATTTTATTGTTGCTTAATCCTCACACTGTGGCAGAGCCCCATTTCACACTGGATTCTGGGGGCCTGGGCCTGTGTGTGTGCGTGTGTGTGTGTGTGTGTTTGTGTGTGTGTGTGTCTTTGTGAGAGAGAGAGAGAGTTTGTGCTCACACTCCCCGGGGGCCGTGACTAATTGGACAAATTTGCACAGCAGGGGTGGAGGCACATGCATGGCAGGAGATTTGATTAATGGGCACGGGGCTGAGTACACACATAGATGGAGAAAGATGACCCACAGATGATATGGATTTAAAGAAAACTAAAAAAGGTAACAGCTCAAACCACATAACATTAATAACCTGGCCTTCTAAAAATGATTTTTAACTTTTTAACGGTTTCATACAAATTTATATATGTTCTGTTCGGTGAAGAATTGAAAGATGTTTTTTGGATCAAAGCTTGCGTATTCTTCCAAATGACCTGTGCCAGAATTTATTTCTGATAAAAAGACAAAATACAGCAACCTCAGCATTGTGTAATAGACCCCCACCTATTGGAAATCAGTGTAGCAGCAGTGGTGGGCCCATGAACACATGAAATTGGGCTTCCTCCTTTTCACTTAAGACATTTTAAATGACCTTAGATGTTGTGACCACCTTTTGTTTTTTAGCAGCAACCTTTTCTTAACATCTTACAGCGATATTAGACACATTGTCTCTGGCCTTCGGTTTTGGCTCCAGATGCAGTCAGTGCTAACAATGCTCATAAGAAAATGTTACTGTGTTGCATTTGTGTTTTGGGCTTGTTTTTGTAATGGGTTTGTTTGTAAGATTCAGTGTAATCACAAAAGAAAAGAAGCCAAAATAAGTTGCTGGTCTACGGCCTTCAGGACAACACACAGAAACAGTTTCTGGCCTGCTGCCACGATCAACAGGAAGAAGCCGCCATTTTAAAATGGAACATTTTCTCATCAAGCTCTTCGATGGTCAAAGCTGTGTTGGAAATCACTCACTAATCACTATTCAGTCCACTATACAGGGAGTTTGCCATTTTGTAGTGCTGTGTGAATGTTTATTAAAAAGCTGTATAAAATGCACTCATGGTTTCATACAATGCAGTGAAAAGTAGTGGAATATGTACCATCATGCATTGCAGTGGCAGCAAATGTAAATAAGAGCAGAGCAGAGTGTTACAGCACAAACTGAGGTAAACAAGTTTATTTCTACATTCAAATATTGCCATTTTTTTTCCCCCTAAAAGTAATAATACTAAATTTCCAGACGCTGTTGTTCGTCATAATCCTGTGACAATGACAAAATTACTGCTGTGGAGAAAATGCGCTGATGAGCTCAAGATAAAATCCTCTACATAGAAGTAACTATATAATGAAGTGGGGTTAGTGAATGACTCGGTGATATCAGACACAGCCCTAGGTTAAGGGAACTTTGTTGTCACGGTTACAGTAACTCCGGGGATTTGTATTGGTCATTAGTGAAATACATTTCGATGGAAACCATTTTGCATTTGGACAGATAATAACATTAAATTCAGTTAGTGTTCAGATGCACTTTTTGTTATGTTGCAGTGTTTCATTGACATTCAATAGCTAACAGTGAAAGACATTGAAGGAGCGGGCCACAGAGCTCAGAGACAGGACCGTGTCACGGCACAGATCTGAGATAGGCTACAAAATATTGTGCTGCATCGAAGGTTCCCAGGAGCCACTGTGGCCTCCATGGTTCTTACATAGAAGAAGAACCAGGACTTCACTGATCTGGGCTTCATGACAGAGGGTCGTCAGTGATATGAAAGCGCCCAAAGGACTGAGGATAAAAAAGATTAAACAGTTTGACCTCAATTCAAAGCCTCGTGTCTGAAAACCAGTCACCGCTCATCACCTTTACCATCACATTGGTGAGGCACATAGGAGGCAGCTTTTCCAGTGGCATGCGACACACTGGTCAGGGTTACACAGTTTTAGGATAAGGCTACAAAAATAGGAAGTGATAGAAGTACTAGGACACTTTCTGAATGCACAGTTAGAATACACATAATATCCTCAATGCATCATTCCCACCTTAACACAGTCATATCTTAGACCCCCGCCTCTGCCTCCCGCGCACACACACACGCACACGCACACGCACACACACGCACACACGCACACACACGCACACACGCACACACACACACACACACACACACACACTCAGCCAAATGGCACAGAACTGTTCTGTCCTGGTGTGAGCTGCCTTGTTGACTGGTTTTTCTCTACTCTCTCATTACACTTCTTTGATGCTTCTACTGACACTTTGGTTGAGAGTTTCCAAGGCCACAGCTATGTTGTTTAAGGACAAAGTTCTGTGCATGTGTGCACGTGTCTGTGTGCGTTAGACTGGGTGTGTGAGTGTGCGCCATAGTGGGTCAGGACGGTGAACCAAACAACGCAGCGGCCACACCAGCATCTGGGCCCCAGCCTGCAGAGTCATGGTGTCAGGGCGGTAAACACACACATACACACACTCAAACATGCACACAACAGAAAATCAGTGTCACATTTAGGTTGGCTCTCTCCCAGTCCTCCCCTGTCATTTACTGTATTAGCTGTGGTCTTGGTGCTGAAATGGCCCATTATGTGGGCTGTGTGAGTGTGTATGTGCGTGATAGAACGCATATGCGTGTCTTATTGCATGTATGAATGTGACTGATTATACTGTGGGTGTGTGTGTGTGTGTGCTGGTGTGTGTGTCTTAAAGAGTGAGTCCGAGAATCGTGTGCGAATGTGTGTATGTCTGATTTTGTGTCTCTCAGTTTGTGTGTGAGATGCTGTTGTTGTTTGTCTCCCCACACCGCCACAGTTCTGGAACGGCACTAACTAGCCACACACCCTTTGATGTGTGCGCATGCGTGTGTGTTGGTGCGTGCGTGCGTAAGTTTGTGCGCGCGCGCTTGTGTGTGTGTGATGATGTTGCGGCCACAGTGGATGACAGGACGTCCTGCTCTTTCTCAGCAGGATCCTTCCTGCAGCTGCCTGCAGAGACGCACACACACACACACACACACACAGGGTCCATCTGCACATGGTTACCTCACCCTGCTGGCCTTTTTCATCTTCTCTTGTCTCTCCCTTCTCTCCCTCTGTCCAGCGCTGTCTGTCAGGAAGTGACATCACTCCTCATGATTTCTTTGTCTTAACTTCACACTTCAAAGTGTCATCTTAGTGGTTTAAAATGTGTCTTAAAATCCACAACATGCTGTGAACCCAAGATCCCTCCTCAAGGCATGTGCTTATTGCCAGTATACTAAATAGTGCTCCTTCATATTGAACTATGACTTTCCTTGAAACAATGTCAAGTATCCACCCCACCAGTTTGTGTTCTCCTCAGGGTGGAAAAGCCCTCTCAGACACATTCAGGCCACCATGGGACAAAAACATTCAAACCAGACAAGTGACTAATGATTGGATAGAAAAGCCAGACTAAATGAAATGTGTCTGTATTGGCAGCTCTTTGAGGCAGGCTGACCCTGCACTGTTTATACACTGTTTAGTAGAAAGCAGAAATCCCCTGCACGTCTGCTTTCTTTTATCATATTTACAACAGAGACACTTGAGAATTTAAAATTTGCTTTAAAGAAGTAACATAGTATCATACTGAGGCCTTGACGTTGTGCTTAAATCCCAGCTTTCTCGGGTCTAATGGGCGCTGGTCAATGGAGGGTGGTAGCCATTATAGGGTGGAGCGAGTCCTCGACCTAGAGGTCCCTACAGTGGAATTTATCTTTATCTTCATGTATTTTGATCTCTACCACCAGGATGGTGCCATCTGACGGCCACAGCACAGAGCTGCTCGTAGTTACAGTGCAAACTCTCAAGTGTGGTTATTGAAAATTGACAAGAGTTTCTTACACAACTGGGTGAGCCCATTGAAGTGAATGACAGATGACTGACACACTGTGACATTTTGTTCTAAATAAGTCTCATCATCTTTTTGTGTTTGCTTTTGTGGCTTACACATTTCACCTTTAAGGGAAAGTTAGCAAAGTGTAATGGTTATGAATTTTCATCTTAGCCAATCAAACACAGACGAATGTAACATCAGCTGATATCAACAGGTTTCTCAATTGTACCCTCCCATCAATACGGTGACTTTAACCATACCATGTATTACGCATGTGTATATGCACACACATGCGCACTGAGTTTTCACTCCTAGAGGAAGCCGATATAAAAGGAAGTAAAATATCTTGAATCTGCCGCAGACTCAGCTTCACAGCCCTGTCACAGCTACTGCCGTTCACTGTGATGTTGCCTGTGATAGCATTAGTAGTGTGTCTGTTATTGTGTGTACTGTATGTGTGCTTCAGTCTCAGGAGAGGCACAGCTCGTTGGTTTCTCAATGGAGGCTGTCTCCTGTGTGTGTGTGTGTGTGTGTGTGTGTGTGTGTGTGTGTGTGGGCGGTGCGGGAGCGTGCACATCAGTGACTGATGTGTTTGCACACGCACTGTAAAAACAACCTGTTGGTGGGTTGCATTATATCTTGGCTTTCAAGTATATGCAGTTTCCTATCAGCTCAATCTATCTAGTTTCCTTTTCCAGATCGCTACACATGCACATGAAACAACATACGTGTGTGTGTATGTGTGAGTGTGTGTGTGAGTGAGTGAGAGAATTTATTGTTGTTCACCACTGTGGCCCAAAGTAAATGGATGACGTATCAGCCTTGTTTTTTTTCTCCTTCTATTGTCTGAGGATCATCTGGAAGTGTTTTAGACGCTGATGGTTCCTCAGTGCGGGATGCTGTGAATCACTCTGAGACTCCCCATAACAATATTTCCATTGTTTGTTTGTTTTCTCTTTCTCAGTGTTTCCTGTCGTCTGGTGGCAGAGAAAAAAACTGAAAGGATATAGAGAGTTTCCACAAGAGCTGAATTGTTGGAGAGACTGTCCTGAGTCTCCTCTGGTCTGTGGGACATCACAGATGGGAGTTTTTCGTCGGTTTTTGTTTGTCCCTTTTGATTTTTCAGAGAACAGCTGGGAATTTAGCAAATGTTATTCTATCCATGAAAAAAAGAGCAGATTTAGAAATATTCTTGTACACAAAAGAAATGTAACTTTAATATTGGTACTGACTTTGGACTTTAGTGTAATATCTCTCCTCAGTCTCCTAACTTCTCTCTTCATTTGTGAGCTGAGGTCATTAATAGATGCCCCGTTATTATGGAAACAATATAACTTTTAGGGACATAAAATCTAGTGAAAATAGATTCATACCAGTTTCACCCTTTCAAGGAAAATGTGTGTAAGGGTTTTAGGACATCCTGCACATGTATATCACTCTGCTGGGTATGGTCCCCTTGCTATGTCTTCACATGTGGATGAGTGTAAGTGTAAGTGGGTATTGTACTCATTATGAATCTTGCCACTCTTCTCTTTGTGTAGTGTGTGTGTGTGTGTGTGTGTGTGTGTGTGTGTGTGTGTGTGTGTGTGTGTGTGTGTGTGTGTGTGTGTGTGTGTGTGTGTGTGTGTGTGTGTGTGTGTGTGTGTGTGTGTGTGTGTGTGTGTGTGTGTGTGTGTGTGTGTGTGTGTGTGTGTGTGTGTGTGCGTGCGTGCGTGCGTGCGTGTGTACGTGTGTTTGTGTTGGCCGTGGCTGGTCGAGATCGATGGTCTGTAAAGTGGATTCCTTATTGGCCTGTTTGCTTTGGCAGCTCTTGAAAGTAGCCCACTGATTACACTCCCAGATGTGTCACACACATGCACACAGACACACACAGACACACACACACCCGTGTTCACTGCTGCCTGCTCTCATGTCTGTGTATGTTGAGGAGGAGGGGGAACATACATCCTTACCATCCTTTAACCTTTTGTGCTTTGGCAGGTTAAATCGTCACAAGGAATCTCTCTATCAATCCCTCTCTATCTCTCTAACACACACACACACACACACAAACACACATTAAACGTTTGATACATCTGACTAGTAAATATTGTGACACCGTTTGCTTCATCTCAGGGTTTGGTTTTTGTGTGTGTGTGTTTTTGCCTGAATGACCATCTGCCTTAAAAGTCAGACTGGTTTTCACTTTGCTTGATCCCTTACACTGTCCCAGCAGTCGGATGGACGAGTCTGTGGCAGCAGAACTGGCTCCTACAGAGCTTTTTAAAGTCTGGAGATGAAAGGAGGTGAAACTTTAGGAGATGCACGATAGGGAAGTTTCAGGTTTTAGCATTATGTCAAAGCTGGTATAGGACAATTGTTTCAACTCACGAAAGTCATCCTTGATTTCACAAAAACTGAATAATTTTTCCTAGTCCGTGACATTGACTTTATAATACAATAAAATAAGCCCATCATAAATGTTCTCATAGCCAAAATGATTTATCCTAAACTCAACCAGCGAAAGCTTCATTCTTTTAATCATTTACTATTTTTAACTCTTATTAGCCACCTGCCACAACTTAGTTAAAGTTATTTCACTTAAATCTAAACCCCCCAAAATCACTTCAAAGGAGAAGACTCCAGGGCATTAAAGAAAGCAAACCAACCAGCACCTGCTCAGCCAATTCTTAACCAAAGGAAACTATAACTGATATATGTGACTATATTTCTTCATATTATGTGTTAATGAATATAATAACTAATATTTATGAATATAATGACCACTTTAACTAAACCTAGAACTAGACAGGGAGTTTATCTAAAGACCAGAAGAAGAAAAAAAGTAGAATTTAAGTTTGTAGCTTTGGATGATTTCATGATGAAGTGACATCAATGTAGTCTATGAAATTTCTCCCCACTGTAAATGACACTGAACCCAGTGGTCCTCTTTGGGTTAATTCCTTTATGTTCTAACATCAAACATACAGTCTTTTTCCCAAAATAGAGTACTACATGTTTGACATTAGATGTGTCATTTTATTGTATATTACATGTGTCATTTATACTTATATAAGCCCCTCTGTGTACCCGTGGGATGGTGGGTGTGTATGGAGGTGACAGAGTGGCTGTGACAGCATCTATCTGGCTAATGTTGTTAGCATGGAGTCGCTGCCTCCCACCAGCATGTCAATATCAATGTGAAGCCACTTGACCGCCATGGAAGATGCCAAGATAGACAGGGAGTAAAAGGCTTTGGTGTGTGTGTTTAGGAGAGTGTGGGGGGGGTGTATTTAGTGACTTCTTGTGACTTTAGTGTGTGTGTGTGTGTGTGTGTGTGTGTGTGTGTGTGCGTGTGTGTATGTGTGTGTGGCCCAATAAAAAACCTTGCTCATGACATTTTTACTGCAGGTAAGTGGAGAGTGAATTTATGGTGCTTGTTTAGAGGCCTAAGGAGGCTTGGCTGGCCATGAGCTGGACACACAAACACACACACACACACACACACACACACACACACACACACACATATGCATGCACGCACTTATTCACACACACTTTTTTTAAGTACATTTTTCCAGTTCTTGTCAGATTCATATTCATGATGTGACAAGTTCTTACACAGAACTGAAACCACACTGACGCAACGATGGACTCCCGCCATGGTCCTCACTCCTCCAGCTGGGCCGATGACAGACTTTGCATATAGAGCTTATAGCTACTTGTAAATGATATGGTGATACTTTGCATTGAAATGCCACAGGACATAAATAAGGATGGTTGCAGTGAAACACGACACCACAAGGTCACAGAGATGCTTGACCATACATAAGAGCAGCGAGGCCCCAGCCTGTGACAGACAGGGCAGACAAATGGCTTTGGAGAGGCAAAAACAAAGGAGATGAGAGGAAAGAGAAGAGGAGGCCATTCCCAGGTGGCTGCTTGGCTTTCAATACAATTTCCCCCAAACTTGATGAGGAAATGAAATGGGCTACCCCCTCCTCTCCGTCCAATACGATTAATTCCCTGTAAGATGCTTGCTTTTAGACCCCGAGAGAGACACGATAATGGAGGATTTATTCGCTTAGAATGAAGAGGCTAGTGGAGTAGGGTTTGGTTGTTTCATAATGCTTTTCTCTGCACATCAGCAGGCTGTTTGGCACTCTCTCTCTCTCTCTCTCTCTCTCCATCTCTGCGTCCGTCTCTGCTTTCTGGCCAGTCGATGTCTGGCTGCCTTTGGTGTCCACGCAGGACAGAACACATTGCACACAGGCTTCTTTGTATCGTAAACTGGTGAGATGGAGCACGTGTGGTTTGAGGTGCCGAACGATACCTCAACCTGCTGGAAGTGCAAGCGTGCATCTCTCGGTCGATCCCCTCAGGCCCTCTCTGTGGTGTGATAAGGCCAGCTTAGGGACACATTAGGGGAGGCAGGGCGTTAAGATCAAATGGGATTGTGGAGGATTTCCTGGAACACAGGGCTGTGGCTTTGGTGCTGGGAATCTCCTTAATTGACCCCCTCTGAGAGGAAGCGAGGCACAGTGCAATATTCATCACTACTGTTCACACAGCAGACCTCAGCGTGCAGCACGACACCTCTGGAAGAAAACGAAACTGAATATGAGCACTGGTCTTCCTCATCAAAGACCAGTTTAGGCACAAATCGAGCTGGTTTTGGATATAACAGGAAGCTGTGTCACATAACACTACGTATAGTCCCACCAACTGTACTGCGAACACAGCCTACCACCACCCAGTCCCAGCTTTTACTGTGGATGGGGGCAGCGTTGTATATGACTAGGGCTGTTTTTGTAAATAACACTGAGGTATTTATTTGTGCTGCGTCGCAACTCCAGTAAACAGTGGACAGCACCAGTTTAGATTTGGATTGGACCACTTCCCAGGTCCCATCAGGAGTGAAGGAGTGTGGGGGTTAAAATGAGGCGAGAGACGCGCACTGAGGAAGGAAGTGAGCAAATTCTGTGTGATTGATAAAGGCCTGTGACCCTTTCACACACAGTCTGCAACATGCAGATGTGCACTCCCTCTTCCTCACACACACACACGTGTATACACACAGGCAGCGACACACAGAAACTCTGTAATTGAATATCGTGCAGAGAGCAAACATTCTCTTGTAAACATATCATCTGTCACCTCTATAGCTTAATCCATATCCTTGTATGCCAAATGGAGACACACACACACACACACACACACACACACACACACACACACCACACACACACCCCAGCAGCCTGTCAAACAAACAAATGAGGCCGGGGTCCCTGTGAAAGTCATCACCATGACCATCCCAGCTTCATCATCACGTTAGCCTGCTCCATTACACAGCAATACGATCTGGCCTGAAATCAATTAGCTGACCATGCTAGCACCGTGAAGTGTACACTCCCCAATCTTTTTGTTTTGGTGTGATGGAAAACATGTCCTTCGCCCAGAAGGGAGGTTTAGTTGTGCGGGTGCCACGTCTCTGAACAGAGGAGAGATGCTCTTCACCGGTTCTGGACAAATTATGATGCTGGCTTTGGATGTTTGTTTATCTGAGTTATAGTTTTTTCGAAATGTGTTTCAAATATTTCCGTTTAACAAATGGATTGTATTCATAATTCTGATGTGTCCCCAAGCATGATATCATATCATCAACAGACATTAATCGAAAACAGATATAAGCTAAAAATCTATATTTAAATGTTTAACTCTGAAGTTATAGATTCTAGATTAATAAAGCAGATTAAACAGAAATATTTGATATAAGTAAATATTACCTTTACCAATACTTCACTCAGTGACGGTCAGTAGAGTTGGCAGACAGGAGGCCAGGGCGCTGAACATTCTTCACTACTTCCTTCCACTTCTTGTATTCATCGGGCTGGTGACACAGAGGAGCAGCAGGATCACACGCTGGCCAGTCCAAGTTACTGCTTCAGAAAACGCAGATGATCAGATTTTCTTTGAACAAAATCAGTTTATTTCGAGGCCATCACAGCCATGCAGGTGAAAGCTGTCTGGATTGTGCTGGTGTCAGGGTGAACACAGAAGTCATTTGTCAGCAAACACACCCTTTCAGGGTTCTGCTTAGTGTTAAATATACTGGTTCCCTTCTAATCAGTGACCCCTTCAGCACATTACTAATACCCTCTGGAAGGCAGCGACCGGGCCAGGGAGAGGTCTTTTCCTAGGCCACTGTAATTTTGTATACACCTCCACGCCCTCTTTTCCTGCGACACTCATTACTGCCTATCTAGAGCTGCCAAACTCTGCCACAGTGACCAGCTGCCTGCTGATGGCTTCAAAGCTTTATGGGCTGAAATGGTTAAGAAGAACCAGCATTGGTTCACTTTGTGTGTGCCATTGTCAAAACAGGCATGTTGTTACAGTAAGTTCCCAAACCAAAGTCAGCTGTTTTCTATCAGCATATTGAATTTCCTCCCCTGCTACTCTTTGCACTCAGTCTGAATGAGTGATGGTCTTTCTTACTTACACCAAACGTTATGTGAGATATGACTGTTAATGAAATCATTTCCCCTACATTGACTTTACTCTCAGGTTCTCAGTCACTTCATTTCCCTTTACATGTGCTGGACTTATCTAACTGAGCACTGGTTGCCATGTGTTCCTGTCTTGAACAGATTACTACACAACTTTGTGGAAGGATACATTATGGGTCAGGCTAGAACCCATTACATTTTGAATTTCAATGTTGGGCCTTGGTTTGGGTATGCACTCTACCTCCATTTAGTTACACATGTGCACACGTTCATTGTGGCCAGTTACACATCTCAGGTCAGTGACATGCAAGCATATGGCACAGTGTCACTCTATGACAATATCTATTGAGCACACACAATATGTATATACAGAGCCTTACGATTGCCACACTCTCTCTTATTCTTCATACATTTGAGTATTTGAGCATTCCATTCCTAACAATGGGCATCAATGTGTTGCTTTCCACCGTTCAGGGATTTGATCCGAAGCGAGTTGAAAAGCCTTAGTGAGGTCCAGCACTGATGTTGAGCGATAAAGCCCGGCTCATTGTCGACTTTTTACTTTGTCCACAAAGGGTTTGCATGGTTGGCCAGGTCAGTAAAGTTCTTCCAGTGCTTATGGATCTGTTAAGCAAGACTATTATCTAAAATCATCATCATCTGCTGTAGGATTAAAAATTAAGTTACCTACCCCTTAAAATACCAAACAGCTACTTCCCAAAGTATGTAGACAGGCGAGTTACCGCACCTTCAAAGCCAATATAGAGATAACCCTGATGACATATGACATCATTATGGAAGCGCTCCAAGTAAATATATAGGACTTGGTAGGGTAGAGCAACTCTCATTGTTTTTTAATTATTTTTAGGTCTTGTCTCAGCTCAGTTTCTGACAAGTGATTGCACACACACACACACACACACACACACACACACACACACACACATACACACACCATAGTTTGCTGTTCAAGTGTTGAGCCTAATATTGAGCAAAGCACTGTCTACTTTGACTGGGCTCGAATAAGCTTGGTGCGCACTGCGCAGTGAGAGTGTGTGCATGTGTTTGTGTGTCTGTCTGTCTGCGCTGGGCTAGTCTGCAGACTCGTCTGCAATTAACTGTGCACAGGTTAATGCGTCTTCATATCTGAATGCCATATGGTTCGCTGTGTGAGTGTGTGTGGGGGGTAGTGAGTAAAGTGCCTTGAGGCAGACCCTGGTATTGATGGGGATTACTAACACTTAGCTGACACCACCGAGACTGCAAAGGGAGTAAATGATTTAGAAGCAGTGGCCTTAATGTAATGAAAGAAAGGCCATAGCTGTCAGGAACACACACGCACACACACACACACACACACACACACCTACCTATGGGTGCTAATCCTGTGAGCTTACATCTCCATTAACACTAACCCCGCACCACAAACCTACTCCGCAAGATAGCTAGCACTCTCAGTGTTTCCCTC